>CM052146.1:9368897-9403952 GCA_028454255.1 Halictus ligatus
AGCTCCTGACCAGCGCGCGCTAGATTGAACCTTCCTCTTTCGAATGAGCCGTTTCCCAGCGAAAAAAATTCTCGTATAAGGACAAAAAGTTGAGGCGCGTAAAACCATTTTTCGCATATTTGTGTTGGTAACGTGGTCGCTCTACCTTATCGCGAATCTACTGAGTCTTGGCTCTTAACAGAACACACGTCCGACACGTTGTAGTTGAAATCTTCATCAGGGTCCGATATTACTGGGCACGTGGTTAATATGGAAGACAGATCCATTGATAATTGACCGAATTGCCGATTGATAAAATGGTCGAAACGACGACACTGAAAGAGCAAGCTTCAGTTTTTTTTTTTGTGGAACGTCCATTTTGTGAAGGCTCTTCGGACGAAGGTTTCCAAACTGCAGACTCGTGGGAATATAGAGAGCAGTTGCCAAAGCGGAGTTGATATTGGCGAAAGGGAGTGTATGCAACGGTGCAACAGTGCATCGGTGCATAAACTCAACACAAGAAGTTGAGGCACGTAAAATCATTTTTCGCCTATTTGTGTCGGCAACGTGGTCGCTTTACCTTATCGCGAATCTAGGGAGTCTTGGCGTCGAAGATCACCACTCATCGAATGAACAATTAACACGTTCACTGCGACCTGATACAATAAAAAAAAATTGAGACCTTTTGATCTTGAAATTCAAGGTCTAAGCTAATCTTTCGGCACCTTTCTCACATCACTCTCTACCAAATCGAGGGTGTATAATCCCGCTTTACATCCTGTACAACTTATTGCAAATTAAATTGGTGGCTCAAAGTGCCAGATGAGGGATTGTGCAAACGAAAATATTAAAGGTCGTTCTATTATGATCCAGTGAACGATCGATTGGAGTGTATGAGCCGGTTCAAGCGTCAGAAATCGACCACTTTATGTACGAGATGACGACCACGATGATCATAAACAGCTGGTAAAAGTTGTTAGAAAGTTGTCCGGCGATTAGGTGGTCCAGCGATCGATCTTCCGACGCAACACGGAACCGGAAGCGACAACAATGGCGCCGGTAATTGGACGAGATTATAAGGTGGCGGAATGGGGGGGGGGGGGGGAGCACGAAGCACCATTTACTCCGAGGTTGACCAGAAATTCGGCAAGTAAGTTATCGACTCATAGATAATCGCTCGAATACGGCCCGCATACCAAAACGTTCAACCCCGGACCTGCCATCTGGGTCGCAAGGGCATTCCTTATCGTTCTCACGTCCGTTGCAAATTCTACGGCTGCGAGAAGGGAAAACCACCGCGACCTGTTCCGGCAATTTGATCGTCTCCATGCTACTCCCTTTAATCCGTAGGAAAATCGCGGAAAGTATGCCGCGGCGATTCGAAACGTTGTAACCCTGCGGAAACTACGGGTTCGCAACGGTGCCCTTTCCCTCCCTCCTCCCGTCCCCCAACCATAATTGGATCGATAATCCCGGCAATCTCACGTTCATCTTCGCGCCGCGGAAGAGAACTTCGGGGCTTTGTTAGTCCCTCTCTCCTTTTCTTGCCGCTCGCGGGACGTTTGCTATTAAATTGGAAGAGTTATTCTAGTTGTAACGGAACTTCAGAAATTGATAAAAAACTTCCCCGAGACTTGGCGAGCTAGAAGATCGGGAGGAACGACGCGACGTCCTCATGCCGTGTCGCATTCCCGGCACGCGAAGATTGCATTCGCTTTTCGAATCGGAGCACACTGTAAGCAGTTTTTAATACTTGGTCTCGTGCTCGCGAGTTCGGGGAACGCTGTGAACATTGTTCTGCGGGTAACAACGAACGATACCGAACCCGGAAATTCAAAAAGTTATGAAACTTTGGGGACATGTAGTGAATATGTAGGTACGGATTGCGCGATTTCTTTTTGTTGTCCAAATTCACTTTTACGGGGTGAAATCGTTCCTTCAAAATCTGGCTATTTTTGTCTAATTATATAAAAATTGGTTACATTATTTACTAGACTTTTAGAATATTGATAAAATAAAATAAAATTGATTTAAAATCAACCAACGAAATTTATAAAATATATAGGTAGACAAATGGAATTAAATCTAAATACCGATATATAATAATAGTCTGACTGTTCCACTATTCCCAGCTTGTTACTGTTATTGAGAAAAGAAATAAAGTAGCTATCTCGCAGTTAATTGGTACAATTTTTATTTTGCATAAAAATCCGTCTGCTAACGACCAAGGTGCGACGTTAAAGAACGAAAGAAGAAGAAGAAGAGTAAAAACTCGCTTCAACACCTGATATTCAAAGCCCATTGATCCGCACAACTGGCGCATTAATTTCGTGTAGCCAATCGGACAATGAACGGACAGAAAGGTTCCGAGAGTATAGACGATAAGAGCCAGGTGAGGATTTGCACGCGCGTTTCCCGATAAAAACGCCCACATATTTGTCCGAGGGCGCATTGAATTTTCGCGATTCACGATATTCGAGCTTATTACCCCGAGGGACACGGAAGATTCGCGCTCCGAGCCGCTTATTGAATATCAGAGTCGCGCGACCTCTAATGAGAAGACGAATCTCGAGAGTCGCGAATATCGGGGGAGTGATCTGAATGTGTTGAATGGCGGGCCCGCGGACAAAGCGTTCCACTTCGCGGTCCCTTTTGTTCCGGGGCTGGTAATCGGCGGCGTCGATACCGATTCCGTCGGTAATTAGAGTTCACTTTTCTAACGAGCGTTTCGCTCCGGCCATTGTCCCGGCGATTCTCGTTTAAACCCGGGACCGGAAGAGAAACACCGGCCTGGGAGAGAGAGAGAGAAAGAGAGAGAGAGAAACGGGTTGAATCTGGGTTAGGAGCAGTCCGGTTTCGTACACAGGCTCTGGAAATCGCGTTTTTCACGACCGAGGGAAAAACTGGCGCAGTAGGTGAGCCTCGAGCGACCTTTCCTCTCGCGTTTCGGACGCGGAGAGCCGTCGTCTTCGTCGTCGCGACACCCAGGCGTCTCGAGACTTCGAAAGGCTCTTCCGGGAAACTCCCCGCGGGCCGAGGAACTCGAGAACACTCGGGCTGGGTCTCCTTCAGGTGAATCGATACACCCTCTCTCCTCCCGATGGATCCCGAGATCCGCTGGGACGACGACGACTGGCCCGTGGAATTTTCGCGAGACACATTTCCCTGAGGCGAATACAAAACGTATCCTCGGGTCTCTCTCTCTCTCTCTCTCTCTCTCTCGATACTCCATCGCCAGAGCGAGCTGCGATGTCCTCGTACCCGCTGACTCGTCGAATATCCACCGACAGACCGTTTTTCATAATGCCAGCTCCCTCTCTGCCTCCCTCTCTCTCTCTCTTTCTCTCTCTCTCTCTCTCTCTCTCCCTCCCTCTTTCTCTCCTCTGCCCCTCTCACTCTACAGGACACGCCACCGTCCTTTCGATTCGGGGATACCTCTTCCGGCGAGGAGCTGAAATACTTCCGGATAGAACCCGAGACTGATATTCCGAGGATTTTGTGTCGAGTAGCAGTACAATGTTATTAGATGCAAAAGATTGCTATCGATAGATTGTATCGCTTGTTTATAACTCGGACTGGTCCAGACGGAGTTTACAGTCGAGGGAAAAATTAAGTGGACACTCTTTAAACACTGATTAACTTCTTTTATCATGGCTACAACTTTTTAAAATTGGACCAAACCGCCTGTACTCGTTCTTTAGATGTTAGGATGAGTTTACTAGGTGATGTATAAAATAGTTTTCTTGAAATTGCTGTTACTCGGAATTTGGAAGAAAATAGTTTTGTTTGACAAAATCAGTGAGAACCTGGGTAAGTTTTGGATGAAGATTTTTGGTGATCTTTTAATTTTGAACATCAGCGTATGTTCTTCAAAATGTACTCTATAAAAAATTGTATAAGTCATGTAAGTTTGATTATTTCTGCTTTAAGAAAATCACACGTGTACTTCAAATGTCAGTAGATAAGTGTGCAAAATCCCAATGTAAAAGGTTCATTCGTTTTCGTGAGAAAAACGTCTTTGACTTGCTTTGATCTGATGGTACCGCGACAGTGAAATTATTAACATTAAATCTACCATGGTCAAAATGATCGGTTTTCTATTTCACAATTATCGAGATTATAAAAACGTTTTCATAGGAAATTACTGAATTGATTTCTTTATTTGTAAAGTTTAAGTAAATTCAATCTTATCCCCTCTGTAAGACGTTTCACTTTTATATGTTTCGTGCTTGCTAGGTTCAGTGTGAAGAAGTGTAGACGCGGGGATTTTGTTTTGGCGCGTTCGTTTAAGTATAGGCACCGATCCGAGACGAGGTGTTGGCGCCACCATAGGCAATCGTAATTTCATATATCGGGAATCGGCAGGCATTCGCGGCACGATTCTAAATCGGCGGAACGTCCGAGAGAAATTACAGCGACGCGGCACGTCGCGACGGACTCGCACGTCCACCGTTTATACGTCGGTCCGTGTCCGGATTAATTTAATGAACCGCGATGTTTGCACGCGTGCCTACGTGCGTTCAATGCCGATCCGATCCGATCCGATCCGTCCAGAAGTCGATAAAAAAGCAATGGTATCGATAATTCCCGGCACAGCCGTCCTTACTCGCGATTCGAACTGTCTTACATCCTTTTCCTCCGGCGCACCTGCGTGACGACGAGTTCCTGGCTCGTCGATTATGGTTATACGCTCGACACTGCGGTTGTCACAGAATCATCCGCAACCTCTTCGTCCGACTCACCACCGGTTCCAAAATCGTTCGCGATAGCAGATTCGAAAATATTGCTATCGAGCTCGCGAAATGTTCTGATTATTAATATCGATATTCCGCGTTCATCTGCGACGATAATGGACCCAAATAAGCGGAAGCGTATAATTTCACCATGTATGAGAGTGCAAAATAGTGTTATCCGCGTCAGTGTACGGTTTCTGTGCCGGACATTGTTACCGGTGTGTACGAAAACGCGGAGTTATTCAACCATCTGATTATACGTATCGATATATTTTACTTATATATTGCACACACACGCACACACACACACACACACACACACACACGCACACACACACACACACACATATATATAATTCGCCAGCGACATCGGCAAAACAGACGATTCATTAGTCACCCACTTAACGACGCGGGTTAACGAATCATTAGATTACTTTTGTCCTCGGCGTGTTTATTATTCATACTGCAAAATGTCGCGTGCTCGAACCTCAATTGCGTGGGCAACAATTGTGCAATTAAGCGGCTCAGACGAGGAACAATCGTCCATACGTAAAACGGTCGACCTGCCGGTCGTCATTAGAAATTATCTACACCGGAATTTCAATGGAAACTCCAATTTTAATCGTAGTCGAAAGCTGCGAAACGCTTTGCACTTCTTCGTCTGCAAAGTTGCTTCACATCAACCACTTCAGATGATTTCTCTGGTCGCGGCGTCGTTAAATTGCTGTTCGTCCACGTAAAATACAATTTACAATATTATTCACTTATGGTAATCGCGTAAACATTGATTTCCTCTATTCAGCCAGATATCCAAAGCTAAATTCTTCCTTTTGTCACGTGAATTGTAAAATTTACATTCATAAAACTCTTCAAGCTCGTTTACCGATAAAATTTAATCGCTTAAGCAGCTACAGTGTTAATCAATTTCTCTATTCACCGGAACATCCAATGCGACATTAAATTCTCTCTCGCTTCACGTAAACTTTAGAATTTGGAGAATTTATTTCAAGCAAACAAGATTCCTTTGAGCAAAAGAAGATCCAATAAAGAAAGACATCGGATGTACAGGATCTTTCATGCAGTACGAACATGACGGTCTACTGTACAGGAAGCAGAATATACTCTGTTCTGACTTGTCACACGATCATCCCCACTATGCCGATTCGCCACGCCCACATTGCACCTCCTACTGCGTCGCTCCGCCCACTGTAGCAGTTCCATATAAACTCTACCCACTTTTATCACACTTTCGTTATTTACTAGCTACCTAAACATGAAGTTCTCAATAATTGACAGTATGGGATACAAGAAACCGAAAGAGCAGCCTCGCTCCGCCCACAGTTATCCTCCCATCATCGACTCCTCCCACTTTCACTATATTTCCGTCATTTAATAGTCATCTAAACACGATTTTCTCAATGATTGACGCTATGGTATAGAAGAAGAGCAGTCTCGCCCCGCCCCTTGCAGCCCCCAACACCGATTCCACACACTTCCTCGAGGTTTACTCAACTTACTTAGCTCTCGAAAAGGAGCAGTGTCGCCCCGCCCACTGCATCAACTCCTCGACTCTTCTCTTGTCTTCCTCATTTACTAACCGCCCAAATACAATTTTCTCGATAATCATCACCACGAGTGACGCAAGTTCACTAAACGAAAAGGGTTTTCAGAGGGTGCGGGCGCTTCGCTGGTCCGAGCATGAAAAATTCACGAAACAAAGGCAATCTGTTCGATCGGCCCTTCGGTTATTTACCCAGTCAGCAGATAGAAAGAGAGACATGGCGAACGGTATCGGGGTAGCCTGCACGGGGCCATCGCATCGAAAGGGAGGAAAGAAAAAATAGAATGGAACCGGTGGAGAAACGTTGGTTTTTCAGCGAGTCAACACAATTTGCGTCTTACGAGCAATTCCGCGAGTCGCCGGGAGGTTCGCTTTCCAGGAGATTGCATGCGACGACGATCGTGATGAGTTTGCTTTCGTCGTCGTCGTCGACGTCGTCTACGACGGATATCACGGCCGGAGCCAACTGTTCGCGGAGTAAACACACAGGGGTGCCGCTCGCGGGGGGTGTGCGTCCCGACTGCGAAAGGGTGGGCTTCGAAACGGAGGGACCCGCGACGACACACCCGAGATAACAAACCGGATAACAAAACAGAACGGATGGAAAGAGGACAAGAGAATTGGAAGTACACGTCCATACGCGAGCTACTCCAATTCGGACCCGCGGAGACGAACGGCTGTTAACTTATCTAAATGTCCGTCTGCACGCTGCGCCGCCGTTGTCCCGGGCCGCGTTAACTTTATCGAAACTCGTTTGCCGCGAGCCGGTGCTCGTCCACAGTACGGAATTGGACGGGAATTAGGCGACGTTAATTTCGAGTTAGATTACAAGGAGGAGACGCGTGACGAGGCCGTCTTCCACGGCCCGGAACGGACGACGACCTGTTTTCGTACTTGTTGCCCCCCGACGTTCTTGTTCCGCCGGACGATTAAGGATGACGGTGGACGGAGGAGGTTACAAGGGAACGGAAAACGGAAGAGGAGATTGATGAACCGGCGGGAGCATGGCCAGCCGGGCTCGTTATATTTCAATTACTTCCGATTCTGAATGTATCCCACAGGAGGCGTTTCTTTCCGCTTGCTAATTCTCCGCGATCCTCTTCTTTGCTCCTCCTAGCCTCTTTTCTTTGTCCCCCTCCACTGTACAGCCCTGGCTAGCCGGACCTCGGTCTGCTTCTCTCACAGAAACTCCCTTAACCACTTCGCGATCACGGACGCGTTATCTCGCGACGAAATGCCGTGCGTACGATAACCACAGACGAGTTATCTCGCGACGCAAAGTCGCTTGCGCTGTGCCACAGACGAGTTATCTCGCGAACAAGTTTCGTTTATAGGTTGGTCGGGAGATAATTCGTATGTGGCACAGCGCAAGCAACATTGCGTCGCGAGATAACTCGTCTGTGGTTATCGTACGCAAGGTAGTCCGTCGCGAGATAACTCGTCCGTGGTCGCGAAGTTGTTAAGGAGTTACATACAGTCAGGGGGCCCAAAAAAGCGATTTTTTATACATTTTTCCTGAGAAGACTTTTACATTTATTGATGTAAAAATTTGTACATATATTGTGGTAACTTTTAACTGTATTTTAACATTTTTTATTTGCAAAAATAATAATTTTGAAAGCTGCTATAGCTGATCTCCAGGAGCCCCCCTCAAAAAAGGCGCCTTGCAGTGACCCACGATATCTCTGGACTGGATTATCTAAAATGAAAAAACCAAACAGATTTCGTTAAAGTAATATATAATCTTGTAATTAATCGAAGGAATAAGCAAAATACATTTTTTTGACAAAATGGCGGCTTCTTAAATAAAATTGATTTTTCACCAAAATTTTGACCTTAAATTGTTTATAAAAAAAGAAATATTCATCGGTGAGAAAAAACCTTCGATTAATTACAAGATTATACATTACTTTAACGAAATCCGTTTGGTTTTTTTATTTTAGATGATCCAGTCCAAAGTTATCGTGGTCACCGCAAGGCGAGAGGACCTCCTGGAGATCAACTATAGCAGCTTACAAAATTATTATTTTTACAAATAAAAAATGTTAAAATACAGTTAAAAGTTACCATAATATGTCTACAAATTTTTACATTAATAAATGTAAAAGTCTTTTCAGGAAAAATGATTAAACAATCGCTTTTTTTAGGCCTCCTGATTGTATATAACCCCTTGACCCGTCCAATTTTCTTCACTGCACCAATCAACATTCCTGTTTTCTGTTAAAGTTTATCTTCATCGTACGCCTATTCATTCTCCAATGGCTACACAGAATGAATTAACGAAAATTTTCACCTATAATATTTCAGTTCACGCAAGAAAGTATTTGACTTTTTTTGTCTTTTTTTTTTATTGCGACAGGAGAGTCATTTTTTCGCCATTTTTGAAGGTCATTGTTGATATCTTAAACGGAATGACGTACTCCGATTGACACAATTTGTGTCACGTTATATCGTATAATGTTGTAGCTAATGAAAAACCGTATTCAACCATGCGTAACATGTTGACCTTCAAATGAGCTTCGGAAGAATTATTCTGCAAATGTTTCAGTGTTTGCGTTAATAGAATTTTAAAATCGTACGCGTATCTTATGTTGTCATTTTGACGGCTCCCGTGAATCTATTGTTGAAAAATGCCGGTGAATTTCGAAAATTGAAACCTTCAGAGAAAAATCTTTTCTACAATAATTTCCACTTGGAACCTATTATTTTCATCATTACACAGTTTCTCCTATCGCCGACAATAACGAGGATATTTTCGGTGGAAATCGTAGGTGATTCACCTCGCGCGAGCAACGAAACAGGATTTCATTTATGGTTTCACGGAAAGTCATAACGTCGAAATCTTCGTCACGAGCGAGACTCGACGTTATACTGCAAGGGTTTAAGTTTCACGCGACCGTGGAGCAAAGCAATCTCCACGCTCCGCTATCAGATGAATCATTCTAGATTTCGTCTAGACGCCGAATGAATCGTTAAAACGTATCTAATATTCCCCGAACTGCGATCAAGATGGTTCGTAGCCAGTAAATTGATCCAAAGACAGGCAACGTTGTCTCGCGGCTATTATTTGCAACCGCGAGACGTATCGCAGAGCCGACTACATTATCCTCGGTTTACGAAGTGCCGCGGCTATATCGACCCGAGACATTAATGAATTTCATTATATTAAGCACACCGGGGCTCTATTCGTTCGCATTAGCCCCGTGTAGCCGACACGCGATTGCTCGTTACGCGTTAGAACCAACCGAACCAACAACGTCGGGCCGGCCCGACGCGTTCACAAACTCGCCTGGTGTCGATAAGTAGAACAGCGTGAGCGCGCGCCCGCTTTCATAAAGCCGGAAGGGTATTAACTATAAAGAGAAACGAAATTATCCTCGGGGATAATACCGCGGGGCCGATGTTTATTAGCGGAGCGCGACCGCGCGAATCCTGTTTGGTTCCGATCCGGCTATTATGTAAAATCAAATTTCCGCCAGTCGGAATCGCCTCGAAACGAAACTCGCGGAACACGAGATCGCATTTACGCCGTCGCTCGTGCAGAAGAAGGGGATGGCAAGGGGGGATTGCGAAACAGGATGCGAGAAAGAGAGAGAGAGAGAGAGAGAGAGAGGGGGGCAGAGAGGGAGAGAGGATAGTGCGTGGGGCGGATACGAGGCAGAATTTCGATTGTGAAACGGAATAGTTTAAATTCGGGACGATGCTGTTACTGTACGCGTGCGCTCGCGACCGCTAAATACTCGCGGACCTCGCGAAACAAAGTTGAATCGGAACCGTAAACACAGCTAAGCTACTTACCAGTATAAATTCAACTGTATTACCGGTCTCCCCGGCACAAAGTAAAACAGTTTACCTCTGAATACCTATCACACGCCGAAGTTCCTGTCGGACGTACACCGTGCCGCACCGGCGCGGCGCGCTACGTTCACGGATACGTAACACCGCGCACCAAGCCTGTTTTCATATTTAAAGCCGCCCCCGATCCGCCGTGTTATCTGAGCGCCGTTCAACCGCACAACTATCCCCCCCCCCCCACCCCCGCAACTCATCCTCCCTCGTTTCACCTTCCTTATAATGAACGCGTTACGCGACCACACTTCGCGTGAACGAAGATTAAAGTCGGCTGGAACGAGCACGTCCCACGGAGAAACAGCCCCCGTTTAACGCGGCTCTTTAAACCCTGTTTACAAGACCTTTTCTTTTATAGGCTGTTCGACTGTCGGGTAATTCTGTGTTTATCCCGGAAGCCCCTCGTGCCCGGAAATTGTTTTCGTTGCAGGGACGCCGCACAGTGGTCCAAAAGCGCGAAAACGTGACCGATATGCAAAAAATGAATTTCCGGTTTAGGGTATTGCTCCTGTAATGACTGTATAAGAAACCGAAGATAAAAAGTCTTATTTAATGGTCTTACCATTTATGTCTGCTAAATGGTGGGAGTACAAGGATCCCATACAGTCGTTTCGCACTTTTCGTGCAGTGAACTACGTTGTGAAAAAAAAGGTGTCACACTTACAATTTTACGGAAATTGAATTTTTTTGGTGCGTGTACGATGGATGTTGTTCCTGGAAGTAATTACTATGCACAATAATAACATTGGATTTATATTATTTAATGTTTGGAATGTATGAAGTGACCGATAAAACTTAGTGCACAGATTTTACAAATGTATACTAAAAGTTGTATATTCCACATTATTCCATGGAGATTCTTGTCTGGTCTTGTAGTAGATACTGTTATTTAACATTACCTTGAAAAAGTAGCTGCCCAAAACTGCCCCTTTCGTAATGCGATCCATTTTTGTGACGCAGAGGTAGTCATGGTACTAGTTACAAGCATGTTTTCTCGAGAAATTTAGAAGTTATGCTAAAAGTAAAATAAGCATTGTATGGTTCCACTTATAGAACTTTCTGATACAACAATTTTTTTCAACAATAATCTTTTTATTGTTTAAAAAAATTTAATTTTTGTTTTTCGTCATTTTGACATCAGTTTCATATTCGCCGGCCCGAAAAATATGGGAATACTAATTTTTAAGTAAGTCCAATAATTTTTTTGGTTACGCATCCGCCATATTGAATCCGCCATTTTGTTTTTTGTAATTTTGACATCAGATTTATAATCAGCGATCCGAGAAACTTATGATTATCAATTTTTAATAAAATTGAAGTATTCATTCCTATTTTGGCCACGTTTATTAGCGGAGCATTGAGATTGAGAGGAGGTTATTAGATGATAGTACTTTCTGGAGTAGGTTGTAATTTTGTGATCATTAGACAGCCAATCTGATAATTTGTTCCTTCTTTAACACGTTAAGTGCCAAAAATCCATCGTTGAGATTCTCACAAAATCGGTGTAATGTAATTGATTGAAACCGAAACGAGAAATTTAAAATGTATTATAGGTTACGCTGTCTTAACCCTTCTGAATTTTAAAGATCCTAATAAAATTCGGTTTATCTGGATATGTCACAATAAAAACGAATTTCTAAACCTAGCAAAAGTCACTGTCAGTCACATGTGATTGACGTGGCAGTTAACGTGTTAACCACTTTCATAAAATGGAAGCAATATGTTAATATTCTTTTTACTTAATCTTTTCAGAATTTTGAAGTTGATTCTTTCAACCAAAATGCCGTTCTAACCTATCGAAAATGCTTGAAATCGGCCAAATTTACAAGCACATAACTTTTGAAACAGTGAACTCCGGCCATTAAAACTTACATTTCCGGCATTTTCTCGTAAAAGTTTATAAGATTATATAAAAAAAAAGTTTAAAATTTTTGGTTCCACAAAGTGAAGTTTAACTTCCGTGGTTGTTTAACTCTTATTCATAAGATATTCTTTGTTACAGACAGTTGTATAATTTTTTTACTGTTCTAGATTTTCAAAAGAAAATTCTGGAATACGTATTGAAATCTCTATTTTCATATATAATCGTTGGAACGGAAAATATTTAAGGCATTAATAGGATAAAATAAATATCGTTAAGAAAAATGCCAACTTGCTCTGGGGGGGGGGGGGGAGGTTGATGCAGTTTTGATTCTTAAGTGAATTAATTATATTTTCGCAACCACATCTTCGTGTCTCAGTCCACAATAACCCACCGTTTAAAATAGCCGCAGCGATCATTCGCTGATCGGAGCGCAAAACCATTACGAGTAAAAAAGTCCCCGTGAACAATACAGATGAAACACATTAGATTAACCGCGATTTTCCGAATGGTATCAACGCGTCCATACGGTTTTAACGATCGTCGCCGTAACTCGGCGAAACCGTGGGCGATAGCGTTTGGCGCAGTCAGAATTCCATAACGGCCATGAACGCCCTCGAAGGCAGCTGAGAGAACGCGTTCGTGGAGGAGGCCGTATTTTACGAATCACGATTATGGTCCGAAATTGTGCGGTAATTATTGCCCAGGATTCAGCGCGCAGTTACCCGGTCGCAGTATAAGCGACAGCGCGATTACGATTACTTCGGGGAAGCTGCGGCACAGGAGGAACAATGCTACAAAGCAACCCGAGCCCTTTACAGTTTGGTTCCCTTAACGAAGGTATACACGTCCGGCTGGGTGCAATACAAACACCGATAGTTGACACCTGCTGGCTTATTCCCGTCTCGCCTATCCTCCTCCAGCTTCTCCAGATTTTTACGTCGAGCAAAGTGCGCGCGAAATTTTCAGCCGCACGCCTCCCCGTAGACGCCTCAAACGAAAGAGATCCTTCATATTCTTATCACGACGCGCTTAACGAACGCATCTTCTTTAAAACAGAGCCCGCCATTTGCTATTCCGCACGCGTGCCTCATTTCGGCATTCCCCGCGAACTGCTCTTTCGCACAAGCGAATTCTGGCGATTTTTACCGGGATTTTGCGTACACGTTCCGTTGTTCAAATGGTACATTTTTGGTGACGATGTACGTCTGTTGGTTTTGTGTTTTGAATCGTCTGTTGGTTTTGTGGGAACCGTTCAAATATTAAGGAGACCATTTTCATAAAGTTTTTAATGGACAATTTTATTCGTAAAAATTCATGGCATCAGGTGTAACGTGGTTTAAAAATTTCTTTTAGTATTGTTATAAAGAAAAATTTTATTAAACTCCTTTTAGGTACAGCACAGCTATTAAAAAAATCTATTCATATGACTCTTATTAGGTATAGTAGATGCAGTAAATTATGAATTGAATTTTAGACTGATTATATCAGGCTCGTTCAAAATACAACTCCAAGAAAACGCGTGAATGTCAATGTTCTACATGAATTGCACATTTTCCGATCATTATTAAAATTCCCAATATTCGTGAAACTGAGAAACTGTTTAGCAAACATTCGTGCAGCTAGAATGATTGTCATTCTCCTTCCTGGATTATCATCTTCAAGAAAGATTATTCTTCAATATAGAAATATTTTCCATGATAAAGTTATACACAAACGTTTGTTCCAAAGTGATGAATGTCTCAATTTCGGTAACTCTATAACAAGATAGTAAGACATAGTAACATTCTGTATGAAACATATTTCAAATATCATATGAAAAATTCTATACAGATATCTTCTACCTTCTCTTTGTATTCTTTCTTTCTGGACTTTCTTCAATGTTTGCAATAAAATGTTTTATCGAAGTTCAGCTTCAACGAAGCTCCGCGTTGTTTAAGCATTAATATTGTTCCTGAAATTCCTGCAAGTCATGGCAGAGAGAAATGTAAATGCGAGCCCCGGCAACCATAGATTGAAAGGTCCTTTGCCGTACCCTTGCTAAGGTTTCCTCAGCCGAAGGATTCACCGCCGCCTTCGATATCCACCCTGTATCGACCCTTCGGACGGACGCGCTCCATATCCGTTTAGTTGAGGCCTGACCCTTCTCATAATATCGTCCCTGGTCCTAAGAAAAAGGGACTACTCTCGTCTTTTTATATTAGCACGCGGCCCGGAGGGAATTGCTGAAAACGGCGCACGTATCCAATATGTGCTGGTTCGGAATTTATTAGGCAATTGCTTCCAGTTCCCGACAGAATATTAGACATCTTTGTCAAATTAGTGCCGACGGTGCGAAACAATCGGTCTCCACGAATATCGTCATTCCTAAGATATAATATCAGTCGTGCTTATGCATTCTTCCCGCTCGTAAGCTTGTCATTATTATTCCCTGTAATTGAACTGTACATCGTTTTTTTTTTTTAGGAAGGATCGCGACGAAGGAACGTTCCCAACAACATTATGTTTTTATTTCGTTGACACTTCCATTCCGCGAAGCCGCCGTTGAACAGTCATCCGTGTTCTTTCGGAAACACAACACAGCTCGACGATGTCGCAGCTATTAGAAAAGGAATTCCGCATTTTCCGGACGGAGGGATTTAAATGGACCGCCGGAAGCGTAGCTTAAGCGTCTGTGCTCCTTTCCCCGTGGCGAAACGAACCAGCGAGCAGAAGATTAAGTTTCGTGACCCACATACAGGTAGCTCGCGCCACTGTTTATCCATTGACGGAGGGGAGAAGAGACACTCGGCTCCCCCTCGATCCCGGCGAATAAACAGCACCCTCGATCGTGAATTTCGCAGCGACCCTCTGCCGTTCCATCCCCTCCCCTTATACAACACAGCCCCTCCAGTAGCAACCGGGAGGGGCCTACGTGACGGAATATGTTCTTTCTCATTTTCGAACGCGTCCAGGACTACGCCGAAGAGGATGCGACCCAGTTCACGTCGAACGAACCGCGTATATTGGGATTCCGTTCGTCTTTAGTCGACCGCCATCGACGTGCTTACACGAAGAATTATGCCCTCCTCGTGAGAATTAAACACCCTGCTGCACCCTACTGCACCCCTACTGCACCCCGTTCACACGATCAACTTCCCTTGCATAGCATCCAGTCACACCTTAAGTCACGTCGCAACCATCTACGATGATCGGGAACCAAGATCGCAAGAACGCAACTCTTCGGTTGCTAGAAAAAATCAATTTTCTTCTCTTAGCACACTCTAGTCCGTTTTACACGATTATTCTACGTGTATTGAAAAATGATTCAATTCCCTTTGCATATAACTTTAATAGGGAATTACCTGTCCGGTTGCTAAATAATTAATTTTTTATTTTTCACTTCATGTACCTTCGATGAGAAATTTATCTTGTTTGCTGTTTGAACTGAGTTTTAACTTTTATGTTACTGAAAAATTAATTTTGTGCCCCTAGTCGCTAAATTTTGTTTCTGCACGATTATTTTTGTACGATTTCGATTTAACGCGAATTAAAAAACAATTTGATTCCCTTTTCATGCACCTTCGATGAGGAATTTGTCTTGTTTGCTGTTTGAACCGAGCTTTACCTGTTCGGTTGCTAAATAATTAATTTTCTGCCCCTAGTCGCTAAATTTTGTTTCTACATGATTTCGATTTAGCACGAATTAAAAAATAATTTGATTCCCTTTTCATGTACGTTCGATGAGGAATTTATGTTGTTTGCTGTTTGAACCGAGCTTTACCTGTTCGGTTTCTGAAAAATTAATTGTGTGCCCCTAGCACGCTAAATTTTGTTTTTACACGATTTACATATTATTTTGATCGATCATGAAATAAAAAACAGTTTAATTCCCTTTTCATGTAACTTGTTGAATGAATTTTTCAGAAGTTAACGAGCGAATGAATCGCTTTAAAGAACACATTAATATAGATTTGTTGTTCGACCTCTCCTCAGATAATGAAGCTCATTACTTAGTTCGAAGGTTATGGATCTCTCTGTGCATTTAAAAGCCAGACGGCTAAGTTTTAGTTTCGAGCATCGTTTCCGATCCAGTCCGATAATTTATTTATTTAACCGTACAGCGATCGTCTCCGGGATTCCGAACCCGTGAATACATTAATCCATGAAACGCAAGTGATCCGCCGAATGCCAGAGACCTCGGGATTTTGCCGTATCGGATCGGATATCGATCTTTGTCAGCTAATTTATAAACGGATCGAATGACCTTTTGTAAAAGATTTTTTACTGTTCACCCGCTTCTGGCGTTCCTCTAAAAATTGTTCCTTTTTTTACTCCGCCGATGAAAATAATAGAAAATAGAATTCAGGAAATTCGATACGGTTTGTTGATTTTATGGATGTTTGCTCGGGAACGTATATAGTTTGAGGAATTTTTATAAAGCCTGCTGTGTTTTATGGTTGTTTTTTCTGTTTGGAAAAATATATTGATGAATGCCGCTTTCATTGTCTGTGTTTATATGAATCTCTTTTTTTCTGGGTACAATAAAGATATCTTTCCCATCGATTCATTATTATATTTCAATAAAAATGTATTGGTTCGATGCAATTTCACTAGATTAAATCAAATGGTCGTGTTCAAATAATGGAATAGAGATTTAATAGTAGAAAAATGAATTTTCACGTTGATCGGAATGTATGGAAGTTTATGAACAATTTAAATAATAAAATTTCACTTTTATCAATGATAAAAAGTGTGCTAAATTCTTCAAGAACTGTACACATTTTTCATTCCTTCCAGCAATTCAGGACATTGATAAATGATCTACTACTATGGAAAAAAGATTCTCAGTATTTAAAAAATTCATTGCAATGGGAAAATTCCACAAAATTCTGACTGAATATTTTTAAAATCTCACATTCTATATTGTTATAATTACACTGTGGATTTTTTGCAAAAGTGACAAAATTAAGTCAAACAAAGTAAAAAGTATTAAGTAAAACACTAAAATTATAAAAAGGATTTAAGAATTTTACCTTCATATTGTTAACATTATCAAAGAAAGAATGATAATTATGTTTGGGGTCCTGTTCCTTAGAATTGCTGTAGACAATTTTTATTTTGCATAATCGTAAAAATATCGTCACCCTGCTTCCATCATGATTTTCACCCATGTTCGCCGCCGACGTGAATTAATATTTTCTCAGCAGAGCGAGGCATGGGATAACTATACGGGGACTCGTTTGCAGATGTTTATTTCCCGAAGACTCGGAAGTCAGAAGTCATCGAGAGGGTGGCATGAACGCGTCCCGGACTCGTTGTAGGGACAGGGTGGCTGCGACCCGTCGTCGTTCGAAAACCGATAAACCGAAGGAGAGCGACCCGTCTCGCAACCCTCTTCTGCGAGTCTCGGCGACGGCGTATCGTTCTTAAATCCTCCCTCCCCTTCTCTCTGTGTTACGGTCTGACCCACCCCATCAGCATCCCCACACCCCCGTCACCTTCTCGTTCGATCCCCTTGCATACTCGAGGGTGAAAAACTCAGGCAGACCCTCCGAGGCAGCGTCTATTTACCATAAAATAGAGTTTCCAGGTCTGCGCTCGGTGCACCGTCATTTATTTCTTCCCCCGCTGCTTATCGGCTCATTCCGCGACATACGTGGGGTCAAATTCAAATGATCGCGGTGGGGGTGAACACACACTTCGATACGCGATCGCGCAAACCCTTGCCATTCTTTCATACATTTATTCCACAACAAATTAACTCTTTGCACCGAGAAAAGTGGCTCGGATCAGCTACCAGGAAATACGACCCGTTCGTTTATTATTTACGGAAATAGCTTATGCATTTATGTCGGATTTCATAGGAAAAATTTTGTGAAGATTTTTTGGGCATTTCAATTGTTAGAAATTTTTTATTTGCAGAAGTGGTGGGTGGCTGCATTGAAATGGGACTTTATAGGAAAAATTGCAGATTTGGAGAGCATTTTAATTGCCATGAATTTTGGTTGTAAGGAATTTATTATTTGCGGAAATAGTCGCTGCATTGAGATGGGATTTTATAGGAAAAATTGAGAGCTTAATTACAGATTTTTTGAGCATTTTAATGGTTATGAATTTATAATTTATGGAAGTGGTTGTTGAACTAAACTGGGATTTTATAGGAAAAATTGTGAGAACATTAAACAAACCTTTCTGTTACGGTATAAAAATATGTGATCGCTACACGATCGTGGCAACAGTTTCTAAGTGCCGGCAAGAGGGGATGGTTTTTTCATTTTCGCGGTACAGAGGACGCACTACGCGACGTATCGAACGATCCCATGCTCTCCCCGACGTTCCACCCTTTATTATCCATCGTCTGACGGCTCGAGTGGAATTGAACGGAAAAATCTGACAGCCGATGGACGTCCGTTTCCGCGATACCGCGTGCTCCACTTCCTTCTCGCCGCGACCTCGTTACTTCCTCGTTACCGATGTCCCACGAAATCGGAACGAAGTCGGCCGGAAGACATCTCCACCCATTTTCAACGGACATTTATTAGCATCGGAAAACGTCGCTCCCTGGAAACCTCGCTAGCAACGATTCCTCGGCGATTTAACGCTCGAACCACTGGTGGAGTCAAAATCATTTACATATTTCACATTTCTGGCTTCGCAATTGTTCCAGTCAGAAAAGAGCTTCTATGGGAACATATTATTCTATGAAAATTAATTCAAGTCTGAATATATGTAATTTCAATGGGTTAATGAGTTGAATAAGACTCAAAAATGAAACAGGGCTAAAATATAATTGCAACATTTCTTGAAACAGTATTTTAAGGTGAGTTTATGATTTTTGTTACTTCTTAATGTTCCTTTTCTTAAAACGATCTATGAATCTAGAAAATTAATCATGTATTTAAATTCAAGTAAGTCAACGAACTCTTAAGCGGATTATTTTTTAACCGACTCAGTCTTTTTTGACTCCAGATGACGAAACTATCACCTGTAAAAATGACGATGCTAAATAAAAAATTAAAAAAATTAACTTCTCACTGGTATACGGCGTTTCACTTTTATGAGTTTTGTGCTCGGTAGGTATAGTATTAACGGCAATGTAGCTTATATAGGTTGAACCTAGTACAAACAATTTTTATTTTGCAGAAAAGTCGTCAGTCTTCCACGAACAACCATCGCTGGAACCAGTTCGCTCGGATGTCTCAAAAGTTCGTATCCGTCGAAGAATTTCATCATCATCGTCCAAGGGGTCGTTCCGATCTAGGATCCGGTTGTTTCAGCTATCAGTCGTAAAACAGCGAGGTCTCGAGCCGTGGATCGGCTCTAACGCCCGTCTGAAATAACCTCTCGCCCTGCTTCATCCGGGTCTGTTGCCGCGTGAATCATCGTAAAAGGGACAAGCTCCGACAGCGAATAAATCTCACTTTATAAGGGATGTTCGCCGGGCACGTACGAGGAGTTAGTGTCACTTTCATCGATTCCCGGTTGCTGGGGGGGGGGGGGGGTAGCCAGGTTGCATCGCCGAACGCGAGCAAACTGAATCCTTCGGCGTCTTGTCGAACCGACCGACCGAGCCGGAAACTTGCGGGAACTTGCAGATACCGCGAGTCCCGCGATTCTGCGGACTCTTTCGTTCCCGGGGAATTGTGAGACTTAGCGTTTCGGGGTGGAATATCCATGATATAGTGGCTAAAGTCGATCTATTTTATTATCTGAGAAGTACACGAATTATTGTTGCGTGGTTATATTATATTCACTGGGTTGTTACCCATTAAATGTCCGACTTTTAATAGTAACGTTAATTTGCATTGTACAGTATATGCACGTTGTCCCAAGAGCTTGCACTTCCTTGGAAAGGGTCCCTGAGGTCATTTGAAGGAACTTTTTCCGTTGCACAAATGTTCTGCGAGGCTTCGTTAAGGAGTTATTAACGAAAAACACGGACCAATCACAGTGCGACTACAGCGGATTCCGGCTCGGCGACAGGTTCCAATGAGCGGGGTGTTGGTATTGACCGAGAGAGGCACCGCTTACGGCGCGCTCTGATTGGCCCGTGTCTTTCGTGAAATATCTGAATTTTAATTAAAAAATTTTTGCTTTTCGAAATTGTTCTTTTTAGGTGTGATTAAAAAATAGGCGATAAGAGTATTATTTTTCATTCTGCTTTACGACGCAAACGTGTTGAACATCGCAAATATTCCCTGGACGCCTCTTTGCAGATATCGGTAACGATTTTCACAGTGTATCGTCTCGGTATCGATTCCGTCCGTCGGAAAACAAAGGGCACGATGAACTGGAAGAACTTTTCAGTCGGTTCCCGTGCTTGTGTTTCCGCGAATTTCCATTTCTGGTCCAATTAGCCGATTCAATAAAGGGTGAAATAATATCTCGACGGGTCGAAAGCGGCTCTCCCGGCGCGACGGAAGAGGAAGACATCCTCGCGGTCCAGCAATTGAGCCATTGCGAAGAACGATCCCCAAAGGGTGTGGGAGGGTGAGGGTGGAGGACGCTCGCGTGAATGAGCGCGGCTGCTTATTTAGTGGGCTGAAACGACGCACACACGCGCGTACACTCACTCTGTGTACACACGTGGACACGAAATAAGCCCATTTCCACGGTACACTCGGCCAACTATGCGAGACAAAAGCCGCGTTTATACGTGCAAACGAGCGTAGACGCAAGGAGCCACCGGCCGGACGCTTTTCCACGCAATATGAGGGACGGGAATCCGGAAGTAAATGCGGGGACCCGGTGTACACGATGTCGGAAATACCGGGATTGCGAACTATGGAGAAACTCGACTGGTAAATAAGATCCGGTCTGCTATCTTGCTCGAGCTTCAAACGGCTTCGTTGCGTACACGCCATTTCTCCGATTATCTCAAGAAAATGCACCCTTGTTGCTCAGTAAATTGCAGGAACGGAGAACTTCATAATTGAATATCAATGTGCCAACCAAATCCATCAATGTTACTATCTGCGATCAGATCAACACGTAGACTGCCATGTCACCCATGTGTGGGTGACGGAAGTATCTGTCCAGGTTTTAAAATGCATTTTTAATTTATTCATTGTAACAAATTTGATTAGGATCAGTAAAATGTAAGAAAGTTGGAGGACTACTTAATATCATACATCTACGTTTTCAACTTTTATTTCTGTAAATAATTTATTTAACATTGAAAATTTAACATTGTGACGCTAGAAGCAGCACACGTTAAGGGATGATACCCAGGTGACACTCTGTAGAAACGTGAACGTCAGGAATGTTTTTTACGAAATTAGTAGACCTATTTTTAAAGCGAGTAGCTAATCTAAAAGTACATATGTTGGACCATTTGTAGTAAATTTTTGTTACCGAATTCTTAAAGAGTGACTAAGTAACGACCACTTTCCCAGAAGTCGTTTTCCCAAAGTTAGTTTCCCCTGCATGCTGGGCACAGCCATTCTGTGGCTTGTCAGAAATTTAAAAAAACTCTGTTTATCTTCGCTCTATACGTATTCTGTTAACAGATGATCTTATCTAATACATAGGCGAAGGAATTTTTTTTTAGTTTAAAAAGAAATTAGTGAAATGAGAGAATTATTTTGACTCTTCCGATAGTTTTAGCGATGATCATAAGAGTTCGAAAGTACGAACACATAACAAAAACAAAACAGTTTTCATTTGCTAAAATAATAGCCGAATTAGGATGATTTATAACATCTTTTCGATCACTCTGAAATTGTGAAATCACGAAGAATTGATCATCTTGATTCCTCAGCCAGTTTTAGCGCTATCCTGTATAACGTTGAATAAAGTAATAGCCAAATTAGAATGACGTATCACCCCCTTCTCGTAGTCCCTCACCTTTCGATCACCGTGAAATTGTGAAATCGCAAGAATCGGTGAAGTTCGCCGCTTTGTCCGACAAAATGGCGGGCGGGGGTGGCACGTTGCAGGGAATTTTGCAGTCGTTGGCAGAAGCAAACGGTCGTGTAATGCGATTTAAGTACACCGGGATACGTCCGGAGTACAGTTGTTATATTAATTGCCGTTCGCGATGAATGACGCGCAATATTTCTCGCGGCGTTTCAGCCGCAGCCCCACAATTTTGAATACAAATGGTTCCATTAAATGGTTCGAGCTGCTTATTCAGCCAATTGTCCTAACGAAATGACGTCGTTCAATCACCGGAGCTCACTATTATGCGAGTTATGTTAACCCCCGTGGGCCCCACGCCCCTCCTCCTCCTTCTCCTCATCCATCCCACCCTTTGGCACAGCGAGCACACCGAAAGGAAATCAAATCCTTTGAGGACTCCGAGCACAAAGCGTGAAGTTTCTTGCCGGGGAATTTCGATAGGTTACCCTCTTGTTCCTAAATACGCTATCTCATGCTGTGCGCTCCTCCGCGACGTTCCGAGGGATGTGCGAATACGTCGCGCGTAAATACCCCGTGTAACTGTGCCGTGAATTAATTAATAGCGACGGGCAACTTTCGCGACGTATAATGGGCCAGGGAGAAGAGGGAAGTTCTCGGGTCAACCTCTTTCGATACTCGCCAAGAGCTCGCAGGGGAGCGGAAAAATAGTTGAAACTTCATTTTTAATTGAAATTGTTCTGGGAGCGTCTTTTAAGTAGCACTCTGCTTCTTCTTTCATCCCTTCTCAGCCCCTTTTTAAACGTTGCAAAATTGAAGTCGTAGCCGGTTGCACTTTGTTTGCATTAAATGCGTTTGTCAGAAATAAAACTGGCATGAAAGATTGCAGGATGAGGCTTCGTTCGTTTAAACTAACAAATTTTGTTACGTTTGAAATGTATTTTACAGTATTTTACAGAATACAGTATATTTTATAGCAGTATGTAAGGTTTAAAAGAAAATTATTCAATTCTTTTTAGACTAACTGCGACCTTCCAAAAGTTCCGGAATATCTTCACTATAACTAGAGTATCAGAAAAATATTTCCACCAAACTTTTAGCAAAATCCAAATAGTTTTTGAATAGAAGAAACAAAAAAAGGGGATAATTCTGCATCCTCGGATAATTATACATTGATTTTCATTAAGGCGTGTAAGAATCACGCAGTCCATACAGTGATTGAAAATTGTAAAAAATGTTAGGTACCGACACAAGGGTTAAGGTTCCAAAAAATTGTTTTAATACTATGTCTACCATCAGAAACTTTAGAGCCCTCACACGATCGAGATCGAGATCGAGTTAAGTGAAGAGTAGAGACCCATCGCAAACACGAAAATAAAAGGGGTCGTTATCGAGATAGTTCGCGAAAGGGATACTCGAGAATCGCAAGCAGTAACTCGCACGCACAACCAACCAAGGACAAAACTGCTTCCAATACTATGTCTACTGATCAACCCTCGAAGAATCTCGAGACCCTTCGCGATCGCGGTCGAATGAAGCCAAAGCGAGAGATCTATCACGGAAAGTAAAATAAAGGGGGTGGTTTACGAGATCGTTCGCGAGAGCTACGCTCGAGAATCGAAAGCAGTAACTCGCACGCACAAGCAACGATCCACGGTAACCAACCAACCAACCAACCAACCAAACCAAGCATCCAAGCAACCAAGCAACGAACCACCCCCGTGCATCGTGTCGTGTCCGGGAGAGGGTAGCAGCAGTGAAGCGCGCGCGTTAACGGCGAGCTGACGAGCGTCGGGACGCGTTTAAGGATTAAAGTCGAGCTTATGAAAGCCACTCGGAAACTCGTTCGCTACGTGTGCACGTAGATTCGAGAGCAGATGTTCGTAATTGCTCCCTCTCGAGCGGCGCGGCGCAGCGCGGCGGACGGGCGTCGTTATAAGTGGTTCGCGACGCGTAAAGTCCTCCTGAGAAGGCTGCAGGTTGTATGCCGACGGTTGCCGATGTGTATACGACCCGAGGGCTCTGTGTGCCGGGGTCCGTATGTGTCCCGCGTGTTTGACTTGGCCGTGCGCGAGCCTGCCCGGAGGTGTAAACAATTATTGCAGCAACGATGCAAAATGAAAATTGCAAACAACCGCCGCCGGCCACCGGGAAACGGCCTGCTGCTCGCCATTCTCTCTCTTTCTCTCTCCCTCTCTCAACCCTCTCCCCTTTCCTAGCCTATCGATTATGAATGGAGTCACGGAATTGCTAATAAAACGTCTTCGTCCCGCTTGGTCAGCAAACCTTGGTATTTCCCGCTCATGCGAATAGACCCTGGTTAGTGCTCAATATTCACTCTTGTCGCATAAACGACTATTTTCAACCCCTTTACCGTATAACAAGTCCACTTAATCCCTCAAACTCTTATTTTACAGGTACGGTGATTAAGACTTCCTTTGCGTTCATAATTTTCTAGAACCGGGAAACAATTTATATTTATTTTATATGTTCTCGAATTCTCATACAGCGTGAAGAAACGAAAACAGAAATCACGCTCAAAGGACCATAAAGGGGAACAATGCGCGATAGGATTGAAACACCGCGTAGAAAGAACAATATCCAGCCCCGAAATCCGTGCTCGCAGCTTCAGCTACTTGATGCGGGGGGCCCGGGACGTTAAGGGGGTGCGGGACGTTGAGGGGGTGCGGGACGTTGAGGGGGTTGGAGAGGCATGCGGCGAGAGAGGAGAAGCGTCGTTAATTTCTACGTCGGCGGAGCAAGGCGGCGAGATTTACTGATATTTTTTCCAGTGAGCTTTTAGCGCTTGCCCGTTTCCTCTCTTTCCACCCCCCCCCCCCGCCTGCCCCAACGCGATGCTCTGCTCGCGCGTTCACTGCGAGAGCGGTACTCGCGAATTACAAATGTTTATTGCGCCGAGTGGGTTATAACGGGCAGCCGGCAGGCGACTAACTAGGGAATTATGCGGCACGGCTCTTTTCGAAATCACCGTGACATACCAGGGCACGCCCCCTCTGCTCCGGTAATATAACCGGAGAGCTGTTTTCCCCGATGGTCCGTGGAGGACCACTGTCTGGAAGCACCAGAAGATTTTATCGCCTTTCCGGAATAATACCGGAAATGTCACTCCCGAGGAACCGCCAACGTTACGCTATGCTTCCCTGATCCTGACGCACTGAGTCGATTCTAGAAAACAGGCGGAATTAATTGAAAAATATCATAAATTAAAACTGGGTCGTAGGCTGATACTTGATGGAGATAGAAAAGGACACAGACGTACAGTGATTTCTTGATATATGTCACGGGTCTTGCCAGCGTCGTTTATCGCCCAGGAGGCATACCCGAGCCGTCGTACGTTTACACTCCTCGAGCTTCGCGGTCCCTCACGGGATATACCCGCGGCGGTAGTGGGGATAATTCCGCGACATTTATTATCCAGGTCTTGTCAAACCTGTTTTTGTGCGGTAGATAGGGACCGCATAAAAGAAACTTCATAAATAGCTATAACAAATAACTGTTTACAACATATTGATAGAAAATTTTTTATGCGGTGGAGAGGGACCGCATGAAAAAAAGTCCCACTTAGAAAATATGTAAAAGATTTACGAAATAGCGAGAAAGTGCTTTCCAAACAAACTAAATAATTAAATTACACATGGAAACATTTAAAAAAATTTAACTTCTCATTTTAAGCATGGAGAAATTTTCAAAATGCACATAATTCAATACTACTCGTCGTAGCCCAAGACGCGCATCTTTTTGCGATGAACTGTTTCAAGATCGCTTTCGTCACTTGGGTTGATTTAGTTTTTGTTACCATGAAGTCAGTGATAAGTTTTTGCGACGACGGTCGTTTCAAACTCCTTTCGGAATTGTTATCTATTTCAAGAAAATGCTTTTCCAATTTGTTGCAAAGCTGGATCCCTGCAGGACATCCCCTTTACAAGGGTGTTATAATGCATCCATCATTGGCATTCATCGCATAAAAAAAAATCGCACAAAACAAATCGCACAAAAAACAGGTTTGACTGTATATAGAGAAATCACTGTATACCACATTTGTTAACCCTCCGTATGCGGTGCCGGAGTCGATATGTGCAGAGTGTATAAAAAATAATGATCATCCGTCCTCGGGGTGAATCTACATCTCTGGATCGGTGGACATTTGTCAATGAAACTTGCCGCAAAATTGTTTA
Organism: Halictus ligatus; assembly: GCA_028454255.1. Classification (NCBI taxonomy): domain Eukaryota; kingdom Metazoa; phylum Arthropoda; class Insecta; order Hymenoptera; family Halictidae; genus Halictus; species Halictus ligatus. The sequence goes on from CM052146.1 coordinate 9,394,917, forward strand.
TAACAAAGAAACTTGTTGTTAAAGTTGTTTTTACATCCACACCTTCTGTACATCGAGGAAAGAAAAAGTTTTGAGTTATGCGTACAGACGAAAGCCTAAAGGACAGATGATCATTACTTTTTATACACCCTGTACAATTTTCTTCCGATATAAAACGACGCTTTTCATTTCGATTAAGAACATCGCCATCCCCTCTTCTTCTTCTTTATCCGAAATACGACGAAAGCCGGTCCCGAGCCATCGCCTTATATCAATAGAAAACTATAGTAAAATATCGGTGTTGGTCAGAAATGACTCCGGCATAGGCGTAGAACTCGCAGGAGTCCAAGGGTTAAATAAATAGCAGTCAAGGTCAAATCCCTTGAAGTAATGTATCAATCAATTTCCTTTGCGCTTCGAGTGTCAATGCTACGTTCTGTTTCTAAGCGAATATTTTCTAGCCAATGAAGAATGGATTTTTATTGCAGTTATCCGTTACTACTAAAAAGAACTTTTATATTTTTATCTGCCAAAGTCGTAATTGACACTGCCACGTGAAATAATATATTTTTTATATTGGAGTAGGATAGGAACGTTGTAACTTTTTTTGGTACAATTAAGTATTGTTAGAGAAATAATGTACACTCAGTTGGAGATTGCAAAAACAATTTGGTAGCATATTTTTCTATTTTAAATTTATTTGTTACCTGACAGCTATGTCTGCTGGATTTATTGGATCGATACGAAAGTAATGAATATACTGCGGATTTTATGCAGTTGTGACAAAAATGAGTGAGCGAAAGCAGCGGACAGATGAAAAACATTTAAGTATGTATCGGTTTTAACGCCACGTTATTACGGTTTCGCTGTTTTCCGAATTCGTGTGCCATTTAACGCCCGCAGATTCTATTTCGCGGAATTTCGTGTGAAAATCGCGGTTCGGGATCTTTACATCGTTGATCGATTGGATTTCAATTTTTATGATAGAACGAGGATGAACGGGGATTTTCTGAAAAATGGTAAATACCGCTGTGAATCGTATCGCGGTGCGGTCCGCCGGTTTCGAATGGAGTCACCGAATCGTAATTGGTTATTAGCGTCGTCGGTTCGCGTTGTAGGCTGTTCGCCGGTCCAATTTATTATTATTTATCCGCGGAATTGTCTTGCCACGTGTGACCATTTACAAGGTTCATCGGCGAGGTCGACATCGGTTTAACGCGGCAGCATTCGACACAGCTTATCTGTGCACGGGGTTCTTGGACGTGATAGTAATGGCGTGAAGCAGGCGAAAATCTGGATCGACTTTCGGTCACGTGGCGGAGTCGGGCCACGGGCCACGGGCCACGACCCCCAGAAAGCACACGGGATGAATATTTATCGTGACCAGCGCGGACACAGCATCGAGGAGACAAATTAACGCCGACCGGTCGAATACGTGCGTGGTCAGCTGGCGTCGAGACGACAAAAGCCAAAGAAAGGACGACGTCGCGTTTCGGGAAAGGTTCCGTATCTGAGAATTGCATAATAAACGTGTAAAATCGTTCTTTTAGTTTTTCAGACACAATTCTCTTTCATTTAACCCCTTTTCAATTACTTTTCTTCCAGAATCCACTTTTCCAATTTTTGATGAACTTTTTAACCCTTCGCAATCGAAGCTATTTTAACTCCAAAAACGAAACATTTCTTCCGACCTAGAATATTGCCCTCCTATATATATTTTTTCATGTTATACATACAAAAATAATGCAACTTACTCGTACAATACCGAAATGTTTAATGATTTATTAAATACAAACAAATTTTTAAAAAAATGTAAAAATGTGAAGAATATTTTGAATAATGACATAGCAATTTTAAGTGGTATCTTACAATCACCATTCGAGTGCTAATGGTTAAACAGTCCGATTACACAGAAATGGTAAACGCAAGAAAATTATTTCGCGTTTAACACTAAACCTACCGACACTTCTTGAATACCTGTTCCTACCATGCGTTGTCAAAATGACCGATCCTTAAAAAAGGTTATTGTTAATGTAAATAAACGTGGATAATAGTCGATTTGTTGCTGAATGTATTAGTAGACCAATAACTTCCGTTTTTATTTGTACTTATACAAAAAATACTTGCGATGCTTTTTCCTCGGTTTACAAAATTGTATTGTGTCGTCCACCTTTGCGATTCGGACGCATTTGCCATGAAACAAGTATTATGAATCAGGCACGCGCTTAACTTGATAGCGTCTCATTCAATGAGGTGGCTCATTTATTTTGAGATAGCCATGCCACGATTGAGAATAGCCTTTCTTTTATACTGATTCTTATACTAAATATAAATACCATATCTAAATATCTCGTGCGGTCAAATTGATCGGCCGCGGTAGGTAGGACAGGCTACATATATTTCTCGGGAAAAAAAAAATAAAACGAGAAATAAATACTGAAAAATGCATTATACACATACTTTAAGAAAAGTCGTAAAGATAAATAGCGATGTCATAATGTTGTGTGTACGAAATTTTACGGAGATTTTTGGAAAGGTCAATTTGACCGGCCGTGGTAGCTTTAGTTTTAACTTTAATGAAACCAGTGTCTCCTCCATTAAAAATTCCGAAACCTACGGAGTTCCTCGTTTTATTTCCACAACAGTTCTGTGGCGAAGGAATTTCATTAGCGTTTTCTGTCACTGTCGATACATTTCCCACTGTTACGCAGACCGGATACGTCAGCAATAATTTGTATTTTCGTTCGCTCGGCAAACGAACAGTTTACGAATGCCAGCATTTTTTCATTAACCCGGACGGGCGAGGGCAGCAGCGCGAGTCAAGAAAATATATTTTCTAATTAGCATGCAACGCATCGGGCCCGTAAGTCTATTAAACGATGCGATTATAAAGTTCCCGTTAGACGGTGTTTAATTAATTACCTTCATGAAGAGCGTTACTCCGAGACAGAGACAGAAAGAGAGAGAGAGAGAGAGAGAGAGAGAGAGAGAGAGAGAGAGAGAGAGAGAGAGAACCAGCCAGAATTAATTTCCTCGGTATAGGGGTGACGAATGAAATCTTGTTAACAATGTGCCCGCGACGGCTGTGCGGCTGCGAATATTAACGTCGGCGCGGTTATTTCGCGATCGACAACGGATCCGATAAAAACCGGAAGATGAACGCGCGGACGGCGAAAGTCGTCGTTCTAATTAATTGTCAATCGGACGGTGGGCTCCTCGTCACGCCGGGAATTCGCGTCGTGGACTATGACTATGGCAAGACACGGCCACCTGCAATTTTCATTGAATATTTTGCGAGTGCGACGACGCGATGTCGAGTTAATTTTCCGCATAATTATAAAGAACTCGATTTTAACTCGAGTGAGCTACTGGCGCTCGAAATGTTCGAATGATTCCGTATGGAAATGCTCCGGCAATGAAGCGAGCATGGTTGCGATCCGGTTGGGACTTCCTGTAACTGTTTCTTCGAAGTCTTCCGAGCTGATGCGGACAATTGTTAACGCTAGACCGGGCCCGTCAAAATGACGGATTTCAAATGTTTTCTTTCACAATTCTCCCTCACTTTCAGTTCATTCCTGGACTGTTGCGCACTTTGAAATTCATCGAAACGGTAAAACACGCTCGTCAGTCATCGCGCTAACTTCTCCCGCGGGGCGAGATCTCATGGGGGTGTGAAAACGAGGGCTTCCCTTAACCGGAAACGCGGGAATAAAGGCACCTTTTATTTCCGCAGTGGAGCACGGGAACGTTAAAAAGGTGTGCGAATTGCAAGCGAAAGAGAGAGAGAGAGAGAGAGAGAGAGAGAGATATCTCGGTTCCGTGTGCATCCCGTCTAAAATTTTCATTGAGAGAATATTAAACAACACAGTGCTGCGTTGTTCGTCGGCTCCCCATCTCGTCGCATTTCTGTTTAAGTTTCCCGATGACGTCGAGTCGCTGGAACATTAACAAGCAAGCCGGCAGAGACGTTTCCTTCCGGCGAATTCCGCAAGGGCGGCAATCCCGCTTCGCCTACTTTCCGCGCGGAATTGTCGCGCCGCATGATCGAACCGAAGGATATCGGCAAACGCGGCTAACGAACGCAGAACCAGGAATGATTGGCACACTCGTCGCTCGCGATTTACTTGTTAATCGTTAATCATGGTGTTTATGTTTCTGATTACAATCGGCGTATTATCTCGATGGAATATTAACAGCGAATTCATAATTAATGAAAGAATACGCGAAGCACGCAGCCGCCGCCGCCGCCGCGCAGGCTCGTTGCTGGAATATCCGACTGTTGCCTGCGCTCAAAAGCGATTTTTCACCGTGTAATTATGTTAATTATAGATCCATATGTTTAATTGGTACTATCGATGCGCCGGCAATTAAATTACTCCGAAAGCCCCCTGTGACCACGCGCGCGCGCGCGCGCGATTCGTTATTGTTGTCGGGGAACAATCGCGCATAAGCAAACTGGCAAGTATAGTTCTTAAATAAACACCCGTTAAATAAATAACGGAGCGATCACGCAAGTTATAGGAAACTCGTCTACAATTGCCGTGGAATCCGTATAATTACCTTTGCCTTCGCGATCGTTTTCACTGGGGAATGAGTCGACGTTCTGTCGACGAAGAACAATCTGTGGAACTCGCGAAGGAAAAGAAGAGATCGATAATATGTTGAAAATGTCGTTTCTGTGGCTGAAATATGGTGGCTTTGAGAAACGACGGTTCACAGCACCTCAGAAAACTTCAAAGGAATAGTCATTGCAAGTCCCAGTAGCATTTTTGGTTCGTGGTTTAAGAATTTTCAAGTGCGTCGGTCCAGAGGGGATGCAACAAAGCGGCGGTGTGATGAAACTTCCGCTTCTGCAGGCGAGACGTGAAATTTCTAAGGGTTGGCAGCGGGTAATAACACCTCGGGAGACTTCAAAGAGGTAGCGGTTGCAAGTTCCATCCAGATTCTTAGGTTTTCAGATTCGCGATTAAAGAATTTCGGGTGCGGCAGCCGAAGGGAGAAAAAGGGGTGCCGATGACTATGGAAGCGAAGTATAACTCTTGTATTCTTTCTTCGAGATACTTTGACTTTTCTGTCTGGTTTGGTAAAAAAAGTTTTATTATAATAATATACATTATACAAAAAAAATATATAAAAAATATATATATTAAATATACATTATTTTACAGTATTATGATAATATACATGTAATATATAACATATAATTCTTCACTTTTAATTTCTTATAATTATTAGTGAAGTCAATCGACGTAAGACGTAACAAGCACAAAGATCGATTTGTTTGGAATTTTACATCAGTTCCACCGGCACATACGTGAAGAATCTTCTAAATACATTATTAATATACTGAAAGAATCGTTCCAGCTTATCAAAACTATTGAATAGAACTATTTAAAGTAACATAGAATTTTCTGTTTGGCCCGGGTTTATCGTAATCAATGCAAGCAATTTTTACCTTGGACGAAGTTCGGCAGTCCAGCGATGAATCCTCGAAAATACATTTTCGACTGACCGAGAGCATCGTCAAAAAAAGCGAAAATTCATTATCCCGCAATTCCCTCCAATTCTCCCATAAAAGCGTTCCCGAAAAAGGCATGGATTCATGCTCAAGTAGAGAAATTGTATTCTGCGTGAGCTTTACGGGGAACACGCGTATCGAGTCTGATAATTTCCCGGTAATTCGAGGCGGAGCGTCGAAGTGATTTTTTCGCAGCGGCAATGAAGCGTTAGCGGCGAATGGGATTCGTTTATGCTCGGTCTATATTTAGTCCCGGGAGCTTTTATCGTACGGTAAAAAAGCTCACGGGTCCGGTTCGAGGAGAGTTCGAAGATAAACTCGTGCGGCGCGAGTAAATTTCAGGGGTGGCTTCGGTAGTTCCGCGTCGAAAAGACGAGCGTGCTTCCGACGGATCAATTAGTAGAAGGGAGCAGATGATCCCAGCCCTAGGGAGAAGGTCTGTCGTGGTGTACGACGAGCGTAACCGTCGCGTTACGGCCCGGGTTGGGGTGGTCGTTACTTTTATCGTCCATCGAAGTCCGGAACACGGAAATCGCCGTGCGGATTACGAGGGACAGGATTCCTCCTTTCCTAACAGGGGAGATCGTGGAAAAATTTTTCCCTCGTCCCCATCGTCCACGCGGATGGCTCAAATCGTGCCGAGTCGATTCCCTGTAATCGCGGCTTTTTCTCAAAATATCAGACCGGGAAATTAAACCGGAGGACCCGTGCGAACCGTTCACCTGAAATCACGATTACGGGCCAGCTAAGAACTAATATCGACTGACGAACGCCGTGTGTTTTCTCTGCCAGGGAAAATAGTAACTGCGGTTCATCCACTTCTGATGAGGACTGATAGCGACTGGTTTGTTGTCTTTGTAGTCTCCTCGTTGGAGATATATTGTTGTTCACGTTCGATGAATGTTTATCGTCGGATTTATTGTCTGTGTAGCCTCTCCGTTGGGGGACAATTGCGGATTCTATGCATTTATTACGTATTAACAGGTTCGCGGAATGATATGGCATTCACTTTCATAGTGATGCAAAATGGCACGAATGTTATAGCATTCAAATTTTCAAGCCAATTTTTATTCATTTAATTTTATACAACCTTAAGTTTTGTAATTAATATACATTTCAAAGTAATGACCAACTGCCATTACTAATGACAGTTAACTTATTGTTATTGTTTATGTCTAATCAGATTTCGGATAGTACAACTAGTTTCAAGAAAAATTGCCTGTCTATTTTTGCAGCTCACTGAAATTTTTACTGTCCGTGAACGTGTTAATAGTTCATTTCGTACGTATTAAAAAGATTTCGGGACATCGGTATATTAGTTTCAGCTGAATAAGGTAATTAATACTACGTTTACGGAGCATTGAAAATGACCAGTTTACATTACGTTCAAAAAATAACGAGAAGTCTTTTCAAATTTTTAGTCAATTCATTTTTTTAACACTAAACCTACCGACACTTCTCGAACAGAGAAGTTGTATTGTTGTATGTACGAAATTGTACGGAGAAGTTTAAAGAAGTTAATTTGACCGATCGTGGTAGGTTTATTGTTAAATATATACCCCGAGAAGTAAATTTGTTGAATAATTCCTCAGGATGTATCTTTAGAATCTCAATAATCGCGAATTAAACAATATTGTTTTGACTCCTGTGTCTATCAGTCGATGTATTTTTTATTTTTCATAAAGATGTATTATATAAACGCGTTTCTGAAATAGGTATGACTTTGATGGGACACTAGTGTTTCTGGGAACATTGTTTGAACAAATAGAAGAATAACTCGTAGTTAATGTTATGTAAAAACGATCCACACAAGGACAACAATAATTTTTTTTTTCGTTTTGTCAATATTTAACTGTTAAATATAAATAAATGATAAATAAAGAATAAATGTAGATGAATGAATGTAAATGTAGATGTTTATGTTTGTGCCCGTGGATGTTAACGATGGAGCCATGTTTTGGTGTGTTAGTTCGATTTTTCTTGTACAAAAGAGCGCATTAATATCTGTCGGGATCTGACCCGCCCCCCTTGACTTTGTCAGCTACTGCGATTAAATTACTGAATCTCCGGTGCGGAGAGTCGTGCTCTAAACAATTTCGCAAGTCGCCGGGGTCAGGCATCGATGAACATGATTCATTAGATCACGGTACTGCCATTAAGCGATCTCGGAACCGTTCGAAACTGAATTGCAGTCACCCTACGCGAACTATGGTGGATCCAGATGGTTTTATACAATGTTTCCGTTAACAGTTTTTCCAACACCTGTGGAACCTGATTTCGCGAGGACCTCAAACACATTTGCAAACAAAGATTTTAAATCAACTAATTGTATTTCATATATTGTGTCAGGTTTTAATGATTTATTTATTTCCAATGACTAAACAATCTTAGACGTAAATTATTTCTAGCTAGACGTTTAGTCATTTTTTGAAAATTCTAACTTAACAACCATACGGTTTTCACAAGTATTTGCACTAAAGTTTCTAAAATATTATGAACAAATTATGTCTCGCCTATAACGAATTTATAGTTGAAAGTTTACGTTGTAACAGTTTACAGCACGAGCGAAAGGAATGAAAGATTTTACGCTACCTAAAAACAGAAAATGGGTGAATTTTCACATCGAGTAACGCGCGAAGGTTAATGGTAGTGGGTGTGTAGTAAAAAATTTAATCACTTTTATTGTGCCTTTTTTTGCACCTGTATTTTCTTCCCTCCGAGGCGGTCTATTGAGATTTTAGAATAATAGAGTGCATTGTGACCGTTAAGACAATGCATCTGCCCCATACCTCCGGTTTCTATATGTATAGTTATTACTGCATACTTCGCTGATACACACGTCCCAGTGCTCTGTGCTCTCACCAGGTTTGGTATTCTGCAACTTTTTTTCTTCCACCTAAAGTGGAACATGTACTGAAGGATACAGGACATTTTTATTCTCTGCAGAAAGTGACGGAAAAAAGGAGGGTCCGACGACAGGGATGCTTTTATGAGTGGAAAATGCATATTCCCCGCTAATAGACGTGGCAAGTATTTTTCATTTAATATCAGAATTGTCTCATAATATCAGACAGATAGCAAGTGCTTCTCGCAGAAAATCTCTAAGAATGAAAATATTCATAGCATTATTAAACTAATGTAGATCATAAATATTAAATCACACCTAAGCACCGGTAGAAATTTTGCGACCCACCCCTATATAAAAAATACTTTTTGTAGAAAACCTCTGGAAATATCGACATGAATGGTACTAATAGATTACAGACCGTAAACTGGATGCAACCTAAACGCCAAATTTCGTGACCCACCCCAATTGTCCTCCATTCCTCTCTCCCACTTTTATGAAAAAAATAAGCACCAGTACAAATTTTGCGACTCACCTCTATATAGAAAATACTTTTCGTAGAAAACCTCTGAAAATATCAACAATAATGAAACTAATACACTGCACACCGTAAACTTGATGCAACATAAGCGCCAAATTTCGTGACCCAACCCTATTTTGTTCCATTCCACTTTCCCGCTTGAAAAAAAAAAAA
>CM052146.1:9404052-9448135 GCA_028454255.1 Halictus ligatus
TCGAGTCGTAGGGAGCGTAATCGAAGGGTCTCCGAGCACGGAATTTTCGGAAGCGAGGAGAGTTCGGTCGTCGTCGATGGCGAAGAAAATTTCGGGCTGTTCTCGGGGCACGGCGGCCGGATTAAACCATCCATTAAACATTCGCCCGGCCGGATGACGGCGGTTAAATAACCGGTCTCTCTCCTTCTACGGGGTAGCCACCCTCGCAGGGCGGCGATGGAAACATTGTTTCATGCGCCGTGGCTCGGTCGAGAGGGTAGAGAAAGATTCTCGATGATGAAAATCGCGGATTCTATGCCGGACCTCCATTTCCGTACGAAAGTCTTGTGCAATTTCAATCCTCTTTTTACGGGGGAGGAGAAACGAGGGGACGGGGTGGATCCTCTCTCGCAGTTTTCTTTTTTTCCCACACCCCCCGCCTCTTTTCTTCCCATTCGCGAAACCCGTTTGCCTGGTTTCCACCCCACCGAAAACGGGAGAAAAAGGACAAAATAGAGAGAGAGAGAGAGAGAAAGAGAGAGAGAGGGGGGGGGGGGGGGGTTAGGAGGGGGGGGGGTGATAAAAGGAAAAAGCGAAAGAAACGCTAGCTCGATTTCTTTTCAGTTTATAAAGAGATAGACCCCGACGGTTCTGAATCTCGATAGAACGTGCTGTGTGCTCGGCCCCGCTATCCTCTCTTTTTCTCGCCCTCCTCTTCAGTTCGGCCTCATTTCGTAGCCCCGGCTTTTATCCCCGTGTCATTAGTCCCCCGTACTTCATTACGAAAATTTCCCATTCCCTTCGCCTACACCCCCCGCTTACGCCCCCCGTTTCTATCCGAGACCCGACCTGACCCGACCTGCTCCGCTCCGTCTTCCTGCGGGTGTGTGCGCGCGAACACCCGGCTGGAAATTAATTTCAACCAATACATCGCGGCCCGATATGTCGCCTGTAAAGAGAACGGGCGCTGAATTACTCGTCAGCACGATTCATTGATGCCCGTTTAGCGGTCTATCGCTCACCCCTTTCCCCCGTTCTGTGTCTACAAACTGGCACACACTCCCACCAACCCTTTACACCTCCGTGCCAACCCCCTCCGGTTGGCGAACGCCACGAAATAATTATTTCTTTGGTGCCGTTTCCGGGTTTTTTTCTCAAATCACTCCCCTGTTCCGCAATTTTTCTTGCGGCTGCCGTAATTAGAACTTCTTTGTGGCTTCAAATTTTCGAGCAGAATGGAAATTTGCGGCCATTGTATTTCCGTATTTTGTTAAATACGTGAACACAATGGGAAAATAGAGTTTTGGTTTGATTCGATGCATTGGTCGATGATGTAACCAATTTGTTTAATAAAATGAAACAGTTGCTCTAGTAATGGTTGGTCAAGTCACTGGTTTTAAATTTATATTTCACCGTTTTTGGAATTGTAAAGGAACTTTCGTGGGAGACGATTGACGTGCGAAGAATATCTTGCAAAATATAAGCACACTTGCACGACAGATAAAGTGATAGAAAAGGAATTAACACATCTGGTAAATATTGCCTTGCACAAATGTAAACTTTATTAAGATTGTCCGTAATTTTTCCATTATTTTCCATAAATGAATTTTTATAGTTTTAATAGGTTTAGTGTTAATATAACGTGCATATTTAGCGACAAATTCTGCACGACATTTTCATCATAGTGAACAAAAGCTCTTCTTGGCAATTTATCTTCTGGCTACATCAATGGGACAGAAAAATACTATATATATATATATATATTACACATTGTTAGACTGAGGGTTCTCATGCACAATAAAAACTGTGTGCACCAGTTCCAAGAAGTAGAAATTAAATACAAATAGAAATTCTCTGCATTTGTTGTCAGAAACAGGAGTTAAATAGTTAAGCTGGTTTCTCGTCTTAACAATTTTAAAAAGCTGAAAATAACAGTAGTCTGGCACTCTTTGGATGTTTCTACGGTTTTATGTTTCCCTCGCTAATTGTTCTCGCAAATGCATAAAACTAGAAGCTGAAACACATTGGATTCAATAACATCATTCAATACGACGTTTTATTATTCTTTTTAGAATAAAGACAATTTAAGTGGGCGGGTAGTTCTGGAAAATGAGCTGAAATTAAAAATTCTATTTTCTCCGCGAAATAAACTGAAGCTAAGTTAAATGTTCCGTGAGTGTGTGTTTTACAATATTCTGAAGACTTTTGTACGCGCGGCAGGTACACTAAGTTCCTGACGCGCGTAAAAAATTTTCACCCGCATAGTACAAGATGAAATTTCTTTCACTGTAGCTCTTTTTGTATTACAATTTCTACACGTGAAAGCATAACTTAGAACTGCTCTTTTTATCTGCAGTTTCTTACTGTTTATTTCTACATTATGAAACACATGGTCCCGCTATGTTCTTGTACAAAGATAAAATTCATTCGATGCAATCTCATTGATTTTATAATAGTTATTCATCAATGTTCAAATCAAAATTCATGGGATTAAACAACAATAAAATTAACCTTTGTGTGAGGGATGGTTGTCGTGAAAATCCGTTTCTTCTACGGGTCTTAATTGACTCAATATTCGGCCACTAGAAGGTCCAAATGAGATAAAACTCGCCCTAGGAACAGATCACTTTGAACTATTCCACATTCCCTCCCCTAATCTTCCTAGATAAGAGCAACCAATCGAAAATCTTAACGATTCAATTATTCGAGTCAACCCTTAATTAAGTGACCCAGATCTGCTCTGAGGACCAGGATTAGTCAAGGAACCATCACAAGAGGCCTTAGATCCGACGACTATTTTACGTAGTATTAATCATAAAACCCATTGGGCCAATTAAGTTCGAAGGTAACGCCAACCGGTCAAGAACAAATGAATACTTACTAGGTTCTACGTGAAACCGTGGTTCCAATTCTTAGAGGTGTGCGCGAACCCGAAAACGGGTCAAAAATAGGTTCCCGACAATTTTGAGGATGTCGAATAGGTACCTGTATCCGCAATACGTCGACGGCCGACCCGAGCCATCGTCTTATATCGGAAGAAAACTGTATCACAATTGAAAGTAACTCACGAATCTCATGTCTCCTCTGAGGCAACACTAAAAATGCCTATAATTCAAAACAATTTCTAGATTTCTGGTTGTCTTTGTGTTTAATAAATTGTTGAACGTCCAAGACAATACACATGATTTTATATGAACCAATGGAAATGAAACCAGACCTGGGAAAAAATATTTAAAATACTATCTTCAATAGTATGATTTAATGTGGTTCAAATAAAATACTATTTTTAAATAGTATTTCAAAAACTTTTTCATATAAATAAAACAATTTATTTGCATGATTATAGGTATGCTTTAAAAATAAAATAAACTATTTACTATTTTCTATTTCAAGTACTATTTCGCCCAGCACTGAATTAAGCTCTAGATTAGACGAAACGTTCCAATTTCGGAGTCACGAGAGCTTCGAGTGTGAAGGGTTCAGAAAGCAAATTGTGTGGCCATGCAAAAGTCATTGAAGTCATGAAGGGGAAACAATGAATCGTATATGCTCCGGTTATTTAACCCTCTGCCCTCTGAGTTATCGATTCTATACTCATAATGTGCCTTTAGAGGGAACATCGGAGTGCAAAGGGTTAACAATATTAAACATTTTGGACAACCCAAATCTATTACCCTCTATTAGAGGTACCCATAAGCAAAGAATTTGTTTTGAATTGAGTTCTGTACCGATCGTAGAAGAGGAAACACGTATTCTTCTACAGGTTTCGGTAAAGCAGCCTGTGTTCAAAATATTCTAAAAAGTATAATTTTTTTTTACAACCCTGTAATAAAATGGCGGCGTCCGTACCTTCCGAGGATCATATTCGTCATTGCATACTTTTTCACTCTCATGCGAGATTTAATGCAACGGTAACAACAAAGAAAATTTGCCATGTTTATGGAGATGTGTTGAAGGTCGACAAGTGTCAACGTTGGTTTAGGAGGTTTGCTGCTGGTGATTATGATCTCTCTGACAGGCCTCGAAGAGGACGACCAGTTGCATTTGATAATGACATCCTAAAATCTCTAGCGGAAGCTAATACAAAATTAAGTATACAACAATTATCTAGAAGCCTTGGGTCCATATGGTCAACTATACAAAGGTATCTACACGAAATAGGAAAGGCATGTAGGTAAGGAATATGGGTACCGCATTAATTATCTGAGACCAACGAGAATATTCGTCGATCAATTTGCACTTCATTGCTATCCAGATTTCATAGAGATCCATTTTTTAGCAGAACCGTTTCCGGAGATGAAAAATGGATTCTTCATGATAACGTAAAGCGTTCCAAGCAATGGTTTTCTGCAAATGAAACCGCGATATCAACCTCTAAACCTAGCTTATCACTTAGAAAGGTGTTACTGTGCATTTGATGGGACTGCCGTGGCATAATTCACTTTGAGTTGTTGAAACCTGGAGAAACAGTTACTGCTGAGTTGTATTGTCAGCAATTACAGCGGCTGTATTCAGAACTATTGAAAAAGGGGGCATCTTTAGTCCACAAAAAGGGTGTAATACCGCAATTGACAATGCTCGGCCCACTACACCGAAACTCACTCAGGAAAAAATGAAAGACTTGCAATGAGAAGTTTTACCGCACTCCCGTACTCACCGGATATTGCTCCCTCTGACTACCATTTTTTCAAATCTCTGGAGGATTATTTAAGAAAAAACATTCACTTCTGTAGAATTTGTAAGGAGGCATCTTGAATCATATTTTGCTTCACGAACCCTGGATTTCTACAAGTGGGGGATTGAAAATTTGCAGGAAAGATGGCAAACTGTCCTTGATAATGATGGAGATTATATAACATATGAAGAAATAAAAACTTGAATTTACTGCAAAGTTTGTTTTAGATTTCAAAATAATTGATTACTTATGGGCTCCCCTAATATTATGGATAGATCCCGGCCGCAGCCACTTTCTCACGAGAATCCCAACAGATTCGGGTACCCTGAAACTTTCGAGACCCGATCCCGAGAAAAATCACTTCGACCCGTCCCGACCCGACGTTCTCGGGTTCCCGGCACACACCAGTTCCGGCATCCGTGTAGCCTCCGCCGGAAGTTCGCCACGCCACCGGGCGGATGTTCTTCCCGGGTTCTCCGGGGGTAATATTAAAAACAGAGGAGGCGGAGTAGAAGGCGGCTTGGCTGGGTTTCAGGGAGCGGCTCGCCAGACAGGAAGAAGCGGAATCGCGCGAAAATTTATGAAACTATGCATATGTAATACGCGGTCGGACAGGGGTCCGGGTGTGCGTACGAACGGAAGCGTAAAATGGCTCGGATTGCGGGCGCAAAACGGTTTGCGAGGGCTCGCATCCACCGTGTTGGTCGTTCGTCCCCTCTGTTGGAACAACCAGAGGCTCCCGGTTGTCTTGTCTTGTTTACCGACATTAATTTCTCTGTATGATTGTTTTTTCCTTACGGTCTCCTTCCTCCCGAGACAGTTGTATTTAATACCTCTTGCCTGGGGGGGGGGGGGGGTAAACGACGGGGGTAGACGTCGGTTCTGGATTTGCTGGGGATTAATGGCGTTGCTTCGTGAAACTCACTGCGGAGGGTAAAATCGTTTCGGCTGGGTTAATGTTAATTGGTCGGGGATTTTCATCGAAGCACCGTTGTTCATAACACTGCATGAAAATTTGTTTGCAATGCAGTTTTACGAGTGATTACGTTGCGCGACTTGGGAACTGCTTTAAATTGATTTGATGCGGTCCTGGAACTGTTGTGTACACTCCGATGCATGGGTACATCATGTTTTAGTATTCCTATAGCGAAGTGTGGGTCTATTTCGACCCAGGCTGTCGAAATCTTCATTCAATTACTTAGTTCGCAATAACGGTGATTGGAACCTCGTTTCCGTTCATAAGTTTTTAGAAGATGAAGGAAGTTTATATTTATTGACTGCATATAGACAGCAACGAGATGGAATTTTATTTTTGTCGTAAAGAAATTAATTATTACACGGCGGATTTTTATGTACAATAAAAAATGTTTGTATCGGTTATGACGAACGGGAGCCAAACAGAAATTTCTTTTTTCTATTGTCTTCTTAAAATTGTTAAAGAGGAAAAGAAAGTTTTGTATGGTTACTCTTTCTTGTAATCGATGCCAACAATTTTTGTTTCGCATAAATATCTGCGGTCTGGTTACAAGCATGGTCCATCGTCCAAGGCATATTCAGACTAATTTCTCAAAACGGGAAATGGCATGGTTTAACAGGAAGAGGCTTGTGAAAAAATGAAACGTTAATGAAATAACGTTTTCTAACAATGTTAAACATCGCGAAAGAAAGTGTACCTAATGCAACGTCCACTGCAGACGCGAGGGTGAATGAAACTAACATCGATATTTTGAGGAGAATTTTGTCGAAACATTTTAACACGAACAAACTAATTTACACCCTCCGCCGAGCATTTACAAGCGCTCCTTGATCCCGCCAATTAATTGAACATCAGGCGGGGTTAATTGTGCCAGCAACGTTTCTGACTCTCGACGAGTTTGTCGATGCAGGAAAATGTTCCAGTGAAAGGACAGTTTCGATCGGGGAAAAAAGGTAATTAGCCGGCGATCGAAGGAGGGAAACGTCTTCCAGGCTCTTTTTCAGCGCGCGCCACGGCGGAGAGGAGGCGGAAACGGCGAATCGGAAGAACGCGGTCGGAAACGCAAGAACGAAAAGTCATTTGTCGCGCGATATTTCCAGCGGCGACGTCCCGCTTTGTCTTTCGCTGCGACCGTGCGCTCCCTGCGAAACAAGCGGATCTTAAGAACGTCATTTGGTTTGTGAAAGCGAGCCTCCGAGTGTGAGTAATGCGAATACATTTCCTCGGAGTACGCCGGCTGCTTTATTTCCGCCGATACACACTGCTTTGTGCTGCAAAGTACACGTCGCGACGATCCTGCTCGGCCCGTTTCACTGATACGCCTAAACGCGTCGGTACCGCCGTAAAAATTTCTTGGACGTCCCTATGAACAATTCGCCGACACTAAAGTTCCATTATACAGACGTTTCTTTATTTAGAAATCGTTAAATCTTTCTGCAAATAATTTACCTTGAACCAAAGAAGTACTTCTCTTTTATTTAATGATTGTAGCTAGACTGCGAATTTTTATGGTTTTCATGGTGTGCATAAAATTGGAAAATGCAAGCAAATGTATGTATTAACATGTTCACGTAACATGTTCATTGCTCATATAATTTAGAATAACAGTATTTTTGAAATCGTATTTTAAGGTCTAGTATTTTTGGCGTTTGTACAGCAGGTGGTATATGTTATATAGACGACGTAATTTAGGGGATGAACTACCGCTTATGAACCCTTAGCACTCGAATGGCGACTGTGAGCCACCGCCAAAAATTGCTGTATCATTAATCAAAATATTTTTCACATTATTACACTATTTTGTGTTGAATAAATTAAAGATGTATAACATGAGAGAAAAGATATACAGAAGGGAAATATTCCAGGTCGGAAGAAATATTTCGTTGTGGAGTTGAAATAGCTTCGAGTGCGAAGGGTGAATCTTCCTGCTGAGGAGCGTGAATTTTAATCATACTACGAATGGTTTGTTGTCACTAGTGCGATAAAAAAGAAAATATCTTGGACTTTTCTCCGGTCTTGTATTTCGCGTTTGTCCAGGAGGTTGCGTATGCTAAACGTTGCAAATGCCGGACCGGTTTCGCGGGCAACACCCTGCGCAGCGAGGACAGCAGAGGGCGAGACGGCGCGGCTGCCAGGATTATTCTACGAGGTCGCCGCTCGTGTATGCAATTAAAGTCAACAGGTCCTCTCGTGTCTGAAAATAATGGGATGTGGAGTCGGTCGGAATTGAGGCGGGCGCTGCCATGCCGGTGCAAGAACCGCGTTAGGACGGCTCGAGAAATGGAGGGGGAGGGTACGAAAGATAGTAAGAGCGAGAGGGGGAGAGGGAGGAAAGGAGAGAAAAGGACTGAGCCCGGGGATGCTCAATGAAATTTCATTTCGAAATTTGAATAACGAGATAGAGGATTCTTTGCCGGCCCGAGATTACTTGCGATCCGCCGCGGCGCGGGTCGTCGTTCAAAGCACACCCGCGGGTTTTAATCGCGGAAACCGGTCCGTGTAATTTCTGTAACAGCGACTTTTCCGGGGCGGCGACTTATTACTATCGTCGTTAACCGTCTCGACGGAGTCGCGCAACCCCTTTGAAGCGGGAGTGCTCGTATTTAGGCGCGGGCACGTAAGACCACTCGACGAACCCCCTTCTTCCATCCCCCTGTTGCAACCGCCTGTACCCTTTCCGTAGCCCCGTCACGGCCATTATTCCGCGTTTTACAAGAAGCCGAAAGGGTGGCAACCGGGGTGGGAACCACTGACGCGATTGTTTACGCCTACTCGATCGTTTATTTGAATATCAATAGTGAATAGGAACTCGCTAGAGGGGTGCGGGACACGCCTGTCCCTCCACCCTATTCTTCCCCCTTCTCCCCTTTCCCCGTTCTCATCGTCGAGAAAATTCAATATTGCAGCACCGCGTAATTGACGATCTTTCTTCCAATTTTCCCTCTTCGACGCCCTGTCTCCCCTTCGTCATGGCAGTGTGACGTTCGATCACTTTGTTAGCGGACGTCGCTGCGATTTTAAAGGGGCGCTGTATTTTTGACCCGCGTCGAGCGTGCGATTTGTGAATTCGTTGAGAGGATGCTGGAAAATTTAGCTTCGTGAAATTTTGTTGGTTTATTTGGACGTGTTTATACTGTGCTCGGGGATTTTCGTACGTTGGTATTATTTTTAGAAATCATCTTCTCGTCGGTGTAATCCCACCCCTTCGTCAACTCATCACGAGTTGATCACTTTGTTAGTGCACTTTCGGATTTTTTCGAGGGGATACTGGAAGACTTGGCTCCATGAAACTCTGCAGATTTGTTCATACACGTTTACAGTATGTTCGGGAATTTTTCTAGCCTGATATTCAACAAATTTTCGCAGTACAGTGTGTTCCGTCGTAAAAACCCTCTGCGAAGGGACATCTGTACGACCGTGAAGGTCAACTAGCCATCCGCGGCATAATGACCATGACCGTCATAAAAAATGCGGCATGATTTAGCGTAGTGGGAAATCCGAGAAAACTCAGCATATTCTGAACTGCAAACCATCCTAGATTTATAGTTTCATAGTCGTAGCCGCCTGCAACCAAATGTACCGTCTACTCCCACTCTTCCTAATTTTCCACCACTTTCAACACTTTCCAAAAACACATCCTTCAACCAATCATACAGAACTTCCTAAAACCACACCCACATCCGAGCTTTCCTAATGCCTATACGATTGTAACCAAGTCAGAACTGCTTCAAAAACCGATCTGTTAGAAATACCGAATTATCAACAGCAGCCAAGTCTTGCAGCTAGCAAATAAAGACCAGTTTTCCGGATATTGACAATACAATCATTCGCCGTTAAACCTTTACCTAGTCGCGATACGATATCGATATCGAATTCTCGATATACAGTGAGTGTAAAAAGTATTCGTACACCTCTTATAGTTCTAGAAAACCATTTATTTCTTTATGTAGGTGTACATTCTTTTATAAAACAAAAACACAATTACGATTATTATATGTTCGAACTACAAAATGTGACATGAATAAACTAACGAAAAGTTAACGTTAACGAGATATATTAAAAACAGTCTGAAGTCTATCAAAATTAGCACTGCGTCCAGTCTTTGTGGCATTGAATCCACTAAATTGGATGTGATTTGTGTGTAATATTGCAAGATTCCTCTTGAAAAGCAAGTTTTGATTGTTCTTTACTTGAAATATGCAGGGTTCGGATTTTTTTATCAAGCAGATCCCATAAATTTTGGATCGGATTAATATCCGGGGATTGCGGAGGTGTTTTCAAATATTGTGGTGTATTATACAGCAACGACTCTCTTGTGTTGCGTGTTGTATGTTTGAGGTCATTGTCTTGAACGAAGATAAAGTTGTATTTTAGACCCATTTTTTCTGCACTACTTACAATATGGGGTTTTAATATGTTTAGGTATATTTTGTGGTCCATGATTCCCTCGATGATGTGTAATGATCCCACTCCAGCAGCACTCATACAACCCCAAAGCATGACCGAACCTCCGCTGTGTTTTACTGTGGGACGTAGATTTTCTCTTTGTAGCTCTGTATTTTTCTTCCTCCAGACCGTACACTTGCCATCAGAGCCAAAAACATTAAATTTACTTTCGTCAGTAAATATGACTGTTCGCCAAAACTCGATAGGCTTATTAATATTATCTTTCACGAAATCAAGTCTCCTCTTTCTATTTGCGGCATTTACGAAATACTTCTTGCGAGCAACTCGGCCGTGATATTTATTATTTTGTAAACAATTACGAATAGTGCTGGCACATACACTTACTCCATCGTTGTTTGCAAGCTCAGCAGCAATCTTAGAGGCACTAATTTTAGGATTTTTTTAAATTTCACACACTATAAAACGTTCATCGTGTTAACTAAGTTTTTGAGGTTTTTATTGGTTTTTCGTTCACCATATCGATTTATAATTCCTTGTATAGTGCTATGTGGACTATTAATTGTTTCTGCTATTTCTCGCAATGATTTGCACTGATTATGCAGTTGTATAATAATTTTTCTTTCAGTCTCACTTGTTTCCTTACCTTTACGACCCATTTTTCCAAATGTTACAAAAATTGACTGGTTTTACAGAAGGCTGCCACTAGACTGCATCTCTGTCTGATTATTTGTCGGGTCCCGCTAAACCATAATATAAACAATCGGACGCCTTTCAAGTGTATTCTAGTACCTGTACGAATACTTTTTGCGCGCCAATTTAGAGACACTTCTCATACTTTTTCATTTTTCTTGTTAACGTTAAACTTTTTCAAGTATATTTATATGTCAATATGTAGTTAAAATATATAACAATTACAATTATGTTTCGTTTTATAAACATGTGTGCAATTACATAGAGGAATACATGGTTTTTTAAGCGTACAAGAAGTGTACGAATACTTTTTACACTCACTGTATGTATGTCAACACATGGGCTCTGCCAGCGTCGTGTATCGTCCAGAAGACACACCCGAGCCGCGTTATGTATACCCCGCGGTAGTGGGGATAATTCAGCGACGTTTATCATCCAGGCCTTTACGACATATATAAAGTACTGTACCCTCAATACCCCACATTGGAATCCGAGTTCCGCGAGTTCAAAGCCTCGTCAAAGAGTTGCAATTAGTTCGCGGAATAAATGTCCCAAGCTTCCGGTCGGGAAAATCGTTTAACGTCGTAACGTCGCCGATTCCGCGCTCATGTCTGATTATCCGAGCGACGGTTTCCGCAATCTTCGAGCCCCGGTGAGGAACAGGTAATATTTGCATCGGTGTCTGCGGACTCGTCGACGCCGATATTCACCCCATCCCCCTACAGCCGTCTTTCTACCGATCGTTCTCATGGTTCGGGAGACTTTCGCAAGTTTTCTAATTAGTATGGTGCCTCTGGCTGTAAGCGAACTCGGCTCCTCGACGATTTAAACCGGAGGAAAACGGGAAAGGAACGCGTCTTTGAGTACTTGCCCGGGAACTTTTGGCTTTCCCACCCCCTGGAAAAGCTCTCTTTCCCCTTTCTTTCTCTCTCTCTCGAGAGAGACAAGTCGTAAAGTCGGTCCATCGACTCCGAGATTTCCCGACAACGTCTTTCCCCTTTATTATTCGTGCTCGCGCTCGTTCGCCGGCTTGTCTACCACTCGGACTGCGAAGTTACATTGCGCGAAGTGTTCCGGTTCATCTACCGTGCCGATTCTTTCGCATTTCGCGGAGTTTCAATCCCTTTTTCTGCACATAAGCCTCTGTGAACCGGCTCTCTTCGATTAGAGGTTTTATAGGTTTCGTTTCAACTAAATTCTGACGTTTCTACAGTTTTAGTGATTAGATTATACAGGGTGTTCGACCACAGGTGGGAGAAAATTTAAAGGGTGATTCTCCAAGACAATGTAAAACGATAATGTAGAATAAAAAATTGGCAATTTCGGCTTCATTTTTTAGTTATAACCAATTAAAAATCCGCCTAAAATGCGGCAATCTGATCAACAGAGGTGTACGTTGCGGACGTTTTAAAGGCGCGTGACGGTCACGTGGCTCACAAGAAGTCACCTGGCAGGAATTCGGCAAGAGTGGTACTTTCAGATTCGCCATTTTCGGTTCTAGCCGAAATGTTGGCTAAAGTGTGTGACGTCAAAGCCTAACCATTGGTTGCCAGCGACGAGCCCCCTTGGTACGCGACTGTCGCGCTCCTCTTTGACGTAAGCAACGTACACCTCTGTTGGTCGGGCTGCCGTATTTTAGGCGGATTTTAAATTATTAGGGGTAACCACAAGTAATCAATTATTTGCAGAGAATTTGTTTTGAATTGAGTTCTGTACCAATTGTTGAAGAGGAAACACGTATTCTTCTACAGTTTTCGGTAAAGCAGCCTGTGTTCAAAATATTCTAAAAAGTATAATTTTTTTTACAACCCTGTAATAAAATGGCGGCGTCTGTACCTTCCGAGGATTATATTCGTCATTGCATACTTTTTCATTTTCATGCGGGATTTAATGCAACGGTAACAACAAAGAAAATTTGCCATGTTTATGGACATGTGTTGAAGGTCGACAAGTGTCAACGTTGGTTTAGGAGGTTTGCTGCTGGTAATGATAATGACACCCTAAAATCTCTAGTGGAAGCTGATACAAAATTAAGTATACAAGATTTATCGAGAAGCCTTGGGTCCACATGGTCAACTATACAAAGGCACCTACACGAAATGGGAAAGGCATATAGGCAAGCAATATGGGTATCGCATTAATTATCTGAGACCAACGAGAATATTCGTCGATCAATTTGCACTTCATTGCTATCCAGATTTCATAGAGATCCATTTTTTAGCAGAACCGTTACCGGAGATGAAAAATGGATTCTTCATGATAACATAAAGCGTTCGAAGCAATGGCTTTCTGCAAATCAAACCGCAATATCAACCCCTAAACCGACCGTATCACTTAGAAAAGTTTTATTGTGCATTTGGTGGGACTGTCGTGGCATAAATCACTGTGAGTTGATGAAACCTGGAGAAACAGTTACTGCTGAGTTGTATTGTCAGCAATTACAGCGGCTGTATTCAGAACTATTGAAAAAGAGGGCATCTTTAGACCACAAAAAAGGTGTAATACCGCAAATTGACAATGCTTAGCCCCATACAGCGAAACTCACTCAAGAAAAAATCAAAGACTTGCAATGGGAAGTTTTACCGCACTCCCGTACTCACCGGATATTGCTCCCTCTGACTATCATTTTTTCAGATTTCTGGAGCATTATTTAAGAAAAAACATTCACTTCTGTAGAATATATAAGGAGGCACCTTGAGTCATATTTTTGCAGGAAAATTTGCAGGAAAGATGGAAAACTGTCCTTGATAATGATGGAAATTATATAATAAATTAAGAAATGAAAATTTGAACTTACTACAAAGTTTGTTTTAGATTTCAAAATAATTGATTACTTATGGGTTCTCCTATTAATTATAACTAAAAAATGAAGGCGAAGTTTTCGTTTTAGTTTGTCTTGGAGAAATACCCCTTAAATTTTCTCCTACCTGTAGTCGAACACCCTGTATACATACAATATTCATAGGCAGAGGAAATTTTAAAACAACCGCATTCTCCTCACTACGTTATCTTTAATTTAATCATGCACAAAATCACAAACTTTATGATGTTCGGCATTTCTCAGATTCGTTATAAAATAAAAAGAGGGTGAAATTTCACCTTGGCTACCCAGAAATTCTTAACTGTTTACTATATATTTTTGTTCACCTTGACGAGAAAATGCCAAAAATCGAAGTTTTAAAGCGAGGAATTCACTAGTTCAAAAATTATGTGTGTTTAAAGATAAGTTAAGTGTTTTTGACAGGTGACTGTGCTGCCATGTTGATGCGTGCGCTACATTTTGCGCCGTTTGACGTGCGGAATCGCTTGATGCCAGCACAAGCACGATAATGTACATTTGCAAGCGTGGTCACGTCGACCTCGTCAGGTCGGTGAGCCGTCGCTCTCCGCCTCCCTAATGACCTAATCCTAACCAACTTGGATTATACCTTCTCTTTGAGATCCCGTGTACGATTCTCTATATTTGAATTACTGTTCGATGACAGCTAGTCCCAGAAAAAAAGGTGTAGTCGCTCAACATTAAACACGCATAACTTTTGAACCAGTGAATTCCTCGCCTTATAACTTCGATTTTTGACACTTCCTTTTCAAGGTGTGCAGGATTAATAAAAAGTTAAAAATTTCTGGTTTGGCATGGTGAAGTTAAGCCAAAAAGAGCATTAAAGACATCAATCTTCCTTAGCGTGATATTTCGAACATGTTCTTTGTGTATTTAATTTATAAAATCTCACATTATGCTATATCTGACATTTTTCGTACACACTATCGATTCTCCTCGACCAATGAAACAAACTAAAGAAAGTTTACCAAAGGGGATATAAATCGTTTGCTTAATTCCCATTCGGAAAGTTATCGTACAACACTGCCGCTCACAGTGTACATCATAGGCTATCGACTTAATTCCTCGCGTAAGTGTCGGTGGCCATAACGTGACATTCTTTTTTATTGGAACATTCGGTTGGCTTGGGTCGGAGTCGATTTTTTTCTTCTCGCAGGGTCGCGAAACTTCGAGGTATAAATTGCGAATAAGTTTCCCGTGGGAGGTTCGGCCGGACGGGCTGCGGTGTAATCTCGCTCGATTTTCTTTATCGGAAATTGGAGAAGGGGTCAGCTTTGTCTTCCGACGCTTTTGTAACAGCCGAGGCCGCCGGAAGTTTGAAACGGTTTCCCGATCGGGGACGAGTAGAGCCATAAAAATTTCATCCTGGAAAACCGGGGATAAAAACGCGTCGCAGACGTTCTTGCTGCCCCTACCGTTAAATTAACAAACACGCGGTACGACGCCGAGGAAACGGCGAACAAAACGACGCTAAACGCGGACGTTGCATTTTTAAAAGGAACCACGGCCATTATTAAATGATACCGGGCTTCTTGATCCGCCAGACCCGCTTTCTGTCGTCGTTTGCTGCTCTCCGAATTACATACACCGTTTCCGAATTGTCATGGTATTTCTGTTAAATGACAAAGGGAATCTCGCTTATCCCCAGGCAACTGTCCCCGCGACTACTGCCCGCAAAGTATGAAAAACTGCTCGACGAAGCAGCTCTAGAATAAGCTTCTTTATAAAATCATATTTCTGTTTATCGTGACGCTGCGACTGTCCACCTGTTTTTTCTAGGTACCTTTTTGCGCCGAGCACATGGTTATAAAAGTAGCGCAGGAGAATTAATTTTGTTACTGAAATAATCTGTCGGCCTTGTCGGAGTCTGGATGTGGTTTATGCGATTTTAAAGTCGCTATTGTGAAGGAGAATTATCTTTCTTTGTGTTCTTGCTTGTTTGCCCATGTACACTGTTCTTACGTTTCTTTATGGAATAACGCGATGTAGATTACTGTTGAGACTGTTAAGACAATGGCCAGATGGTACATGGAAATCAAGCAAATTAAAACGCCTGTTATTACTCACATTTGTACTGTTCTATGTTTCAACGAATTTTTAAACTTCTGGTGTACGTATTGAAGTCACCATTTTCGTATACATGGTGTCCCAAAAATGTACTTCCTCGAAAGGGTCGACTCCCAAGGTGATTCGAAGGAACTTTTTCCTTGACGAGAATGTTCTCCATGGCTTTGTTTATTAACGAAAAACGCGGACCAATCCGAACGCCGCTACAGCGGACGGATTCCGGCTTGGCGACAGATTCCCTTGAGTGGGGCGTCGGCATTGGCCCAGCGAGCCTCCGCCTACTGCGCGCTCTGATTGGTCACGGGTTTTTCGTAAATAACTCGAGAACAAAGCCACGGAGAACATTTCCGCAAAGGAAAAAGTTACTTAAAATCACCTTGGGAATCGACCCTTACCAGGAAGTACACTTTTCGGACACCCTTACAATTGTTCACAGAAGATTAAAATAGTTGCGGAGTGCAGGGGGCTAATAGCAATTGCGCAAAGGTCGGCAGTCTTCTTGAACGACCATAGACCGGAATTGAGGACCTTTCGGTGAATTCCAGCCACCGGAAAAATGTGTGTGCGGACGGTCCATTGGCCGGTACAAATTGTCGAGCGTATACGAGCGGCGAAAACACTCATCAATTCTCGGAGTGGCTCGCCATCGGGAGCCATTAGGTTTCCCCAGGATAACGATGGAATCGCGATCCGCGATTTGCCTTCGCCACCCCGTTTCGCAGTTCCGTAAGAGCGTTTCGGTGGAAGAGAACGAGGGGGGGGGGGGGGTAGTGGCTGTGAAACGGGTGTAGCAAAGCGCTTAAATTTAATCGACCTGGAAATTCGGGGTCGGTGGCGCGCGGGAATAGGCGCGTGTAAAATTTATTATCGCGTCAATTAGAAATTGATGGAACGCCGGACGATAATCGATTTAGGATCGAATCGGCTGGGGAACGAACGATCGGCTCGTTTTCCCGCGAGTCGTTTCCAGCCCGACTGCTTTTCCGTTCCGTGACTGACAGAATTCACTGCCGAGAGCAACCATTCTCCCTTTCCCGGCGCGCGCCGTTCCGTTTTCCATCGATCCGGTCCACGCGATCCGTTTCCCAACTATTGTTTATTCTATGTGTACTTCTGCTAGGAAATTGGCTGGTTAATTGAATTATTTCTAGGTCACCGGTCACCGTATGTATAACGCTCTGTAATTCTCCTACTAATGAACTGCGTCGCTGTTCGCGTTCCAATGCGCTGCAAACAGATTTTTCATTGACCTTGCCGCGAAGATAAACATTAACGATTCAATCAGTTGTTATAATTTTCTGGATGCCACTCTTGTTGATAGCAAAATGTAGGTTGAACTGATACCTACAGTGGGTGTAGAAAGTATTTGTACACTAATAAATTTGACACAAAAGTTCGTAAAACTGTTGTTTACTAATTATTTTTTTATAAGCAATGACTATTAACATATTCTAGGATATTTATAGAATAGATGCAGTGCAAAAAAATGACTTATTTGCATAACTTACAAAATTAACAAGAAAAAACACAAAACCGACAGAAATACACAAGCAATAACTGTTCGTACAGTTCTCAATTTGAACTGTTTAAAGGAGAATTTATAATGTAAACATATCATATCGAGGATCGTGGACGGTTGATCGTGGTCCTTCGTGGATCGTCAGTATGTTTGTTAACATTGGTGATATCAGTAGCATTGAAAATTTCGTAGTATTGTCAGTTAAAGTTTAGCAATGGGCCGAAAGCGAGCGGAAACTACAATAGCAGAAAGAAAAATTATTGTTAATTTGTATAATCAATGTAAAAGTTTGGCAAAGATTTCATCCATTGTAAGTAGGCCTCGATCTACGATACAAAGCATAATTGATAGGTACGGACTTCGAAAAACACTGAAAAATAACGCAAGAAGTGGACGTCCAAGGAAATTTAATGATCATACTGGCCGTGTTATTATTCGAATGGTAAAGCAAAATCCATAAGTGCAATAAAAATAGTTGAACACCTTAAAAATAATTTAAATACGGATATATCTGTTAGTATTGTGCGCAGTTTTTTACGAAATCAAGGATATCATGGTAGAAAATATTTGGTAAGTGAAACGAATAGAAAGCAAAGATTACTATTCGCAAATAATAATGTCACTACGCCAATGGAGTACTGGAATAGAGTGATTTTCACAGATGAAAGCAAATTCAACATTTTTGGATCAGATTCATTTTTAACTGCGTTCTAAACAAATGATCCAATGTGTTCTGTGGATAAATATTGACAACACTGTAAACTATGTTGAAAGGGCGAAGTAACTTTTCTTACCCCGGCGAACATCTACGTGCATTCAACTGCACGTACCCTGCATGTAAAGTCTCTTCCTAACCTGAACCGTTATCTGACCGTGGCCGTCTGAATCTACTTGTTGGTCCCACGCACGAACAACTTGTTTTCGTCGAAATTGCGAAATTGACAATGGCTTGAAACAATTTTAGTCCATAATTGAACCTCTTGACTTCATTCTCCGGTTATGGAACCCGGGTCTAATTCGACCCGGAAGTCTACAAGAAGCACCTTCAAAAATATGTTTAAAAGAATTGACAAATGAAGCCGTGAACGGTTTCAAGCATCAGGAAAATTGTAGGGTTGCAGAAATCTAATTGCCCCTCGTACGAGGATTCATTAATTAGACCTGGGCAAGGTTTGTGTAAAATATTTCGATGTGTCACATGTACCACATGCATATGTGCATATATGGAAAAATGTATAGTTTCGTTTTCGAGGAACGACACATGGTCGGCCATGCCTGGAGGATGTTGTTCTCAACGCAATTTTCCGACGATATTCCGGTTTTCATCCTGTCTCGTCTCCCCTTCATCCCCTGACTACGCCACCCCTGGTCCACGTTGTTTTCTTTCATTTTTTCGAAAAAACGTTGAGCGCGAGCTGAACGGTTAAATATTTCAGCAGACGAACGTTTCTCGGGAATACCGGAGTGTTTCGAAACGAAACCTACATAGGAAAATGTTTTTGACGTTCGAAGGGGATCCGGCTCATTTTTAATGTTATCGATATATTACGGCGATTATGGTTTCCTTACAATTTTTTCTCTTTTTCGGTATCCGAACCATATTCTATTGAAACGGAAATTATTTATGACTCCGTCAAATATTACTGCATAAAGCTACATTGTGGGTACTGTATTAATTTGATATGGTGTACTTACTAGGAATTAGGGGGAGGCTTCATGCCATGAGCCTGGAACAAACAAAATGTTCAACGTTCAAATCTCACAATCTGAACAAGACCTGACAAAAAAATTGAATTATCGATTAGAAATTATACATTCAATATTTTTATTTTAAACGCACCAACAGTGCGTAAATATTACAGTAATAAGTATCACAAAATAAAATATATTATACGTAGAATGCGGATTTTATGCATTTATGACAAAAATGGGTATGCAAAATTTGAAGCGGTGGACGTATTAAAAAGATTTAAAAACATCAGTATATCAATTTCAGCTAAATAAGATAATCCAAAGAAGAAAGTAATTTTTATTTAGAAACGTTTTTTATTTTGCATGAAAATCTGCAGTCTAATTATAAAATATATTCAATTGTTTGGAGATAGATAATATTGCCAAGCCGGTTGGTAAAAATATCTCGCAAAATGTGAAAATGTTTAAAAAATATTACGAACAATCAAACAGCTCTGTAATGTACACACGAATTTTTAAAAAAACACGGACCTGATACACGCCTAAATAAGATCATTTGCAAAACAATCTACCAATCACAAAATGCTATCCAAGCCATACAAATAAAACAATTCAAATTTAAGAAAACAAAGAAGAACTAAAAACATACAAAACGAAACTAAAAATCATCAAAGAAAGATCCTGATGGCAGGATGCGACTAGGGAAATCATGCTTGTTGATACAAAGGCGAAAGTTTTGCGGGGGGATTGATAGTTGCATAGCGTCGCGGGGGTTAATTCATTAAAGGGCGGCTTAAGTCTTTGCAAAAAGTCGGCTTGTTCTCGAGCTCAGCGGCTTTGGCGTTACGCGAATCGCGTCCCGGCGCGGCGCATTACTATGTGCGACGCGTCGCGAGCGCACACGCGGAAGCGCATTGTGGATTCCGTGCGTGTCGTGTGCAGGCCGGAAATAATATCTATCGATCCGACCTCGGGTCCGTGGCGGAGGTGGTCCGCGGAGGCGCAGGATAAAAGTGCATCGCGGGTGCATCCACCGTGAGAACGGAATCACCATAGATCGTCGACGATCGGTACGTGCGCGGCCGCGAGCGACTCTCTGTTCCGACGATCGATTCAATTCGACTCGACTCGGTTTGCTACGATTCTTCACGGGAGACCGAGTGCGGCGGAATCATCGACAAAATGCGCTTTAAAAGGAGACGAGGAAAACAGGAAGAAAGGAGAGCAAAGCAGAGCGAAAGATGATGGGAAGATAGTGGAACATGCTACGGCTTGCCAGACTAGATGGACGAAATTCAATGGCGTAGGATTTCTGATTGGTCCGTGTTTTTCGTTAGTAACTTCGCAACGAAGCCTCGCAGAACATTTCCGCAAAGGAAAAAGTTACTTGAAACGATCCGGAGAATCAACTCTTTCAAGGAAGAACAATTAAAAAGTATTTTAGCAGTTTTCAGAGGCCGTATTCAGCAACTTCCAATAGCAATTCTTCGATTTAATCCTGTGCGGCAAACCGAGTGCAACGAATCCATCGGCAAGATGCGCTGCAAGCCACAGCGAACGTAGGAAGACAAGAGAAAAGGAAAAGTGGGCTAGAGGAAAGAATGGAGGAAAAGGGAGGAAATGCGAGAGACAAAGATGGAGGTACCCTGCTGGAAACATCGAAGATGAATCGAGTTACAAATATCGATCGGTCCGCGTCGGAACGTTTTGCATATTTCCGTCGGGTTTATTTTCCATGTTCTGTTTGGTCAGTCGCGTGTCACCTCTCTCTCCCTCTCTCTCTTTCTCTCTCTCTCTGCTGCTCTTATTTTTTCTACGTTCTTTTCTGAGTCAGAGGATTTTTATTCGACGCGATATCCGGGAAAATCGGAGACATCGGCGTCGGTGGATCGAGTTATACATAACCCATGAACCGCAACGGAACGTTTCACCTTGTTAGATCGGCTTATTCGGTTCCCTTGTTTGTGGACCGTGCCGGATCATCCTCGTTCCTGTCCGATGAGCGACTTTATACGACGTTGTATCGAGGACCGCGATATTGCCACTCATATTTTTGTTCGACCCGTAGAACCGCCACGGTTTTTCCATCGGACACTTGGTCGACCGGGCACTTTCATGAATTAAACGATCGGGGCCGCTTCGTTACAGGAATTTCCGGACGACATCAGCATCGGTTTCCTCTTCGCTCCGTTCTGTACAGCCTGGAGCTTCGATTATGATCGGCGAGCAATCGCGGCGGGTTTCGATTAGGCAAACTGTCGGAGACCTCTGAATTCTAGGAACAAAAATTCGAACTTTTCCCTGCCCTTTCGATAATGAAGTAAAGAATGTTAAATAAACCGAATATTCTTGACATGTATTTCTAATTAATCATTTTGTGATGTATGAATTAAACAAAAGCCATGTACAAGTTACGTTCCGCAACTTTACCATTAACGTTAATAATGAATTATTCGATATATAATTAAAAGAAGCCCTAGAGGCACTGAT
Organism: Halictus ligatus; assembly: GCA_028454255.1. Lineage (NCBI taxonomy): Eukaryota > Metazoa > Arthropoda > Insecta > Hymenoptera > Halictidae > Halictus > Halictus ligatus. The sequence continues at coordinate 9,425,387 of CM052146.1, forward strand.
TTAATAACGGGACGAAATACTGTATTCGAAGAGGGACCATTTATATTAAGACCGTATTCCCTTGTTGTATTCATGTTTGATCATGACTATACCGAACTGCCGATGTTGCGAGAGCAACGAAGAAGTCCAACGAACTCCACTGTTCTTCCCTTCCTTCTAGTCGATACCCGGAAGGAATGTTTTAACTGTAAAAATTATGTAAACTGCTTATATTACTTTACAACGACTGCAATCCGACAATTCCGATTCCCTAAAACCTGTCCCAATAAATCATACCACTGACCAGCGAAGACCATACTATAAAGAAATTCCTGACATTTCCCACTCCGCAACCTAAGATCCTTAAAACACACCCACGTCCAATTGCAAAAGGGCAACAGTTCCCTCACTTAACCCATCCTCCACCAATCACCAAAAAACCGAGGTAACGACACACACACACAACGAGACAGTCAGACAGATTTTAGAGAAACGAAAAATCGAAAACGAAAAAGGGACAAAACGAACTCCTACAGCCATAACGCGAATACACCAATCCTTGTTGAATCGCGAACCACCAGAAGTATTTTACTTCAACAACTTTCAAGGTGCTCAATATTCATTCACATATTGAGAAGAAGGCAACGAACACACTAATCGCGGCCTTCGTGTACAGCCGATATTATTAACACACTGTTTACCACCGACATTTCCACCAACGCCAGGAATTTTAATAATTTCGGAATACGAGGACAAACTATTAGGCATCCTCCATATTTCTTTCGCACTATAGAAAAAGTTGCACGTATTGATTCCGAACTGCTGAATCCAGAGATCACGGCGGGTCTCGGGCAACGACCCAAGACACAGGCGCATATTTTGAGAGCATCATTGGAAAGTCTCTTTCGCTGCGTCCGCCTTACTTTTTGCGCTTTTTCTCTCGCGCCGCACTGCGAGCCCTGTGGTCAGCGTGGTAGCACCAAGCAAACCGCTCTTTTCCACCCCCGTTTCACCCTGAAACCAACCCCCCGGAACCCGGCGAAACTCATCCCCGTGACAGCGTGCCGGTTCCTTGCGTCCATGAAAAACTTGAATTCGCGGCCGCTGTGCTGCGCTTTTAAAACGGCGGTCGCCGTTGCAACCAACGACCCCGTTCCCAGACGTTTCCGGTGGTCGAGGCTGTCGCACCTTCCGTTTGAATAAAGAAACCTTCAACCCCCGTCCCTCTCCGCTACATGGAAACCCATCGAGAACTTCCCTGGTCCCCATTCGACGTCCCTGAAATGCCATAGAAATCGATCCCTGGATCTTCTTGCCAGAAAATCCGTGAGTAGGTACTCGGGACGATCTACTACCTTTCTTCGAGATCTGGGACATTCTACTAGGGGGGGGGGGGGGGGTGTAACGTTGGACGATAATGGGAAATCGATTTTAGTGATGCTGGGTTTCTTTGAGGATTTGTCGAGGAGTTTTTGTAATAATTTTTATATTTAAAATCGGAAGATCTCTAGGTGTCCTACAATTTTATAGAGATAGAGCATTGATAATTAGATTTTATAGAGATACAACAGTGATAGCTTCATCAGGCAGCATTTCGTTCCTGATATTTTGTAACATTTGCAACAATTCATTTCACAAAATTTCGGGTGTACGTTTAATTAAAATTGGCGAATCCAGTGGTTAAAAGTGTGTAAAAGACAGAATTCTATTGGAAGAGTATTTAAGATCAAATATCTAACTATTATAAAAAGGATCGTGATTTTAAAACCCTCCTCGAAAGAACATGTTTCATTTATAATTTTGCAGGTGAAGATTGTTTGTAATTAGTCAATCATTGCATTTCCGTAACGATATAATAAATGTTTAATTTCCGAAAAGCTTTGGCCCGGCCATGTTATCGTTCTCCAACAATTACCGTCGTCGCTGGACGCACGAAGTAGAAACAATGGTCAATGAACAGGCGGGTTAACAGCGTTCCATTCAACAATCCGTTCAATTTTGATTTTCTCCCACAAAGGCCTGCATTCTACATTTGCGGTTAGCTTTCAAAGAGACCCTTCGCGTACTCCAAGCTGTACCTCGTAGATTTTCAACCCTCGACAATTCGCATAATTATTTTCAGTCGTAGTACCTATCTGGTGAATTGTCTGCATTACAAAAATTACTTTATTAAACGAGAACCATTTTTATACACTGCGGGCTTTATACGTTTTTGATAAAAGTAGGACGGTGAAATACAAAAATGTTAAGATGTCAAAAGAATTTAAGGGCTCTATTGTTATACTCAGCATATTAGAACTATTAAGAGAATAAGTACATTTTTATTCAAATTCCGTTGCGTACAATTGACTTATAAAATTTTAATTTTCTGTACAAATCCGCAAAAAAAAATCCGAAAAATTTCATAACTTTGTTACATTATTTTTTATTTTATTAGAATTATTCAAATAAGAAATTCGCTTTTCTTTCATCTCTGTTTTCTCATAACTGGACTGCGGATTTTAATACAAAATAAAAATAGTCTGTTTCTATTGCAAGCGACAGGAGCCAGATCGAGATATGATTCCTATTTTAATAATTTTACCAAAATTTTACAAATCATTTTCTCCTCTCTAGAGTTTTAAAATGCATCTACTCGTTTTTGTTATAAACACATAAAGTCTACTTATAGCCAACTGGAACAATTTTTCTTTCGCCAAAAGGTCCACAGACTGCTAATAAGCTTCGAATAGATAAGAAAAAGCAAGAATCTGAAATTTTAACGACCTCTGCATCTTGCAACCGCGGTGCACCCTTGCAATTTTCCGTTCCATAATCTCTATTTTCGCCCGTGGATCTAAATACAGATCTGAGCGATCTTATTTCTCGTTCTCGGGGTATTTAGAAAACCGTTTCGCGGACGGATTCGCTGTAATGGGGCAGAAACAAGGAGGTTAGGCGAATCGGGGGCGCGTTCGAGCTCCTCGGGATCGTCGGTCTATCGAATTATATTCGCCACGCGCCTGTCGGGCTCGGCGCGGCGCGCGGGTTGTCCGTGAAAATACATTTCGCGTTTCAATTTCGCCCGGGTTCAATATCCAGAGGGGAACGCGCAAAATCGATTCGAGGCGAAGGAACCCTCGAGAAAACGTTGACGGCGGCCCGTGGTTTTCGTGCCTCTCCTCGAGTTGTTCCATGTTTCTTCATGGACGTGTTGCATTCCCATCGGATCGATGTTCCGCGAGGCTGCCTCGAGAATGATCCCCGCACGAATTTACTGCGGACCCGCCGTCGAATGCACGAACATCGGCCGCAGCGTATCGGTTTGCTCATTTAACAAACACCGAGGACCGTTCCGTATCAGATTAACAAGTTTGCGAACGTGAACTGATATACCGGCGCTCTCGAAAAATTTCAGTAATTACCTTAAATCCGGCTTCATGCGAAACTGCATTTCGCTGCGTCATTATTTTTTCGCCGGGGATTTTCTAGGTTTACGACGGCATTAGTGGACGGAAAACAACAGAATATTAGAAGAATGTTATTATTCTATACAGAATGAATAACGCTGAATCCGTTCCGGGCAAAATACAAAATACAAAATAAAAATTAATGTTTTGAGTATACTAGAATTTTCGAAATAATTATAATAAGTGAGTGCACATCCTGGTGCATCTGATGTAGAAAGATGTACAGATTTGAAATTAGGAAATTCATAATGTAGGTACGAGAAAGTTTGTTTAAAATAACTGTGTAAAGCAAAGATAAAATGAGTGTGGGTCTTTGTAGACTTAGCATAGTCTTTTGTGTGACTGACAGTCTTTGCAGGGATTAAAATGGTTAAAAGAAGAAACCAGTCTCTGTTTAATAATTGTTTCGTGTAAAAAATTCTTATTTTGAAGATCCCAGTCTAATTGTTCTTCTGTTTTAGTAGAGAATAATTGGACGTAAAAGATGGTGGTACGTACTATTAGACGATACAGTGTAACAGAATTAGTTAGAGCTGTTCATGCAATTTTTAGTAAGGACGACGAGTCGCCGGAGGCTGTTTTCATACGTGACCCACATTCAACCTCTCCTAAACGTCGTCGTCCGTCTTGACCTTCTTTAAGCTGTCGAAAATCGTTCTCGCTGAACGCCCTGCACTTTTCTTATTAGAAGCCTGAAACAAATCAAGATGCTTCACTAGACGATTTTTTGACACGGTGAATATGTCAGCGAGTATGCGAATGTTTAACAGAAAGAAAATTTTCTTGTACAATTTATTTAACCACGTCTCGGTTTCGAATAAGTTAAATCGCAACAATGTCGACCACAAAGGCAACCCCAAAATTAATAACCAGGCGGATCTTTATGAAAAATACATACTCTCTGTATCAATTGCAAATAGTAAAAAATTGAAAATGTTATACAGTAATTTCTTTATATATGTCGCCAAAACCTGGATGATAAACGTCGCGGAATTGTTCCCTCACCGCGGGGTATATCCCGTGAGAGGCATTGGACGCCGAGGAGTGTAAACATAACACGAGTCGGTTATGCCTTCTGGACGACACTCGACACTGACAAAATCCGTATTGTTGACATATATCGAGAATTCACTGTATATCAACATTCCTAAATTCTTTCCATCTTCTCATTATTTCAAATTGTACCTGCTCATTTTTGCCGTGAATGCATAAAATCCACCAGTCTACCAATGAATCTAGAAGTAGTTTAATGAATGTTCATTATTTACCAGCCTCGCGAAAAATAAAAATGAAGTTACCGCGACAATTAATTGTGCAATAATTCGCGAAAAAATTAGCGGTCAGTTTAGCAGCAGGTTGACTCACAGCAGTGTTGACCACAAAGGCACCAAGGCATCATCGAACAGTCTGTCGAGCGCAGATACGCGTATGGAAGAGAATTCAGGTTACACGGTCGGTAGATCAATATGCATTTACGGATGCTAGGGAATAAATGAACCGACTCGTTTGCTGCAGCTTCGGATTCTGAAATCTCGGCCAATTTCCGCTGACACTTCTTCGGCAGCGCTCTTGAACTGCCCGGAAACCCCATCGTAATTTCCAGGCATCGGTTTTTCCAGTTTTCCCAAACTTCCGACCCGAAAACCGCGAGCATAATTGCCATCGCGCTCATTTTTTCGATCAAGAAGCTCCGAACGTTCAAAGAATGATCGCTGCGTCACATCCTCTGAATTGAACGAAGCTGATTCGTGTAATCAAATGTACAGTCGGTGTTGTCCATCGTTTGAGATACAGTGACTCCCACTAATATTCGGACGCTTTTAAAAATCGCATAACTTTGTCAATATTGGACTATGCTACTTGAATTTTTTTTTGAGAAGTCAGAATAATTGAATCGCTACATAACGTGGAAAAAATGTTTGATTAAAACTGGAATTGTCAGGGAATTTCTCCCTTATGTGATAATTTCGAAACATCTGTAGATGATTGCAACGTTGACCGATTTTGATGAAATTTTCAGAACATGTAGAATTCATACAGTAATAAAAAAGTTGCAAAATACAACTTTCAGTATTTTCTCTGCAATTTCGACCAATTGCAATTTTTGTAAAAATTTTGTTCACTTTATGTGGCAACCAATTGTGCTAACTTCCTTAAAAAATCCCAGTCGTATGGTCCAGTATTAACAAAGATATACGATTTTTAAAAGCGTCCGAAGATTAGTGAGAGTCACTGGATCATCATTCACTAGTTATGTTTCCGTATCACGTTCGAAATGGATCAATTTCGATTCAAGGGGATAAATTTTTAAAAATGTGCTTACGCAGATTCCGAACAGCTGAGCCTCGAACCACGAGCCCGGTTCACTTGTCCAAAAAACGAAAGAGGAGACGAATTCGTTCGGCATGCATAAAAATTAATTCGATTTAATTTCTCGTGAAATTTTCAGCGATCCATGGCGCGGCGATACTTTAAAACCGAGTGTATTACGGCAATAGCAGAGACATTTATGGCCGCGTTGCAAGTGCCATCGGTGCGCTGTCAGACCAGGGACAAAATGATTTGTGATCATGGACGCGGTCGACGCGGCTGGATTTTCGCGAACCGGACCTACCGTAGAATCGGCGGTGGCTTCTACGAACGACGACGCCAACGAATATGTACAGTATATCTCCCGTGAAATTGCCGCGAAATTGCCAAGTTCAATCCGGTCTCCCGCCACTAATTACCATACTTTTTCGCCTCAGGGTCCGCTCATGATAATTCCGGCTCATTAACGGGCCTAACAGCGACCGTCCGGGGAGCTCGACTAATTTTCAGTCTCCCGGAGTGCCGCTTAAAAAATTAACGTTCTTCTCGCTCGCCATTTGAATAATCTTGATTAGTGGCCAAAAATCGGATGTAGCCGTTCCGGGTGGAATTAAGATGTAAGTGCTATGACTTCGTACAATTCCATGTAACGTTAAAATTGTAAACAATTATGTTCAAGGTATACATTTCTAATATAGCAGAGGAGTATTTCAGGAAGAATATTAACAGAAAACGAGAAGGAAGAATATTAACAATAAGTTTGTTGGGGCGTTGCGAAGGAAAAGAACTTTTTCATTGAAAAATGGTAATCTACAGTAAAGTCTTGATCTAAGCTCAATCCTCGGGTCCGTGCTGTGAACATTGTCGCCAGATCAAGACTTCTTCCCCCACTCTAATTTCCCCTTCTACCGCACTCTTCCCCCTTGGAGGGGATAGGCGAACTGATTAAGATCATGTAGCTCCGTTCGGCTTGGATCAAGCGTTTACTGTATGAAATGTTCATCTTTGCATCTTTGCTCTAATTGCAATTTTGATCAAATACTTTCATTTGTAGCATTTGTCCAATATCTATCATTTAGAATTTGTCTTCATCTGTTGAAGAATTAGTGTAAAGTCTGAGTTATTGATATATGAACACCGGGGTCCATTTTAACCTAGTTCATTTAGGACCATTTTAAAGACATTTTAAAAGGCATTTTAAATACATATTCAGCTGCTCATAATTAAATTTTAATTTTCTCGTTTCAATCAGAGGTTATGTAAAATTGAATGCAGTTGGGAGACGAATGAATTTAAATAAAGTCACCAATAATAAATGGAGTTGAACATTGCCATCTGTATAACCATCAAAGCCATCAATTTTCTCCTCGACAATGAATGTCACTGATCTAATAATCTGTACAAATGTGGTCTAAGGAACTAATTTCTTTTTGAAAATACTCTGCTTTTGTGAAATGAAAATGTGGAATCGTGTTTGTCCGTAGAATCACGTCTGACTGTAGGTGCGTAGATTCACGTCTGAATGGTGCTTGACTGTAGGGTCGTTTTTGGCCGTAGAACGGTTTTTGTTGGCGTTCAGCGTTGACGAATTGCCCGTTCAACGAGTCTCAGCGACGCCGTTCACGGATATTATTCACGGTATGGGGGCCGAAAACGACGTTGAAACAGGAAGTGTGCCGAGCGCCATTACGGTTAACAAACTGATCACGTACTTGGGGGTGAACAGTGGAAGTGGAATAATGATTCGGGGTGATGCATGAGTCGTTGAGAGAACGAGCACCGAGCGTTGTTTAAAAAATTAGTTTACCGGAAACTCGGATATTGTGCTTCCACGGGGAACCTGGCATTGATGTATCTCGCCGATGTACATCAACGATGCGGGGCTGTAACTTTTTCTGCTAATACCTCGCTGTGTTAAGAAACAACCAGCCTAACCAGTTAATCAGACTCTCATTGGATGCAAGGAAAATACTATTAAATGGTCCCTTGTGTTCTCCACTCCGTAAAATTTAGTAGCATTCCGATTTTTAAATTTAAAACTGGTTGGAGTACTCGTTTAGCTGACGTCTACCTGATTATTTAGTAGTGTTTCTACCAGCCTGTGCAAAATCAGAGGGAGAATGCAGAAAATAATTGTGAAAATAAATTGTACAGTGACTTCTTTGATGCTATTAATGTTTGGACACTCTTTACAGCAAAATAACTTTCTCAAAATTCGACCGAATGCAATGGAATTTTGTTAAACGGTAGACGATATATATCGTGAAATAAATATTTAAATATATAAAAATTATTGTCTTCATAATTTTTAGTAAAGATAGTCCCACCACCTTCGACTTATTTTAGCTGAAGCTCGTAGCAATGTTAACCGACTTCGATGACATTTTCAAACTACATACAGCTAACATATATCTACGTATATTTTAAATTTTCAATTCAGCCTCAGATAAAAATATTTGAAAGAGTGCTGCAATCAGTGTACACAAAATTATTTAAATTGACTGTATATTTTTAAGGGGCTGATTTAGAAAATACTCAACTGCATCACCCCCAGTGTTCGCAATTTTACCTTTAGCCAGTCCCGTGTCGTGAAGTTGGCAACCAAGTGATATTCATGGACTGCGAGGTTCTTTATCTCCGCAAGGAGCAAGACTGATATCGCGGCCAATTAATCCGAGAACACGAAGCCACGAGTAACGAAAAATAAGGAGGTCTTTGGCGGCCAGGGTGGAATGTAAATGGAAGATTTATGTAGGGGCGAAATGAAGGGTGGAAGCGGAAAAGGAGCGCCATTTACTCGCTGATGAAAGTTCGTCTTCCTGGACCTGGTTCGTGGGACTTGGTTCTAAAGGGAAGCGACTTTTGGGGGACTTCCATCTCGCGGTCGATCCGCTAAGAGGAAAGTTCGTCCCGCGGAAAAAATCACCGGGGGACGGTATAATCCGCCCCTGTCATCTTTTCTGCGGTATCCAAGGTCCTCCGTCAGCCGCAGCCCTTCGCCGGAGAAAAACCGTCCCTTCCCGTTCCGAATGGCAAATCCGTGATCAATCCAGGGATCAAATGGGCCGGGGGACCTTTATTTCCACCCGTAAAACTAATCCGAACGAATAGAAATTTGTTACTTACTCTTTCATGTCAAAATAACTGAGTCGAACTCCTGACGTAGATTTCAAGTCGGCGAAAAATTTTGGGCACGTCAAAATAACACGTTTCTGATTTGTTCTCCGACAATTATTGAAATTATAAAATTGTTTTCATGAGAAATTTTTTAATGAACACTTTTATTCAAACAAATAAGGAATGATGGGATGGTCTGAATGAATTCAATTTTGTCGTTGTTATAAAGAGATAAGAAGGTTATTCTTTCGTTCCTAGTAGAAATAAAATTTTATTCGTCTTTTATTAAGGTTTTATTAAGGTTATGGATTTTCTTCTTGTTTTAGAAAATCGTCGGTGACAAAGGAGCTTGAATCACTGGATGGTAACATGAAAATTTTCTTGAACAATCGCGAAAGACGAGAATCAAATAAAAATTCATTTCTTGAGGCTGAGAAGAAGAGTATACTGAAGGGAAAGCTAACAGAAAAAGAAATGGCTAATAAAAGAGAGAGAAGGCCAATGAAAAGAAGAGAAGGCTAATAAAAAGAATAAAATGGCATTAAAAAGCTAATTCAATATATTTTCTGATATTCGGTTCCTTTTCTTTTAATTTGGAGAAGTCGAGAAAAGCGTAAAATTAAAAGATAAAGCGTTTATAAAAATGAAGCACACGATGCTGAAACACATTGAACCCACGAAATTCGTGCAGCATCGAGCGTATGGTTTCGCGGAAGATTCGGCAGCCTGAAACCCAGATCTGCGATTTTTCCACGTACTATACCAGGAGTTGTGAAATTCCAGCGAGTTAGCGTAGCAAAAGTTTTGTTTCCCGTTCAGACAGGCGCGTTTTCCCGGCGAATTTCGCGAAGCGCAGTATATTTTCCAAGCACAAAATCCACTCCGGCGAAATCCAGAAAGCCGACCCGGAGAATCGATAGTTTACGAGCGATCATCGACGAAATATTCCGTTCCAGGGATTACGTTTCCCGAGCGGCCATTTTTCCGTCGGTAATAAAAGTATTTCCAAGTGTCGCCGCGGAAAAATCGGCAGCGCGCTCTCTCTCTCTCTCTCTCTCTCTCTCAGTTTCCGTGGAAGGAAAAGGAGGTCAACGTTTTTTGAAGAAAATCCGTAACAAGTTCGAGGGACGGGGCTCACCGTCGCGTCGGCCTTTCTATTTGAAAGTCAAACAAAATTGTATCGGAGGACGCGTTTCCGCAACGGTTTATATTCCGCGAGAAGCTGCTGCGCCCGCGTTTCCGGCCGCAGGGCTCGTCTCCATTCGATACCAGCAACCGTTTCGCTGAGTTTATCAATCTCGAGAACTTTCCTGCGATTCGATTTGTCGAGCCAGTTTCGCGAGGATGCGCTCCTTGTATCTGCTCGCCCACTGCAAAATGGCGGATCCGCTCGAAGCTGTTTATCGCATGGATTTCTCACAAAATAACATATTTTGTCTGCACACTACTGTGAACATTGCCAAAGTACGTTTCTTTGAACATTTTATTAAAACAGCTATCATTTCACATGAATTCGCACTGTGTTTGAGTGAAATTCAATTGTTCAGCCAATTTAATTCATTGCTTTTTATTGTAATGTTTTTTTTTTCGTAAAAAGTTACACGAAATGGTCGCTTTTATTTCACTTTATGCACATTGGTTGGTTCAATTTTTATACCAAGGTCATGCCAAGGTTATTCAGTGTAAGATTTTGCATCAATTTGCACAATTTATTGTAACATCAGGCCGTCGTTTTTTATAGCAATTTTTTTTTTTTACATAAAAAGTTACATGCTCGCTTTTATTTCACTTTATGCATATTGATCCGTGCAATTTTTAGTCCACGGTCATCCCAAGGTTATCCTACGTTGTTCGAATCCATCTCTACGTCACCTTTGTCATGCTAAACACAAAAATCTATTGTCCGGACTAAAACAATGGAGGCTTTTACAAAAAATCTCAAAAATAAGCCTCCGAGACGACCTTCATTCCCGTACCGTAATTTCCCTCTTAAAATGCAACAACTCTCGAAATATTTTCGCGTACATTCACAAAGAAGTATCGGTGCATTATTTAAAATTTTTTATTGAAAATTTTGCATATAGAAATAGAACGAATCAAAGCGAAAAATGCAATAGACTTACAGAAGTTTCAAAGCATCCTTACTTATGTTTTTACAATACCAATATACTGTCACGCGTATAGCCGCTGAATTGCTGTCAGGTACTTTGACAAAATCTGCTGTAGTTAAAAAAAAATTACAAAAAAATATCGCCGGAAAAAAATCGACCTCCTGCACGTGAAAAAAAGTAGTTTTTTCTGGGAATTTTTCTATTTCATTTTTATAACTTCAAGCATTGGTATGTGTTTGTACGTCTTTTTTTTTAACAATAACGAATAACATTTATTTTAACAGGTTTTAAAAATGCACAAAAAACTAATTTCGCGTTGAATATTGCAAAGCTATTTTCGTTTTCCGTTAGATTATGTCTGTGTTTCAAAAGCTAGAATTCAGAATTTAGAAAATGATTAATGCCTTTGTCATTATATTTTCCTTGTAGCTTCAGTAATTAGTACATATTTGTCTTTAATAATTTCTTAAAAAAAGAAGAGAATTTATGTATATATAAATTTTCTAAAAAAATTATTTTCTTTTCTCTTTCTCTCTCTTTCTCTCTCTTTCTCTCTCTCACCGAATATTTAAATATTGGAAAAACGGGAAAGAATAGAATCTAGTTATTACTTGAAGGGAAGAAACAGCATCCTTACTTAAACAATTTTGTCCGTCATATTCATTACTTCGAATTGATATTAAGAAGCACGGGCTCGGGAGAAAAGTTAAAATGGTACCTAGCAATGTCTAGCTGTCGAGTTTATTTTCTCCGAATTAATTTCTCGCTAATTAAAGGGATAAACAAAAATCAAGAGACGCACAGTAACTTTTTTAATTAACCGGTGAAGTGTACAGAAATATTCACGGCTTTCTCGCGTTCCTAATGGATTTCGTAGTTGAAGAATAGTCTATACCAGAAGCCCGAGCGAAGTTCGGCGAAGTTCAATTTCGAATTCACCCAAAAATTCCCAACTCGCTCCGAAACACGCCCGGAAGTTCCAGGCAATTTCAGATACCACCGGCACGCTTTTAACTTGCAAATCAGCGCTTGTCTCGCTTCTCGTGCGGTTCTTCTCTTTTTTTTTGTTTTTTTTTCTCCGTTGGTCAGCCCCTCCCCGCTTCGGTTTGCGGTAACAAATTTTATTGCGATTTCTTCCATTTCTTCGAGGTTTCTTGTTGCGTTCGCAGCACCGTTGAGGGGGGGAGGGCGGCGTTGCTCTTTTATTTATTCCACGCTGATGGAAATTATCCACGATGCTGCAAAGTGCGTTTAAAAATGCAGGAACGATACCGAGTACCTCGTGACAGCAGCACGGGACCTGTTTCCTGGTGAGTTATGTTTTTAGAGCAGCGAATCTCGGGGAAAAACTGCTCGTGCTGAATCGCGGATGCCGCTTGCTCCGACAATAATTGTTACCGGCAAAATAGTCATTGTATTCTGAAAGAAACGTATTTCAGTTCGTTACGGTATTTTTGTGGGACGAACAATTATTGTTTCTGTGATGAAAGTATCTTTTATTCAGCAGTATATGGTGTCATATAAAGTACAATTTATTAGTCACTGTAACAAGCTTGAACTGTGCAGTTTTTATTGCAATTACTTTGAGATTTTCAGATTTTTTGGGGCGACTTATCGACAGTGAACGTGTCAACTTTTTAAATTACCGTATTGCACAGAAAAGAAAATTTTAATAGTGAGTGCGATAGTACACTTTCTGTTATCTCTAGGATGTTCATATTTTCGAGATAATTGTATTATACGGTGTACGATTATTAATACAGGATTCTTAATACCGGATTCTTAGCACCCAATTACCAGCTTCCTCGAGTAGCCATTCGATCCAACTAACCGCGGAGGAAACTAAAACGATTATCCTTTCACCCGGTGTTTCTTAATTGCTTCTTAGTTTTTCGAGCCTTGGCACCCGGCAACAGTATCGAGTGGGAAAAAGAAAGCTTGTCTTTACAGGACTGCCTTACCAGTGCCATAAACATCCAGGCAGCAGACAAACTTCATATATACATAGTTAAAAACTCCATCAATGTGAAAAATTCACCCTCTGATAAAAATCACCCCTTCACTATAAATTCGTTTATTTCCAATCATTTATTCATTCGTCTCAACCACCCGCTAAAAATTAAATGGAATTCAGAAGAATCAATGAAGAAACACAGACTACCTTTACATATATACAGTCCCAAAATCAGTTATTAAAAAATCTAGTTTCCCTTAACACTGTTTTACAGATCATTTGCAAAGACTTCCACAAACTATCAAAATAAAAAATTCATCCTATAATAAAAGCCACCCTTTTCACTATGAATTCGTTTGTTTGCAATCATCCATTCAATCGTCTCAACCACCCACTAAATAAGATGGAATTCCGAAAAAGAAAACACACAATTAGAGGTTCGTAGGTACACAAAGTCCGAAAAAGAACACGTGTATCCCGCCACCGGAAACTCGTTCCCAAGTACAATGAAACTTTTAAACCATTCTCTGGTTCAGGAGAATGGTCCCGCGCGAGTCAGACTGCATTAGGCGTCCGTCTCTGCCAGCGTCGATAATGAAGAAAGAAACTCTCTGTTCGTAGAGGCATCGAGCCGCGATGCATCTGTCTCGGTGATGTCGTTCGATATACACTGTTGCTGGAATAAGGGATGAAGGACGTCCATGGAATGTTGCTGGAATAAGGGATGAAGCTCGTCCATGGAATGCACCTCGAGGGAGAGAGAGGGAGTGATAGAGAGAGAGAGAGAGAGAGAGAGAGAGAGAGAGAGAGAGAGAGAACGCACGGTAGTCCTACGCCTAAACGTTCCCCTCTAAATGCAAATCCGGCGAGATTACGCGAGGGATGATCCTCTTTTTCGACGCCGGGTTGGATGGATCGGGCTCGACGTACATCAGTTGTCTTATCAGGGATGGCGGAGCATTAACCAAATTGTTTTTGGCTCGTCGACGCGGTTGTTTTTCCGCGCGCGGAGCCACGGACGGGACCCGGGTAAACCGTCGAGAGACAGAAGGAAGTCTGTTCCGTTGCAGGGGCATCTCATAATTCGTGCCCTCGAGAGCCGCCCGGAAAACGGGAACAGTTTTCGGTTCCACCCAGGAAAAAGAATAGAGAATTTCGACGGAGACAGAGCTTTTTATGATCGTCGCTAATTTACCTTCCGCGAAGTTTCGACAATTTCCGGACTCGGCCGCTTCGCTGTCCGCCCCCCCCCCCGTCTTTTCCCCGAAGCCGTTGTCCTGCAGGCCTTTGTCCCTGTTTTGTTTCCTCTTCGAGGCTTATAGACCCGCTCCGGACAGCGCAATTTAATCTCGAGGGCATTCGTCAGTGACTGCTCGGTCCCGACGTTTTTCAAACGCGATTGAAAATGAATAACAACGCTCGTTTTGTCGCAAGATTTCTGGTTCTTCGGAGCGGGGTATTCCTCGAAATTTGGTGGACGCGGGCTCTTCATGCTTGCGTGTACTGCGCGTCTTTGTTGAACAAGTACTTTTTTTTTTATCAAACGTCAGGAGGAGGGTGCGCGTCGTGAGAACACTGTTGACGATTCTGACCATTTGGACAGTTATTTGGTGATTTTCCTTAGCTCTAGGTTTACGGCACCAATCAAAATGACGGGTTCTAATATTTTTAATTTACAATTATTGAGATTGTGAAGATGCACGAATAACAAATTATTCAACAAATTTTATTTCTTTGGTTCTATATATTATAAAAGAAATGGCTAAAAATTTGAATAGATATATTTTCGTTATTTTTATAAAGCAATGTAGAACAGGAATATTTAGACTAACACTCATTGAAACTACTTTTAGATTAATTCTCATTGAAAAGCAGCCAGTTGAATATTTTCAATATGTATCATCTCAGGTCACTCATCATTCACTCATTCTCTGCCTTCAGACATTGCACAACCTTTATTTCCCTTGAAATAATTCTGCTTCCATTCAATCCTTATCCATCATGCATTTTCCGAGAATAATTTTCTCGCGGATGAGAAATACTCACAGCATTATTAATGGCCAAACGGTGGATCTCTATAAAAAGCAAAGATTTTGCAATGAAACAGGAGTTGAACAAAAATGTCTTTCTAAACAGGATAAATTGAACCTATCATAAGAACGTTCCTAAACATTTCTCAAGCTGTGACAGTTTCGCACTCGACTAATTTTCGTTACATGGGTGGCTAATAACATTAATTAGATATCTCGAACTAAGAACTCTTGTTATTGGTCTACATTTTCGAGCGAATCAAGCACCGGAGAAACCTGCTGCCGGCGTATTGCATATTATTTGAGCGCGTTCGGTTTCGTTATCGAAACCTCCATCATGTTTCCGCGATAAACCGTAATTAAAAGTATCTGCGTACCCGTGGGCATACAACTTCCTCGCAATACTCCACGGTCTTTTTCGGAACATCGCCCCCCCTCCTCTCACTCCTTCTATACACCGAAGGTTTAATTAAACGAGGAATAAACAAAACTCTCCCTCCGACGGATTGAACCGAACGCTTTTTCCTTCGCGGCGAATGGAAATTAAATAGAAATTACGTTTCGTGAATCGCTGAATTACGAACAAGCCCGACAAGTCATAATTGCGTTATTTTTCGAAAATTGCCGGGGAAAATTCCGCGACACCCCAGGGAAAACCGCGTAAAAACAGTTCGTTACGCCATTCCAGAGCGGAATAGGAAATTCGCCGATTTAAATGAACTTTGATTTTGAAAATACCGTGACACATCAATCGATCAAATTTGTTACAAGGCGAAACAGTATCAGATTTAGTCTGGCATAGAGTAAGCCCATAAAATGAAGCACTCACCTACGTCCCCAATAAGGGTAGTTTTCTAGTCTGCCAAAATCAAATTCTACTAATCGGGCAAAAGCCATAATACTGATCCCCTTCTAATAAATAACGGGAGGCTAATAAATAATATAACTTATACAGTCTGTTCATTTGAAAACTACCCAGCCGAATATGTCGAAAAGTGTGAAAGATATTAAAAAAGTGTTTAAGGATTTCGAGGGGGAAATAGCGGGGCATTTTTAAGGTCATTTGAAGGTCAACTTTTTATTTTTCAGACGGAAACCTAAATTTTTTATTACGAGATCTTATTGTACATAAAAAGACCAGCAATTTTCGTACGATACTTTTTCTTATCTGCGCACTAGTTTCGGAGATATTTAAAGAGAAGTAGAGCGAGGCATAGTATTGTGTAAAATTCTTTGAAGCAAATCGTTGATATTTTCCAGTTGTCCTAAGACGTACCGTTTGAAAACAAAATTGTTCTCTATCTATCTCTTGTTTATGTCGTCTGCCTTTCAATAGAAGATGGTACTATTTCGTAAAGTGTGAATCATCGTAATAGGAGATTCTATATCGTAGTACAATTGATTGTATAAAATGGTGTTTTCTTTAGAAGAACGAGTAGAAATATTTTTTATTCATGGACCTGATGAGTGTGCTTGTCGAACTGCTGCTAAGTTTAATGAGAGACATCCTGGTACACGTGTTTCTCATACGTACGTGTTACAATTAGTTGCAAAGTTTAAGGAAACAGGATCGGTGATTAAAAAGAAACCAGCCAAAATTTCAAAAAGAAGCTGATCAAATCGACACTATAGGACAGTTTACTGTAAATTCTACTATTCGACAAGTTTCAATGGTAACTGGTGTATGAGTGGGGTCTGTGCGCTTACTTAAACATAACAAGTTTCATCCTTATAAAATGCAGTAACATCAAAAGTTATTGACAGATGACTTTGACAGGCGGATTGAGTTTTGCGAGGAATTAACAAATCTGATCAACGTCACTCCTAATCTAATTAAGAACATTTGTTTTAATGACGAATACACTGTTTTCTCAAACGATCCTGTAAATCGTTGTGAAACTGTTGTTACTGTCGTTACTGTACTAAAGTAATACTCAATGGCCGGAAAAAAGAAATGTTTGGGCAGGCATTATAGGAAATGCAATTGTAGGTCCTCTGTTTTTCCAAGAGAATTTGAATGGCAATCTGTATTTAAATTTACTGGACGACATCATTGACCCACTTATAACAGAAAGTTGGAAAGGTTGAAATGAACTTTTGGATTTTTCATATGTAATTATATATATAAGCAAAAATAATCTCTGTGTTGAGAAACACTTTAGAGTGCCAGGAACGCGGATCCTGATTATTATTCTTAGCAATGGGTCACTGGCTGTACCCCGACTATTAAGGGTCGGGGTGGGGGGTGTATAAACATATGTATAAACACATTTCAGGTCTAGGCCTTTTCTTTCGTTTCTGGTTTCAAACCTAAGCAATGGTTCTCCGTTGCACACCAGTCTCGTCCAGAGTATTGAGGTATCAAGAGTTAAAAGAATCTTTCCGAGTCTCTTTGAATAAATTAGTTTTCTTATTGAAATCAACGATGTGTTTATTATAACAAACCCCATATCCCAATATGAACACTCTGTATATTCATTCATAGAATTTTGTACTGGCTTTGGGAAAAATTGTCTACAATGGTACATCATCGAATTAAAATATTCCTGGTCGTGTCTCGAGCGTTGTATCGAGCGGATCCGCTCCGTTCCGCTCCGGGCTGACGGTATGATTCGCCCGGTCGAATCAGCTCGCTGAGTCGCCTGACGCCGGAAGCTGAAATATTTTATAAACTGATAACGTTGCCGGAAACCGTGTCACGGAAAAATCGCTCGGTGGATGCGTGTCGTTCACCGTTCGTTCGTTCGGTCTGCTCCAAGCTCGCTTCGAGATCTTGACGTCCCGAATAATGCATACACGAAGCGTACAGCCGTTCCCTTAAGAGGCGCGCGCGCTCGCGCTCGCGTTCGCGTTGCGCAATACATACGTAGCTACGTTCTGGACAGTTTTAAATCAGTGCCAGTAAAAGGTACGGGCAATTCCGCGCTCCTGGATATCACGTTTGAAATAAAACACTCCATTGTCTTCCGTCAGAGGTACTTCAAAGAGCCCCGTCCACGATAAAGAACTTTTTCCCGGGGTTCTAAACTTTTTCCAGGAGAACGATGTCTATTACGCTGGTGCACGTGAAATGTCGTTTCCTCGAATGGAAAACCACTCGACCGGCCTCCTGTACGCTACGCGGCAGGATTCGATCAAAATTATTCTTCAATCCTTTATTCCCCCGCGGTCCTGCGCGGCTTATATTGTTACTGAATAATTGGATTTGCTGCTCCTCCTCGTTTGTTGGGACGGGAAAATAAAGTATGCGAGGGAATTAGAGTCGAAGCTTCGGGGATTAGACTGCGGATTCTTATGCGAAATAAAAATTGTCTTCATCTGGTGCGACGCCGAGGAGCTACACGCGGAGGGTCATTTATTTTCTTAGAAATTATAGTGAAAATGGAAAAATGGGGTTTTTAAATTCTGCAAATGGCTTTGCTGGTTTCTATCTACTCGGTTCTGTTAGGAATGCACGGAGTCGAGTGATTAGGCTGTGCGTCTTTGTGCAAGTGTCATTTTTCATCAGCAGACTGCTGACCTTTGCGGAAAATAAAAATTGACTCCATTAATTGCAAGCAGCAATAATTAACACTGAACCTACCACGGTCGAAATGACCGGTTTTATATTTCACAATTATTGAAACTATAAAAATTCATTTATGGAAAATAGTGGAATTAATTTCCTTGTCCAAGCATTTATTCTATTGAATATTACGGACAATTTCAATAGGGTTGCTAGTTTGACGAGGCAATAATAATTAGAGGCATAATTCGAGGCATAATTTTATTGAATCAATGAGATCACAACAATATTCTTAAATTCTTCTAATATCTTTACAGTTTCGTGTTTTATCTAGTGATGTTTACATAAATGCAATCTGCAGTACAGTTGTAAGTTAGGTTACGGAAAATAATATATTTTAATGGAATTCCCAAGAAGATGAACATTTTAATATACTTCTTCATTTTTCTATACCGAACTCGGATAAAATTAAATTATGTTAAAAACGCACTAAATTCGTAGTCTAATGATTATAATACAAAAAAATTGTATAAGTGCTTCGAAAATTAATATATTACTACATTCGTGGATTTTCACTTAAATTAACACTTAAAGGATTTTCCAAAGTATAAGTTTCTTTGAAATGAAGAGACTGCGGGAGCAGCACTTGAAGAATTTTCTAATTCGAAGAGTTACGACCATACCTGCGGATTTTTATTCCTTTATGACATTTCTGCAAGCTTATGAGATATGAGAGACCATTTACATTACCACAGAGAGGAACCTTTTAGCAAATAGTATGAATATTTTCTCTATTCTTATCTTCATAGAATAATTCATAAGATCCCTCTATTCCACATTCTCCACGCCTAGCACAGTGAAACCATAGAACCCTCGTTAAAAATGCATCTGTATGTAAAATAACGTAACAAGAAAAAAAATTGTACCACATCTAAAAATTACACGTCATCCACGTTAATTTCGCAATCAGCCGTAGCTCGTTCCAGAAGTAGCATAATTCGCAATTGCGACAAAAGTGGCCTAGTCTCGGACAGTTAACCGAATTATTAACGAGTCTAAAGACGGCCTACGGTGCCTAATGGCCGGTGATCGATCGACGGACGTGTATAGGGTGTCTTTTAGGCGTGCCGATGATTAAGGGGCGTAAAACAGAGACGGTATCGTATCCGGGTTATCGCGGCGTTACAAATTTTACAGCGGTCCGGGTTAAACTGTCATAAAAGCAAATGAAAGGGCGTCGATAAATCTTGATATAAAAGTTCATCGTCGCGGGGGCCGGCCTCGGCTGAAAATTGCCCCTCGAACGATCATCCGGGGATATCTTTCGTCGCGTCGCGTCGACTTTCGCGGAATAAAGCGGTCTCGGTCTCGCGTTCGTTGCCATGATTGATACGGTATGGCCGGAGTTGATCCTCGCAACGACTAGAGACATAAAGGTGCGCCGCCGTTTCAAACCCCTTTCCTCGCCTCACCTTCTTGCGTTTCCAACCCCCTGCAGAGGGGGGCGGGGGGTCTCTCGTATTTTATTAAACGAGCTGCGGGGGCGACTTACGCGAAAGCAGCCGGGATCGATAAGTCGTCGAACGTCAACGTTCCGCGACGGCCGACGGTGCATTGCCCTTTTGTGCCGCGATACGGCGACGCGGACACGTGTCACACGACGGACGATGCGTCCCGTCGACGTATATACGACGAACAGATGCATGCCAGTTTTTTTTTTCTTTCCAGAAACGATGCTCGCGCGGCGTCGTCGCCAGAGAAATTGCTACCTGGACGACGAGAGCTGAAAACGACAAGCCTGCTCGATATTTTCGCCGAGAAACTGTCGCCTGTGTCACCAGCGCTTTGATGGACACTGATTTCTCCCCCCCCCCCCCTATCAGGTCGTTACGCGAAAACGTAACTATAATCACTTGAGGGCCTCTAAAAAATTCCAGCAGAAAATTGGCAGGATACGCTTTTTTCGCTTCGAGTCGAAAAATGTCGAACTGTGCGATAACTAGACGGCGGACCTTTGTGTGAAATACAAATTTTGGACCCAATTGGGGCCAAATAAAAATTTATTTTTTTCTTGTAATGATTTTGATAAGTTGATGATAATGTGAAATGAAATTTTTCTACCTGAATTGCAACAAACTGGTCTGAAATAGAGAGTTATTTTAACCATCAATGATGAAAATGACCGGCTCCAAATACATTATTTTACAATTACTGAAATTGTAATGATGCTTTTGTGGGAAATGATTAAGTAAATATATTTAGTAGAGCACGTATTATAATATGAACCGCACAAAATCCAAAGATATTCAGTCTCGTCATTTTTATAAGACAACATGACATCAGTTACTTTTAAGGCTCGGTAGTTTTAGTGTTAATGTGCTCTATAGGCTAAAAATTGTACAGTAGCATTTCTAAATTTGTATGTTTTTAATATTTTAAATTGCATTTACTTGTTTTTGTCACGAATACTAAAATCCGCTGTCCAGCGATAACTACTTAACTATGAACTTTTCAATATTTCGCCCCACATTTTCTTCATTTTGTTCAGGAAAATATTCCAGAATGTTTGAAAATATTCTAGAATGTCTGAAGGTTACGAAGAAGTTATAATTTTTGGAAGATTTTAATGGAAATCCATCCTATTCTATAACCAGTAGCTTGTGATACACAGCTGAGAGGTTAAAAGATACAAAACTTAAAATTACTACAAGCCTTGAATGGCCGACTACAAGAATTACCCTACTGCTGAAAACGCTATAGTCGGGTATAGAAATCAAATCCGTTCCCCGGCCGATTCTAATCGGACTCGAACCATTGATAGCCTACGAAAAAAGAAACCATTCTGCCAAGTTTCAGCCCGATGCCTCATCCGCAAGGGTAGTTACAGCGGAAAATAGAAAAACCAGTTTCCACCCTATTTTCCCCATTTAATCAGAATTGAAAATTCTGAAAAAAATCTGACACATTTTGGGTAGCGAGCCACATATTACGGAACGTTCTTCGATGAAAAATTAAAACCTCGAAAAAAAATCGACAAAATAAGCCTAACGAAATTAATTCAGCAATAAGCTATTGTCGTCGCCAGTATCCTCAATTGATTCAGATTTTTTTGTCGGGTGCATTGTAGTAAAAAAAAAAAAAATAGAAACCAATCTTTTCGACGTCTCTCCAACGTTATACTTGTGTTTTCTTAATTCTTTGAGTATATTATGCAATGTTAACCCTTCACACTGGAATGGCGACTGTGTGGCGCCACTAAAAATTGCTGTATCATTATTCAAAATATGTTTTACATTATTAAATTTCTTTGTATTTAATAAATCATTAGACTTCATTATTGTACGAGTAAATTGCACCATTTTCGTATGTATAACATGAAATATATAGAAAGGAAATATTCTAGGTCGGAAGAAATGTTTCGTTTTGGAGTTAAAATAGCTTCGAGTGCAAAGGATTAACAGTGGGACTACAATTGACGAAGTTCGTATAATTTTTCAGTTTACTTCTTCGCTCATGCACATGTTACCATAAAAATCCTATGGAATCTGAATAAATTCTATAACACTTCTCGTCACTCGCGAACTGAAATGGCGACGCATACGTGTAGACCGTCCAAGGCCGTGCTCCCCACCACCGCGTTTAGTATCGGCGTTGCTCCGCAAGCCGGGGAATAAAACGACGTTCGTCCTGGATCCTGAAGAACTTCCGGCAGTTTGCGACTCGTCACCGAGCACCTAAGACGCACGGGGCGGAGGATATGGAAAAATTCGCCGGGAATATATTCCGGGTGTAGCTTCTATCTTTGCGCACACGTACATCCACTTCCCTTCCACGTCGTCGCGGCGATATATCGCTCGAATCGAGTCGAGTCGCTGCCAGTGACCCGGAATTTGCATTTCCCCGGAAAATACACGGGGCGGGGGACAGTGGCAGAGGCCGACGGGAACTGGATTCGGTGCGGGGGTGTATGTGGGATGGGACAGTCGACCGGGTTGCGGGGGTGGTCGCGTCCCCGAGCGGATTCGAGCGGGAAACTCTCTCCCTCTCTCTCTCCCTCTCTCTCTCGCGCGCGGCTGGCAGCCGGGCAAAAGGCTTCGAAATTCCGAGCGGCGCTTTTTAATAGGCCGCACGTACAACCTGGAACGATTTTCCCCCGGGAAAACGACGACGGACAACCTGGTAATTAGATGCGATCTGCCGCGAATTCGTTCCATGGTTATTTGCGGGGGCGCATGGCGCTCGCGGTCGCTTGCCAGAGACGGAGAGAGAGAGAGAGAGAGAGAGAGAGAGAGAG
>CM052146.1:9448235-9470679 GCA_028454255.1 Halictus ligatus
GAGAGAGAGAGAGATCGGCAAATTCGATTATTTAGGAAATCTCTTGAAACGCGCCGGAGGTGAACTCGCGGTAAGAATGAAGAGTCCGGAATCTTTGTGTAAATCAGAACGTAAAATTGATTTTATTGAAGCAATTTACAGTGTCGCTCTATTTTATTGTGATTCTCTTAACACGTTTACTCCCACTGTCACAGATATCACGTGGACGTCCACAATCTCGGAATTTGCTTCCAGTTGGCCAAGCCAATTTTATACACTTCGTTGTCTAATCACATGTTGCGCAGCACAATAATTCGAAAGTACGTTGAATTTAATGACATTAACCGTTTGAGTCCCAGGGGTCATTGAAAAAACATGGTCGGAAAACGCCGAACGGCGCGATAGCGCTTGTCTTTATCGATTGCGAGGAGGCATAAGCGGCGTGATACCAATGAAATACAAAATATTTAATTGTATTATGTATATTTAAAAAACCATATCGCTATCATAGTCGCGTGACCATAACATACCAGAATATACAAGAATATACCAGAATATACCATAATATACCAGAATATACCGTAATTTACCTTAATGCATCAAAATATACTATAATATATCAGATTACACCACAATATACCATAATAAACCATAATATATCAGAATATACCATAATATACTAGAATATACCACAATATACCTGAATAAACCATAATATACCGTAATATACTAGAATAGACCATAATATACCATAGTATACCACAATATACCAAAATATTCCAGAACATACGATAATATAGCAGAATATACTAGAATATAACATAATGTACCTGAATATACCAGAATATACCATAATATACCAGAATATACCATAATTTACGCGGTTATGACCACGCTACTTCGACGGTCAGTGACTACACTGTCAGCGTTCCATTGTCCATAGCGTTCGAAATGTACTGGGACTTTTCGACGCAAAATCTCAGCGGCGCGATCGCGCTGCTTGGGACTCAAGCAGTTAAGAACTAGGTTTACGTGACCCGTCAAAATGACGGAATCTAGAATTTTTAATTCACAATTATCGAAATTGTAAAGATGCACGAATGAAGAATCATTCAACTTTCTTCCTTTGGGCATGCAGTGAATTCTCGATATATGTCAACATCACGGGTCCAGGAGACATACTCGAGCCGTGTTGTGTTTACACCCCCGGGGTCCGAGGCCTCCTCGTATACCCCGCGGTGGTGGGGATAATTCCGTGACGTTTATCATCCAGGCCTTGGCGAGATATATTGAGAAATCACTGTATATTGTGAAATAAATGGCTAAAAAGTTGGATAGATACATTCTCGTTACATTTACAAGTGTGGGATGAATGGTTCATTTTGCGTGCGTGGGTGCAGGCGACCGGATTATGTTGCGACAGACCGGCGCCAGTATGTTTCGGAAAACTCGAGTGAGTGCGAAGGTGTGAACGAAAAGTGTTTAGAACTGAACGATAGGGAAGTGTATGTTTTTACGAATGTAAGTTATGGATGCGAGAGACAGAGTGCAACCGAGATGAATGCAAGGAGGTGAAAGAGTGTAAAGCGTGGATGTTCGGGAAGAGCGTAGAGTAGAGTTGCGACTGCCTTGCGAGAGAGACTGTTAATTGTGTCAGCGTTTGTATACCGTTATTCTTTTTAATATATTAGCATTTAGCAAAGTGTTACGAAGATATCAATCACCCCATTCCTCGAGAATCCTACACAAGGTAATGTAGAATAGGCGTATTTAGTGCCCGGTAAACCTAGTGTTAATTAAATATTTCTATAATAGAGTTGAGCAGCGAGATGCCGATATTTCTATAATAAAGTCGAGCAGCGAAATAGATGAAAAAGAAGGCGAAATAAAACGATTTTCAGGTATGAACAACGATGATACCAAATATTGGTTCGGCTACACGATCCATTTGGGAGTTGTGGTTAGAAGAAAAGCTGTCGCTTAATTAAGTGTCGCGAGGCTGTCCAAAACGAAAGGAGAAAAGAGAACCGCTGACAAAGAACGATAGACCCGATGTTGGCAGAAGCATGAACGCTCGGAAATATCGATGGTTTCGCATTACTAAAACGACGCTCCCACCCCCAATAGCGATAGAAGCGAACGGGGGTAACTATCCCTGCCTACCAACTTGATAAGACTTCTCCCTGTTTGCGGTACGCATCGCGTGCATCAAAGGCTGGCAACGCACAACACGACACCACGGAAACCCTCAAACGACACGGCGGCTCCAATTTCAGTATAAATCCATCGTAGGTACAGTCCGCCCTCGCATCACGAAATTCGCGCGGACAATTTGCGATATTATTGTCCGCGTAGCCCGACGCGTCACCGAAAACGCTTTCCACGATATGTTTCTGCAAGCTTGCCGATCCTATCGACGAAACCTACGCGATTTCAATGACCAGTCTTATCCAATCGTTGAAATTGTGAGGAGTCATTCGACAACAGTGAATAAAACTTTACCGTTCTTATTAGCTCTTTGATGAAAAGTTTAGCAACATATTCGTGACATTTTTCCGATTAATACGAGTCCAAACACGATACAATTCGGATCATGTTTGCTCGTTTCATCCACGACACAGTAGAACCTCGATTATGCGAACTAGTCAGTAAATGGCTTAGTAAATGGCTTAGTGCGATCCAAACTGTATCGTGTTTGTACTCGTTTTAATCAGAAAAATGTGACAGACACGTCGGTGAAGGTTTTATAAAGAAATGATTGATCACAAGAAAGTTTCACTATCGAATCAGCGTTGTCTCACCCGCGTATCTAATTCCGTAACACTTCTCAGAGGTCGAATTTCTGTATCCCTCAAGGCCTACATTCCAAGGTAGTGGGGATAAATGTTTCACAAGTATCGTGCTCGTCTCTTTCGCATATGTCGAGACGTTGTATGTGTAATACACGCTTCTCGCTTTCAATGCTCCCACTCATCGTTAATGTATGGATTTTTGGGAGGATATTAAACTGCGCCGACATTTAATATTCGCAATTAAGTGAGAATTTCATTTCGAGATTGATCCGGCGCGCACGATCCTCTATATTAATGCTCAATAAAACGGTAACAAGATATGCGGGGGGGGGGGGGGGGGGGGGAAGGGGGGGGGGGGGGGCGAGAACGATACATTAAAGCGGAGCGTTCGAGCACCGAATTTTTCCGGCGGTATAAATCTCCGGCAAATTCGTGTTCATATTAAATTCACAATGGTACGGCGCATCCGGTATTTGATATTTTTTGCCTCTCTATGAGCTCTACATGCCTGACGGTATTTATTAATCGCCGAATGAATACGCATTCATTTCGAACTCACAATACCCGGCCGATATTTTCTCGAATTTCGTCCGGGGCCTGGTAAAAAGACAATCACGTCTGGAGAATAATTTCGCGTTCTATAAATAGACTTTTGTTGTGCCCGCTCCGGTGCTTTATGGGCAACGCGAAGTTCGTTAAGGAATTAGTAGCAGCAGCAGGGCAGAGGGAAAAATTGCCTGGATTTTTCTGGCGGAAAGAAGTCGCCGGCTGGACGAAGCCGCACGGACTTCCGAGGGAAACCTTGTCGCAAAACGGATCGATTCGAGGATTATCGTTGCGGTTAACCGAAAGAATTCCGCAGAATGGTCTCTTCGACGGGCCGCGGTGGTGTTCGTGCCAGAAATCCGCGGGGTCGCTGCCAGATATCCATTCGCGAATCTCTTTCACAATCGGCCACGACGGTCGAGTAGCATTCTCGCGAATTGATCGGCGAACGATACACTGGCCATCCAGACGACTCTATTGGCGGAGGACCGAACCATAAATGCTCCTTCACTAGAAAAATCAAACCGGTAAATCATTAGTCCACAAAGTTGGCCTGATTCTTACCCCCACAACATGTGTAAATGTGTTATCAACGCTTGTGACAATTCTATACATTTTCGAAGTTCAATAATATCCGGCAGACATATGTATATAGTGCGACCCACGAACTCTGCCCATTTGAATATCTTGGTTATTTCAAACAATACGAGAAAATGATGCGTACAGAATTTATAGGGTTTAACAAACTACATAGTATGGTATAAATGATATTCTTGTAACTGGTGGCGTAGTGAAAATATCACCTTTGTTTTTTTTTAATGGAATGTCTAATATTTTATTTCAATAGATTGGCGTATTCTGAGTATAAAAATACGAAAGTATATTTGTCCTAAAACTTACGGTTGCTGAGATATTTGACTGTTTTCATTCTATTACTTTCATTATGGAAAGTATCCAAGGATATGCTCGCTACGCTAAACGTAAACATTGACAGGCTTTCGACGTCTCTCAGTGTCAGTCAGTTTCTCAGTTAGTGAACATAAGATAGTCAATATGAAATTTTCATTCGAAGAACAATTAGAGATGATTCTAAGTTATGCAGAAAGTTAGAGACACGCAATTGTGATTTTTAAAAGATTGTGTAACAAATATAAAGATACTGAAAGTCTTGCTGTTTGTAAAATGAATCGTGAAAATCCTGTATGTAGTGATGAAGATAATGAAATTAATGTTGTTGCAATGGTACATCATAATCCTCATGTCAGTGTACATCAGATTCAGCGCGAATCTGAAGTCAGCAAAAGTAATGCATCGCGAATTCTCACTCGTCACAAACATCATCCGTACCACATTAGCCTTCACCAGAAATTACATGACATAGATTATGTAAATCGTGTGAGATTTTGTGCATGGGCTCGAGAGCAGCTACAAATCAATCCACGTTTTCTTCTCTTTAATACTATTTACCGATAAGGCTACTTTTACGTAACATGCTACTTTTAATTTACGTAACATGCATTATTGGTCAGTACAAAATCCTCACTGGCTACGAGAAATTGATCATCAAAGACGCTGGTCCATTAATGTGTGATGTGGAATCATAGGGCAACAAAATAATTGAGCCTTATTTCATTGATGGCACTTTTACTGGTCAAAAATATGACACGCTCTTAAGAAATAAATTGCGAAATTTATTAAAAAACGTACCATTAAGCGTGCGTCAGACAATGTAGTATCAGAACGATGGATGCCCAACACACTACGCTCGAAAGGTGAGAAGTGTACTTAATGAAATATTTCCACTTCGATGGATAGGACGGGGTGGCACTGTTTCCTGGCCAGTATGAAGTCCAGATTTAACATCCCTAGATTTTTTCTAGTGGAGAACATTGAAAAATATTGTGTATCGAGATGCACCAACAACTCCGGAAGATATGAAGATATGTCTGCTACAATAGACGCTCCAACAATAAGACGTGTAAGAGACGCAACAGTTCAAAGACTACAACGTTGCATTGCTGCAGATGGCCGACATTTTGAACATTCTTCATGAAAACAGGAAAATATCTCAACAACGGTAAGTTTTAGGACAAACACAGTCTAGTACTTGTATACTCATAATACGCCAATCTATCGAAATCGAGCATAAAAAATTGGACATTCCATTAAAAAAAAATACAAAGGTGACCTCTACAACTTCACTACGCCTCCACTTGCAAGAATATCATTTGTACCATATTATGTAGCTTCTTAAGCCCTACAACTTTTGTACGGAACATTTTCGCGTATTGTTTGAAATAACCAAGATATTCAAGTGGGCAGAGTTCGTAGGACACACTGTATATCCGTATTTTCAACGGTGCTTTGAGTATTAATGAATTTGTAGATGCATATCAAAGAAAATGTGTAACAATGGTGTTATTCGTCATAATGGATGTACAACACATTTGAGCGACTAGTACGAATTTACTGCATCCAACTGCTAACTTAAAAGTGCAGTGAAAAAGATAATTTTAGATTCGATTGAATCAGCTGCGGCTAAATATAAAAAATTATTTTTAACAATTAGTGCATTTCTAAAATATATTCTGAAATTCCATCAGCTATGCTAACCTCTCCCTGTTTCCCGTTTTAATTCTCCGTTATCCGATTAGCACACAATGTTCTATTGCTTCCGGCCGTCTGCACCAGCTTGAATATTCTCCCTCGCGAAAATCAGCACAGCAGAATTTTCGTTCGGCGTTCAAAGTCAGACAATAAGGTCCTGTGAATTAGCTTTAACTCGCGGAGCCGGTCCCCAGTCCATTTTCCTTCGACGACCGTGGATAATAATTAACCGAGAGCTGTTTCTTTGATCGTTCTCTCTCTCTCTCTCTCTCTCTCTCTCTCTCTCTCTCTCTCTGTTTACGGTTTACTGATTCGCAGTGTCTTCTTCAGGTCCAAAGGCCATCCGGCGACGCACTCCGTCTTCTCCAGGGCATTCCCCGAGGAATTTTGAAACACGATCATTCCAGATTCCGACCGCGTTCGCTGTTTCCTCCCGTTTCAGCATCGCTCGCGTTCCCAACGAAAATACTGCCTCTGACTGGTCTCCGTTATCCGAAAGTCCGACGCTCTCCCCACCCCTGGGGGGTCTTTAATTAATTAACGTGCTAGAAAATTACAGGAACATTTATTCTTTTTTTTTCTCCTCCTTTCGTTACTCCTCCTCGTGCCGCATCGCCTTTTATTTTCTGGCTTCTTTTCCGTCGGCGAGCGTTCTCGCGAAACGTCGCGAACGCTTTAAAGGGCGCCTCGAGTTTGCAAACGTTCCACGAGACCGAGGCCACCTTTTCGACCAACGTCGAGGACGTTTTACGACTCCACTCATCCAGCCGAGTCCTTCGGACGCGTCCGGAAGGAAAGAAACTTCAAGAATCGAGTAATTAACTAAACGGAAACGAATGGCTTCAATGGTAATGGATTAGCGGATTCCTACCGAGCAAATGGCCCTTTCAACGCGCGGGAGATGCCCTCGCGCGGAAATCGAGTCGCGAGACGCACTGAATTTCCTCGACAGAACGGAACGTCGTTCGTTCGGCAAAACTTTCGGGATATCATGTCTTCGATTCACGAAAGAAAACGTTCAATCGTGAATTTCGCTCTTCTTTCAGCGGCTGTTGTTATTGAAGATCTTGTTTCTTATAAAAGCTACAGAAACTATTTTTCAAAGACACTTTTCAAAGCTCTTAATAAAAATCGACAAGTTCTAAAAACACTTCAAAAATTCTTTCAAATGATCTATCCAAGTATTAAAAATTCAGTTTTATTCAATTCTCCATCGAAAAGTAATTCAACAATTGTTTATAAAACAAAATTTTATTCAGGCAAGAATTTATTGCAGATTAAATTCCTTATAGATTTCGTTCCGTCTCGAATTAGAATAATAGAATAATAATAACCTCTTGTTAGAATTATTATAACAATCTAATACGGCGGAATATAAAATTGATCGATGAATGATTGCAATTTTTAGAACTTCTCAATCCCTCAGTCTTCGCGCAACTTTTCTACGCAAGGGATGAAGGGTGGGGTTTCGCGTGTATAAAAGGCCTTGCACCAGTGACAGTCTTCAGTTCTCACCAGGATCTTCTACCTGATGCAACTCTCTCTTCGTTCCCTGACCTTAGCTCCAAGGGGATGAACAGGAGCCTCTTAACCCTACACTCTTTCCACGGTTGTATATCTTCCCTTCATTTCTGTTTCGCATTGTTCTAGAATTTAATGTTACTGTTTATATATATTTTTTAAAAATCATACCATAACTTGTGTCATTAAACAACACCATAAAGTAAGCAGTCTTTTTCACTCCCTTTTATACGCTTCGTTTTACTCAGTGAAATGACTCTCATGGTTTCATGTCAACACCTATACAGGGTGTCCCAATATTAATGGATCTACTTTGGAGGAGGGCATGATTCCACATGAGCCCAGATAGCACGCGACGTCTTAAAGATGTCTTTTTTACGTCCATTTTATGTCTGAAAGTCTTACAGTCTTTAAGGCGTCTTATTTCAGACCTAAAATCGACGTCTAGAAAAAGACGTCTTTAAGACGTTTCATTTCAGACGTAAAAACGACGTCTCATTTCAGACATCTTTTTGGAGACGTCGTTTGTACGTATGAAAAAAACGCCTTAAAAACTTTAAAAATTTCAATGTTAATGGTCAATATTTAATTTTATTGTTTAATTTTAATTTTAATGGTTAATGTATTATTTTAATTTTAATGCTTAATGTTTAATTTTAATGTTTAATGTTTAATGTTTAATGTTTAATGTTTAATGTCTAATTTTAATTTTAATTTTAATTTTAATTTTAATTTTAATTTTAATTTTAATTTTAATTTTAATTTTAATTTTAATGTTTAATTTTAATGTTTAATTTTAATTTTAATTTTAATGTATACTTTGAATGTCATATTAAATATTAACAATAGCAATAAAATATTGCTTTAATAATTTAAATTTATTTTTTTTTTCTTTAATCATTTAAATTTATTCGTCTTTAAGACGTACAATTTTGTAACAAAGACGTTGCAGAGACGTTGCAGAGACGTTCGGAAGCCGTTCGTAGGACTTTCAAGACGTATTTAAGACGTCTGAATGTCCATCGCCAGACGTCTTTAAGACATCTTTAAGACGTCTGTGTGCTATCTGGGAAAAAGAAAGACGAAAATTTAAATTAATAAAATTCAATTTTATTGTTTGTTTTCGAGAAAATCGACTTTGAAGATCGGTCGAGTTTGCATGTCCAACATATTTGTGAGAAGTAGAATCAGTAGGTCATGGTCAGATGTCAAACTATTCGTATACAATATCCCGGGTGTTCAAATTTTCAAACTCAATTTGCAAAACTGAATTCCATATTTTCGACTTATTTTCTTATGTAAAATCACACCCTCCACGGTGGTACAATTAGCATCGGAGACACCCTGTGCAATTTCATTTAATACCGCGAAAAATGAGACTACGTGTAAGAAGCTGGCCGCCAATATTTGTTCAACTCGATTATAATAGTCTCTTGGATACTTTCTTATTTATAAGAATGGAGGGGAGGACACTCGGAACTTTATTCTCCGTTCTGCTCGGGGCGCTCCCACGCAGATAAAGAGCTCGCCCGTCGCTCGGCCGAATAAATTCGCGAGATCTTACGTAGCCGGGCGTACAGACCGTGAAATTCGCGACCGTTGAAAAAAAGAGCTCGTTACCACTTTCAATTTCGCACCGCTCTCCGACTCGAAAGACCTGGCCTCAGCGATTTGTCTTGCCGAAACCGAGCGCATTCGCGTGGAAAATTGGCAAGGCTCTCTCTCTCTCTCTCTCTCTCTCTCTCTCTCTCTCTCTCGCTCTCTCTCTTCTCTGTCCGGGACCATGCCGCCGCGCATCGAGTTAATTCCGACGAACTTTCGGCGTGCCCGTTGTGAAATACCACGAGCCACTCGTCTGGGGCCAGCTTTTCATATTTCGTATTTGAAAGCAGCTGTCACGTTCAGCCGCGTGCACGGGAGCACGAGCGTCCACTGTTTGACCCCGGGGGATAATTTCGCGTATAAATCCTGCGAAACATTGTCGAAATATTCGCACGTTCGACCCGGGCCCGAGGAACGAAGATACGCGAAAGTGTGCCGGATGTCGCTGCTCGGTTAGCTAAATTGAGGATTGAGCGGTGCTCAAATCCGCAAATTCAATTGCGCCGCTGTTCGACTGTTCGAAGTGATGAAAATCGCGCGGCCGAACCGTTCACCGGCCAACGAAATCGAATAACAATCGAGACTTGTGTGTCAATTAATTTTTACTGCCTGGCGAGAAATGCAAATCATCCCTCTGTAAAAATATAAGCCTTGGAGATCGTCAGACAGTCCAGACATTAACAGAATATAGGATCAAAATTATTAAAGAGAAGAAGGGAATTTTTATTTGGTTTCTGTTTATTGTAAATTGTATACGAAATTTTTATTTGGTATAAAAATCCACAGTTTCGTAACTTTTAGAAGTAGGAAGAGCATTCCTGCTGTGAAGTATTGTTTGGTATCATTATCATGTAAAATGGTTTGCAGATCGTGGAATCAGGAGTCGTTCGAGGCCACAGTTTGCTAAAAGGATTGCAATACATTTGTGAGTGACAAGACCCAATTCTCAAATCATTCAAAACGTTTCTACGACATTTTCACCGCATCCAAATTTTAATCACTACTGTTCGTGAAATGTGAAAAACCGCACCTACATTGAAAAAAGTGAAACATATAAACGGCTTCACCAAATTCGAAAAAATCAATATTGCTAAGTAACAAAAGGTCAGCTCTAACCAGCCCAATTGACAAACTCAAGACTACTCGACTACTACGTCCGAAAATAATTCAACATACAATTCCTCTCCGCATCATTAAAAAAATCGTCTCAATCACAAAACATTTGGTAGACAACAATATTCTAGAAATAGAGAAAAATTAAATGAAAAAGGTTTCCAAGGAAGAATATCCGGTTCGAACTGTTTTCGGGCACACCGTGCCGATAGTCCTGCGATCCTTTCCGAAAGGATAACGCTCGCCCAGCGTTGGCGGCAGTGGGAATCGTAATTAAAAGAATCTTCGCCGGGAGTTCGGTACGGAATCCGGCGTATTCCGAGGCTGAAAGCCCGAATCGCTGGTCCCACCGTTGTACTAATTAAACGATCACGAATTAAAATTCGCTGGAACATCCGGCGAAGTTTTTCGGAGGAATTCCACGGCAAACCCGGCGGAACGTTCCCCCGTTCCGCTTGTTGCTGCATCGCGATTCCATGAAACGCGAATCGGACAGCGCGTTTCGTAGGCTTTCGACTGCGCGAAACACCGCGAACTTGTTCGTTCCGAATTGTTCAACTATCTCCGGCTTTGCGATCATCGGAGACTAAGGCATTCGGATCTGAACGAAGTTCTTCGACTATTTGTTTCTCCTACAGGTATTTCCGGTGAGCTGGCTTTAACTTAGCACTCGAATGGAGACTGGAAGGCGCCACTAAAAAAAATTGCTGTATCATTATTCAACATATTGGACTGGGGTGAATGGGGAGCGACCGGAAGAGGGGGTCCGTTGGTTAGGGAAGGGGGGCATAGGTGTGAGTGTGTGTGTGAAAGGAGGGGTGAGGGTTTTTTTATTTGTTATTGTTTTTATTTTTATTTTCGTTGTTATTCTTCTTTTATTATGTTAGGAAATGTATCTTTTTACTTTATCTTTACTTTAGTTTACTTTATGTTATGTAACTGTCAAACAGCGGATTATTATTTGAGTATATTTTACTGTATATATTTTTAAGATAATCTCTCTTTCTCTTTCTGGGGAGTAGAGTTCGGTGTGTGCGTGCTCAAATTATCGATAAGTTAGGTTAAGGTAGGTTAAGAGCGGAGCAAGGGAATATATGGGGAAAGGTAATGAATTTGTAACCCCGAATTATTCAAAATATTCTTTACATCATTCAATTTTTTTCTATTTAATAAATTACTAAACATTTCAGTACCGTACGAGTAAATTGCAACATTTTCGTATGTATAGCATGAAAATAGGGAAGGAAATATTCTAGGTCGGAAGATATGTTTCGTTTTAGAGTTAAAATGGCGTCGAGTGCAAAGGGTTAGCATTTAATAATTTCTCCTAGGTAATATTCCATACGTTGGTTTTCACTAATACACTTTCCGATTTTATCATTTACTTTCTAGAATTTGGGCATAGTTATGGGAAATCTTAGAGTTCAAATCATCAACGGATTGCAGTAAAATCCATGCATCATACAATATCCATCATACAGAAAGAAACCGATGGGCCCTCGTCCTTGAAGGATTAAAGTATTTATGCGAATTTTTATGTTGTGTTATTATCATGTTATGTTTTTACGTTCTGTGTTGTATGTATTTTTATGTTTTTAGTTTTATTTTTTCGTTGTTGAAAAAGTTATTCTTGAGTTTTTGATGTTGGTACGAATGCTAAATTCTAGGTTGACATGAATGCTAACTTTTAGGTTTGTGTACACGTACGTAGGACTGAGAGAGCGCACGCGAAAGAGTGATCAATTTAGACTGCGGGTGTTTATGCAATTTTCAATTTTTGTAGGCAAATTTTAAGAAAGTGGACTCAAATAAAATCTTACTTTGTAATAAGTAAATGAATAAGTAGATAGAAATCGTACTAAATTCTATTCAATTTTATATTTTAGCATTTTTTTAGAAATCAAGGTGCCATAAATGCATAAAGATCCGCAATCTGGTAATGACCTATACAGGGTGGTCCTTTTAAGTAAAACCACCTAAATATCAGGTTACCGTGATGCAAAAAATATTTGTTACGTAATGTGCATGGTGTCAATGGACCAAATATCTTGCAAGAATATATTTTTCCAAAGGTCAGTTTTTTTAGAGTTATCAAGGTCATCGGTGTTTTTTGATAGACAACTACATTCATTTTTATTGCATCATGAAAATTAAACCGAGCCTATCAAATTAAAGCACTTTGTACTTTGTACCCTGTATATAAAGTAGTAAGCGAAATAGAAAGACTTCGTATAGAAATATTACCGAGATAAAACTAAAACGAAACTGAACAATGCTAGAAACAACAAAGACGACCTGTTCGAGAAAACCGGTCACGGTCACCCTGAAGACGTTCGCGTGCGGATGTCGCCGCATTAATCAAGCGTCATTCGCCGACAAGCGTGCTGGTATAGTGCGGTGACGAATAAACTGTGAACCGGTCGCATGAGAGGCGTAACTGCGCGAGGTTCGCGTCGGGGGGTTGAAGCGTCAGTTAAAAGGAGGTAGCGTCAGCAGGGGATGCATTCCGTTAACGGCGGTGTCGGGCATCCTCTCCATCCTGCTCCACTCGGTCTCGTTCCTCTCGGTTCAGCTCGCGTGCTTGCTTCCGTCTTACGACTTCGGGCGCACTAACGGCTCGTAGATAGCAGATGACGCTCCCGGGATACACTAAGATGTTAATTTAGCTATTACTTATACCACGACCACCGCCCACGGGCCTGCATCCGAGAAGTTGGATCGCCCCAGCCACTGTCGACGGTGGTAGTTTCGAACGAACGAACGCCCACCGGAAACTACCGGTAAACTCGTTCCATGCCGGTTCCTAGAGGCCGCCCTCGAGATCGATCCCGCCGTTTTCCCGGGGCCTAGAGATGCCAAACTCCCGCGCGTAACGCAATATACCGCGGGGGCCGTTACACCGGGTACCATCGGGCCTCGAGGAATCGGACCAACCCGTGCCCGTTTTACGAGCCCCGGGACAAGAGCGAATAAAATATTCCCCGGCGGCATCCGGACGGGGACGTCTTAGGGTGCTTGATGGCCAGATTCAAGGTTTAGCGACCGTCCGCACGGGATCCGGCCGAACGGGACCTTAGACTCGAGACTGTTATTAGCTCCCGCCATAAATCCTGTGTACAAAGTTTTCATTAAATCGCCGAGCTCCGCCGTGATTTGTCTCGGGGAAAACTTTCGACACTATTTTGCTTCTAGTCGCGCGTCCGCTTTACGAGGTCTGTTCAAGTTTATGGCGATGGGAGATCTAATTTGTTGGCTTCTGTTCGCCGTTTTCGTGTAGATCGGACTTCTTCTTGCCGGGCTCTTCGCGCTGTTGAAATTGGAACACTGTTTTGCTTCTAGGCGATCCAGAACCCTTAAGGCTGGCTTTATGAGGTCTGTTTAGTTTTATGATTATGAGAGATCTAATCTGACCCTCAGTTCGGCGTTTTAACGTAAATTGGGTCTTTTGCTGGGGCTCTCGAGTGTTCTGCGAGATTGAAACGAGTGGAGGTTTAATTATTCTTTTTGCTCTCGATTGCACGATATCTTCTTTCATTTGTGGAAGATCAAATTTGCGGAGATCTGTGCCGGAGTTCATCAATCGTATTTTCTAACAGGTTTTGCAAGATTCGAGCGTGTTCGTCGGTTCATATTCTTCAAGATTGAGAAGAGTTACTTCAGAAGAACATGGTTTAGAAATTCAGCTTTCATATCTGCTAGCTAAAAGCTCCATAGATAGAGCAATGAGAGGGGTAAATCCTATCGTGCTCTTCATGTTATCGTGTATTCTCAACTTTTGTTTCACGGAAAATCCAATTTACAGTTTTCATTAAATCGTGAATAGTTCCGACACTATCTTACATCCAGTCCAGCTTTGTGTCCGTTTTACGATGCCTGTTTAATTTTATATTGATGAAAAGATCTAATCTGTACTCTTCAATTTTATATTTATCTTAATAAAGTATTCTGTATTAGAACTTAGGATAGAGTAGTAGAATAAGTTGAGTAGGTCAGTTGCTGTCGACAGCATGATGTCTTTGCAACTTGTATCTTTATAACAGATCTAGTCTGCAGTCTTGATTTTTATGTTTATAGACGAAATAAATTCTTTATTAGGTTCACCAAAATTTGGAACGTGTACGTTCAGCTGCATGAAGTTTAGTGTCTCTGCTTCCGTATTTGTTCACTGCAGACCCCGTACGTAGAACAAGTAGTGAGGCAATTACTCGTATACTCCAAATAATATACGATCCCCTTGACTTTGAGTTGAATCAATAAATGTGTAATAGGGTCTCCAAAATCGGAAGGTCTACGTTTAGTTAAATAAAGTTTAGAGTCTCTGCTTCTGCATTAGTCCACCTCAAGCCCCAAGCAAGTAATTAATTACTTGCTCTTGTGCTAACGAAAGTGCAATATCTTATCACCTTCAAGTTCACAAAATATTCAAAATATAGGAACTCCAAAATAGGAACGTGCACGTTACATTAGATAACGTTTAGAATCTCCGCTTTCGTATTTGTCTACTGCAAACCCCATACGTCGAGCAAATATAGAGGCAATTGCTCGTATGCTTTGGTAAGTACGACGTCTTATTAACTTTGAGTTTATCAATTACCAGATTTGCATTAGAATCTCCAAAATGGAAGCTCGTAGATAAAGTTCGTCCGTGTCCGTATGTGTTCGCTCCAGAGCTCGTAGAGCACAGCCAGAGAATATCAAGGGCGCTCGTGCTCCAGATAGAAAATACTCTTTCGATTTTATTCTTCGGTTATAATTCATTCTTTTTCACCGATAAATTCGAGCTCCGAAATATCTTTTAAGAGGAACGCCGTTCAAGCGCAGGGTCGTAAGGCCGAACGTGAAATATACATTCGAGCCCGTTCCAGGTCGGAATAGCCATTTGCCCCGGCGATTCCGAGGAAATTCGCAATCCAATAAAGTCCTGCTGCCGAACTTTTCCCGGCAGAAGTCCTTAAAAGCAGCTCGTTAACGTCGCTCGCCGTCATAACGACCACATGTCCACTTCGATGGCGAGTTGGTCCTTTCCGCCACGCGTCCTTTCTGCGGAAAATCCCTGGACGCTCGATCGATACACGAAACAGTGTATTTTGAAGGAGATCCATTCATGCGGATCGTATTAGGGGGACCCATAAGTAAACAATGATTTCGAAATCTAAAAAAAACTTTCTGGAAAATTCAAGTTTTCATTTCTCTCAATTTATTATATAATCTCCATCATTATCAAGAACAATTTGCCATTTTTTCTAGAAATTTTCAATCCCCCTCTCATAGAAAACCAGGTTCCGTGAATCAGAATATGACTCACGGTGCCTCCTTACATCTTCTGCAGAAGTGAATGTTTTATTTCTTAAATAATGCTCCAGAGATCTGAAGAGATGATAGTCAGAGGGAGCAATATCCGGTGAGTACGGTGGGTGCGGTCAAACTTCCCATTGCAATTCTTTGATTTTTTCCTCAGTGAATTTCGCTGTATTGTGCCGGGCATTGTCAATTTCCAGTATTACACCTTTTCTGTGGACTAAAGGTGCCCTCTTTTTCAATAGTTCTGAATACAGCCGTTGTAATCGCTGACAATACAACTCAGCAGTAACTGTATCGCCAGGTTTCAACAACTCAAAGGAAATTATGCCACGACAGTCCCACAAAATGCACAGTAACACCTTTCTTAGAGATAAGCTAGGTTTAGGGGTTGATATTGCGATTTGATTTGCAGAAAGCCATTGAGTGGAACACTTTATGTTCGCATAAAGAATCCATTTTTCATCCTCGGTAACGATTCTGCTAAGAAATGGATCTCTATGAAACCTGGATAGCAACAAAGTCAAATTGATCGACGAATATTCTTGTTGGTCTCATAATTGATGTGGTACCCATATTCCTTGCTTATATGCCTTTCCCATTTCGTGTAGGTGCCTTTGTATAGTTGACCATGTGGATCCAAGGCTTCTCGATAATTCTTGTATACTTAATTTAGGATCAGCTTCCACTAGATATTTTAGGGTGTCATTATCAAATTCAACTGGTCATCCACTTCGAGGCCTGTCAGAGAGATCATAATCACCAGCAGCAAACCTTCTGAACCAACGTTGACACTTGTTGACCTTCAATACATCTCCATAAACATCGCAAATTATCTTTGTTGTTACCGTTACATTAAATCCCGCATAAAAATGAAAAAGTATGCAATGACGAATATGATCCTCGGACGGTGCGGACGCCGCCATTTTATTACAGGGTTGTAACAAAAATTATACTTTCTAGAATATTTTGAACACCGACTGCTTTACCGAAAACTGTAGAAGAATACGTGTTTCCTCTTCTACGATCGGTACAGAACTAAAGGCAGAACAAATTCTTTACTTATGGGTACCCCTAATAGGTTGTCCCAAATGTTTAATATTGTTAACCCTTTGCACTCCGATGTTCCCTCTAAGGGCACATTATGAGTATAGAATCGATAACACAGATGGCAGAGGGTTAAATAACCGAAGCATATACGATTCATTGTTTCCCCTTAATTACTTCAATGACTTTTTCATGGCCACGGTACGGACGGCGCCATTTTATTACAGGGTTGTAACAAAAATTATACTTTTTAGAATATCTTGAACACAGGCTGCTTTACCGAAAACTGTAGAAGAACACGTGTTTCCTCTTCAACAATTGGTACAGAACTCAATTCAAAACAAATTCTCTGCAAATAATTGATTACTTGTGGGTACCCCTAATAATTCAGATAAATTTCACGCTAGAATTCGTATTTGCGG
This sequence comes from Halictus ligatus, assembly GCA_028454255.1. Taxonomy (NCBI): domain Eukaryota; kingdom Metazoa; phylum Arthropoda; class Insecta; order Hymenoptera; family Halictidae; genus Halictus; species Halictus ligatus. The sequence continues at coordinate 9,465,163 of CM052146.1, forward strand.
AATGTGAAATTTTGTTAATTCCAGTCGGAAGCTAAAACACAATATAACTTACATACACATAGGAGAACTAATTAAACTGCCAGACTCTATTGAACGTATGCAGTACACGAGCATACACGGAACAGTATATTTAGTAACCAACTAAGAAAATATTAGTATCGTTCGAATCAGACTGCCATAACATCGCAACAATTTGTAAGCGTCGCCAAACAAGGAAACGCGTCCAGCAAAAATTCTTTATTCAAGGCGGTCGCGGGTCTTTCACGTTTTATTTCATGATTATGGCGGAGTTCCCGTTGAAAATAACTGTGATGTGATTCGCGCGGCAGAGTGTCGCAGGAGGATCAAAAGACGACGCGGGGAAATAAAGGGCCCAGTAAAGCCTCGATTTGCACGGTTTTCCGCGACAAAGGCGGACACGGCGCGCGAGATTGCAACAGAATCCGCGGGACTGGGACAAGCTGTCGCGAAACTCGCAGCATTGTGATCATCGTGTAGGATCCGTGTAAGAAAAGGGCCTCCCTCGCCCACTCCTCGTTCGCTATTCACCTCTGAACGTTCGCCGACAAAATGGCGAAGCTCCCTCCTTACGTGACGCTCTTTGGTATTCCCTTGGATTTTACACGGTGAAATTTTTGCCCCGGCGCTATTTACATGGGAAAATGGCGGAGCCGCGTCGCGATCGTTATGAAAAGATTCCCCGCCGATTAGAATACAGAGTGACTCATAACCGGAGTTCCGCGGGGTTTTAATAATTCACCGGATTAATATAGACGGGCCGCGGTTTACTCGAAATTACATCGGCGGCGCGCAACAGCTCGCTGGAAATCCAATTTGTAAATTACCGCGGAATAGTTACCGAACTTGGCGAGCTCTGAGAACTAAATATACCCCGGGTCTTTTGGCGAATCCTTCCTGTTTTCCGAAGCTACGCGTTGTGTATCATTGGATCGCTCTCATCTTTATGCGAAACCAAAATTTTCCACTGCGATTGAAGTACTCGGCGCAGAGCCGAGTAAATCCAGGTCTGGGAAATCCAGTAATTCTTGCACCAGTCAGGAGTACACAAAATGTCTGAAATTCCAGCACGTAGAATTTCATTAAAAATGGATGGTTTTCGCGTTGAAGTTTCTGTTGTAACAAACTCGAATCAAGTTGAAATTGATTTTCATTATTAATATGTGGAAAATAATATGACAATATTTTTAAATCCTTTAATGGTTTCGCCGTTTCTCCAACGCATTTTCATCGTAAATCCATACAATCCGCGGTACGTACATACGATACTTTTCATATTTTTGAATATTTTCCATCTCTTAGCGAAACGCGAAGATTTCACGGGTATTAAAGGTTCAATATTGTTTGTGCTGTTTTTAAAACAGAACGATATTCGTAATTTATGAAACGCGTGTGTGGAACGCGAGCTGTGATTTCGAAATGTAATTTAAAGAAAGGTTATCGTATTTAATTGAATGTTATTAACGTTTATTTTGCTTGGACGATGGATTTTTCCATATTACTTTTTGCTTAACCGATGCATTTACTCCTCATTCTGTTTTCTAATGAGAAACGGGTTATTTTGCATCGACGTTTACTGTTACGGCTGAATGTTCGTAACAGGGAAATATTGTTTTATTTCGAACAGAAGGACGAGAATAATTTGCAACTTTAGCGGAGTCCGTGTAAAAGCTTCATCACGAGTTAAACTCGATATTACATGGCGAGTAATTAAGGTAATATTGAGGTATCCCGAGTGCACATTATTATCTATAAGTCACCGAACAATTGGCTACCTTGGGAAAATTAATTCTGAGATGGACACTATCTTCTGGAACAACTTTATCTCCTCATTTGAATCTTGGTTAATTACTGGTGGATCAAGTATTTAATAGAAAATGTAAATACATACACAATTTTTGCAGACCCAAGCGCATCATAAATGACTGCTGGACCGACGATTTTCATGTCAATTGCCATTTCTATGCAAAATTTCACGCAAATAATACAGGATGAATTTCTTGCGTTAACAAGTAACTGCTTTTGGTAAAAATAATGTATTGTACTTTTACAAAAAAAAATGTACAATGATGGGCATGGGATTATTTTAAAGCTCCAAGTCTCTACTTTCATAATCTGTTGGTCATTCTTTTCTGAAAAATTTTCATGTTCTTTTTGTATGACATAGTGCATTGGAACCCTAGTATACATTCAGTCTGAAAAATGCTACAAATTGAAATGGCTCTAGAAACTTCAGAAAATTTTTCTGGTGTTTGAATCTAGCATGGATTTAAGTATTGAGCCTTCCTCTTTAAAAGGAAACCTTAAAAATTGATGTAAGATTTTTTTTTATCTGTTTTATGATATAAAAATGATGACCAAGTTCGGTCGCGTTAAAATCGTTTCATCATTGTGAAGCTCGCAGTACAGACATCATTAAAATTTCGATAAAATTTTATGATATCATTGTAAAGGAGAAGCTTCAATCTTCAAATCTATGGTAAATTCAGTCACGAGAAAAATTTTGCACTGTTTCTAGGGACGGTCCAATTGGCATAATTTTCGAGGAAGAAGGCGCCTTCAGTTTTCGACCTGGCATATCGTGCAAGAGCGTATCAGGGAAAAATGACTAATGGATTGTGAATGTAGAAAAATCATGGTTTAAAATGAGTCTAGGTTCACTGTTGTACGATTCTTCTTTTAAAAAGTTATAATAATTTGAATGTTCACAAATTTTCCAAAAATTGCGAAAATTTAGGACTATGTGTATTTTACGTGTTTCACATAATAAACGTATAAAAATCTGTATGCTAGACCTCATAATTTTCTTCTGTACAATTTTTTGAATCTCAGAGGATGTTCTTAAAAATCATATAGTATTGCTCGATTTTAGTAACCTTCCATAGTATTTATAATAGAAGAGCGATCACCAATTCTTCAGCAGTAAAATTTCTTATCGTTGCCGAAGCCCCGTTAGAAATAAGTAATAGTGTGAGGACGCGTTTAACGGGGAAATGATACTGGCCAGTCGTAACTCTTCGGGTTTCATTAGATCGGACGCAGCTATTACCGGAAGTAAATCGCGAGCAAGAGGTATCAATATTTCAGTATGCTAGGAGACGGCGACAATGACGCAACGGGTGAGTTTCTGAAATATTCACCGGGACGAATGGGTGTGCTGCTTTATGACGGAGTTACTTTGATTGAATTAATCGGCTATGAACAACGACTTCGGGATCCAGGATATCCGGGGGATCGCGAAATAGTCGGAGGGCCCGGATTAAATTATGAACGCATTAGTAAATGAGGTACCATTACCGGCGGATATGAACAAAGTTGGCCGACTCTGGGGCCGGGACGAGAGCGAAATTGCGCATCGAGAAAACTGTTAGCGGAATTGGTGGTCGCCGTAAAACTCGTTAATCATTCCGCGGCTTTGTTACCGCGTCCGCGTGAAATTTTCAATCGTCTCGAAACCGGCCCCGCCCACGCAACGAGAGACGGAGAGAGAGAGGGAGAGAGAGAGAGAGTGAGAAAGGGAGAGGGAGAGAGAATTCGCGACCCCGACTCGCTGTATTAACGCCGCGCAATCAGGGAACCCGCGGTGCATGTAATTGCAACGCGTCTTACGTTGCATCGGGTTGCGAACGGAAATTACGGCCCTGTGAATGTCCCAGAATCTGCAGAAAACGTTTCTGCGTTCTTTTTGCTCTGTTGTTACCAAACCCACGGGTTCCCAGACCTCGCCTTCCTGTTGGATGCCGCTGGCGGTGCCTGAGTCCATTTCGACCCTGAAGAAAAAAAATTGTTTGGGAATTTTGACCCATTAATCTATGTATGTATTTTTTAATACGTACTGCAGAGGGGTAGATTATTTTATTTTATTATTTTTACTATAAACGTTTCATCATGTCGATCCTTCGCACATTAAGTCCAGAAAGATTTTGTAATTTTGTATATATATTTCAGGCGGGTAACGGTTTTTCTAAACATCGAGAAAGAGTAATAGATTGTTGTATTTTTTTAGGCATCAAAGAAGGACAATAGAATGATGCACTTTTCTAGACATCGAATAAGGATAACAGAATGCCGCATAAAACAGCGCGTTTAGCTTCGTCACTGTTTACCAGGTGTGAACATTCAGTTGACGGTAATCGCGTAGCAAATAAACCAGCGTAGCTCAGCCTACCGAATCATAGTGAACGCGGCAGCATGAATTATTACCGTGGTTTTTCCGCTGGACGAGCAGAGGAGCTTTCACTTTCGCGGGCGGTTTCCCGGTTAAAAATTGAAGCGGCTTTTATATTCTTCGGGTTTATCAATTTACCCAGTGAAATTTTACGGGGAAACTTGTCGGCGCAGTAAAAATTCTTCGAAAACTGCTCCGTGCTCGGCGGATTTCCGGATTCAACGACGGAGAAAGGAAGGAAAATTCGCCGGCGAACCCCGGCCACCTTTATTTCTGGCAGTTTCGCGGGAATCAAGTTCAAGGCTGCGTACGGTTGGATGAATTGAGAGGAAAGGATCTTGGTGGAAGAAAGGCAGTTCTGGTCTTTTTCTTTCGTTCGCGGGGAAAAAAGGGAAGAGTAACAAACTTGGACATTCCGCGTCTCTTAAAATGAAACACAGCCTGCACAAGGAGAAGTTGCGACAAAGAGTCGACCGCGGAAGCCGGTCGGACCGTCAAACCTTCTGGCGATCGATCGCAGGCTGATCAACCTCGAGCTTCCTGTTCGACGCTTCCGCAAAGCGTTTCATAATGCATCGATAGGCAAAAGGGGACACTATGGGGGAATGAACTCCTGGAACCGGCGCGGCCAAGTCTGGAATCGAGCGACCAAGAAACGGAAAGTGACGCGACACCGGCGATGCTCGCCAAAAGAATTTTCTCTTCAACGTGGAAAATGATTTCACTCGACAAAGCTAAAATTGGGTAATCTAACGTATTACCTAACCGACGTGTTACATGAAAAAAAAATACAAAAAAATGTTCTTCTAAAGAATAACCCCAAATTATTAGACTATATTCTTAGGGGTAACTTGTCGATTAGCATTTTATTTTATTATTTGTTCTGTTTTCATTGTGGATGCCGTTGTGCCTATTATTAGATTTTTGGTATTTTAATACGAAATCAAGCACGAACTTGTTGCACTGACCTGATGCATTCTGAATTTTCTAATGTAGGGTTACGAATGAGACACTGTATTAGAGTGATTGTTTAAAGTGTTTGTGGACGCGACATTGGGGCGCCAACGTGTTTGGGTCCTGCGTGAAAGGAAGTCTGTTTGGGCCGAAGTGTGAAAGAAGAGTGTTTGGGTCTCGGTGACAAGAGTGAAGTGTTTAGGGGGGCAAACGCAGGGCGTACGTGTCTGTTTGGGTTTTCCGAATGGATGTGAAACTGACAGAGAGAGAATGAGAGTGCGAGAGAGAAACAATGAAAATGGGACTTGGATAAAAGGGACGAATGCGAGGGATGTTGTATCAGTCGGTAGAGATAGATAGATAGATAGATAGATAGA
>CM052146.1:9470779-9486230 GCA_028454255.1 Halictus ligatus
AGAGAGAGAGAGAGAGAGAGAGAGAGAGAGAGAGAGAGAGAGAGAGCAAATGAGTTGCCGAGATATCGAATTGCCGAGTTGTCGAATAAAGTGTTTTAGCGAAATCGGTGTCTAATCATTTCACCGGATACGTCACACCTAGAACGTAGGAGTTCCCTTAAAATATTCCTACACTAATTTTTGTTTCGTAAAACGAATTACAGTGAATTCTCGATATATGTCAACAACACGGGTCTTGTCAGCGTCGTTTAGCGTCCAGGAGACATGTCTGAGCCCTGTTATGTTATATATTGGCGTCATCATACCCCGCAGTAGTGGGGATAATTCCGCGACGTTTATAATCCAGGCCTTGTCGACATATACAGAGAAATCTCTGTATTTATAGCATTCACCTGATTTCTCCGCTTGTGACGATTATTTCAAGTTGTAATTTATTTCTATTAGGTCTAATAACGTGGCGAAGGTAGCTTGGAAAATCAACAATATTCTTCAGTTCCTCCAATGTCTTTCTCTGAGGAATGCATAAAATTACTATTTGCAAGACATGTTTGAGCAGTCAAAGGGACAAGCAGTCAACGTGAACGGTTTGCATCGCGAGAAGAAATAGAGAGAGAGAGAGAGAGAGAGATCTTCGAGGGTATCGTTTTTACAGTAATAAAAAGGTAGAGCTAGAGTATCCAAGATGATAAATAGATGATCGCATGAGAGATCAAAAAAGCCGATCGCGAGGAAGAGTAAAAAATTGAAAAAAGCTGGTATAAAAGCGGCGAAGCTCTAAAAGAGAATCGAACGAGACGAGCCAGAAGAATGGAGGTCCGTAGATGAGGATAGACAAAGAAGGACAGCCAGGAAATCATCCAAAATAATTTTCCCACGGAGCAAAGAGGAAGACTCGAAGAGAGAAAACCTAATATCTTTCCTCTTGTAACGAAATACAAACCGGTTGATCCAGGGTTACAAAGATAGAAAAGAATAGTATAGAAAAGAAAAGAGGATTCAACTAAGAATTTAGTATTATACTTCTTCGCCCCCCCCCCCCCGTAGAAAAATACGAGATGGATGATCCAAGATAAGAAAGGAAAAGAGGATTAAACCGTGACTGCAGTATTTTGACTGTGTCTAACAAAACAGCATGATCTGGACAATTCGAGGTGACTTATAGGATGCTGTAGCTATTCAACGGAAGAGGATTGCGAAGAATAAAGAGATCGGACCGCGCAATACGAAAGATTCTAACAAGCATGGCCGGGACTGGAAAAGGGGCGAGAGAAAGTAGGCGAATCGGGGTACGAGTGGAATTCTGTTGGCGCGGTCGAGTGTCATTGAAAGTTACTTTCTTTGGGAGAAGAGGAGGCAGTCAAAGTGAGTACTCAGGATTCCTATTCTCCCTCGATAAATAAAAAAGACGATCTCGATGGCTCTAAGTGAGTATGCAAACACGTTCAAGAAGAGGAGACCAGATTGGGATCGCGCTGTTTTAATATACACAGTGTTTTAGCTTCTTTTAATAGGACAAATATGATCTATAAGAATAATTATATGGCATTCAAGATGACTTACGCGAAACCTCGTGAGACGATAAATCAAGGCTGTAGAGAAGGGGGTTGTAAAGAAGGACAAAAATCGAAAGACACGACATGGAAGATACTTCAAGGACGTGTAAAAGGTGGTTCCGAAGGAGAACAAAAATGAGAAGACACAACATGGAAGATAGATCAAAGCTCTGGAGAAGGGGGTTCCGAAGAAGAACAAAAATGAGAAGACACAATATAGAAGATGGCGCAAAGCTCTGGAGGAGGGGGTTGCAAAGAAGGATAAAAATTAAAAGACGCAACATAGACGATAAATCAAGGCTGTAGAGGAGGGGGTTGCAAAGAAGGACAAAAATCGAAAGATACGACATGAAAGGTAGTTCAAGGCCGTGTAAAAGGGGGTTTCGAAGAAGAACAAAAATGAAAAGAACAATATGGAAGATGGCGCAAAGCTCTGGAGGAGGGGGTTGTAAAGAAGGACTAAAATTAAAAGACGCAACATAGAAGATAAATCAAGGCTGTAGAGAAGGGGGTTGCAAAGAAGACCTATCGAAGGTAACAACTTATAGACGCCACATGATTCAAGAAAAGGGCTTAGAAAGAAGGGGTATAAATTCAGTAAAGTATCCTACAAACCAACAATCAACCCACTCGACGTAAATCACTCTGCGAAACGAACGAGCAACAGAAGCAGCTGATCTCATCCCTGAATAGTAGGCTCGATCCCCGGTTTAGGGGTAGCTACGCCTAAACAAATTCTCTCTAGAGCATGTTCCACGTGTCTCTGGTCGGCTCGTAAAGATCCGCCGATCAGCGCAGTCAATTAGAAACAGACTTCAGTAGTCGCTTCTCGCTCGCAATTATACCGCGAAAAAGATAGATATAGGAATCGGGGATGTTCATTAAAGAATCATGGGGACACGGCCGCGTGTTTTCCCGCGCGGTTCGCACCTGTAGCTTGTCGCTCGGATGAGAAAAAAAAAGAAAAAACACACACACAAAAAAAAAGAAAGGTGGACTGGTGAAAGTTTAACGGCGTAAACCGTGTTCACGGTTCCGGCTCGCGGGGGCGGTAGAAGGGCGAGGAAGAAGTAATTAAATGCGCGGGGGCAATTGGCCGCGACAGCCGACGCGACGGCAGTTGGTATGGCTAGCGGTGCTGGTGGAAAAATCGAATCCCGATGCGACTAACCGTGGCCTGAAACTTTTACGAGGAGAAGAACGAACCCCCGACACCTGTTAAAGAATCGGAAACCCGCCCCTCCTGCGGCAATGATCGCGCCCGATCCCGACAAGAGCAATCGACTCGTGAGAATTTTCGACAACTCCGGGCCCAATTATCGAGCACGGTCTCCGCAGCTTCCTGAACACCCGCTCCCGGCTTCATTTCCCGTCCTCACCTGCTTTCAAATCGGTCCACCCTCTATCCCGGTTCTGTCCCTCTTTCTCTTCCGCTTCGTCCCGCCGTTCAGCCTTCCTCTCGGCAGCTCTCGCACCCCTATTCGTCCCCGCGGAGAACTTTCCTTCTCACGACGCTGAAAGCCGGGGAACAATGTTACCGGATGCAGATGAGTCTCACTTCCCACCTACCCTCTTCGCTAACCCCAACCCAGCCTTCCTGATCCCGGGACCACCGATCGAGCCGACGCGACGAGTACCGGATAGGACCGGTAGCCGCTACCTGCTTCCGGGACTCCCAGCGTTTTAACTTTATTCTTCCGCGGATTTTTGGCAATTTTTTTTGTGAATTTTTTGGTGTCTTTTGGCGTCATCATTGTGTGAGTCCTTGGTTTTGGTAGCCTTTGGGCACTATTTGGGTATACTGTTTTTGCTCATTCGATTTGGTTTGGCTTTGTCGGAAGAAAGTAGATATTTTGGTCTCGTTTGATACTTTTTTCTTGACAGGTTGCTTCCGATCGCTATAGATACTCAATGTGACTCTGTGACACTGTTCTCCTTATTCATCAGTCAATCCGGAAATCAATTTATGAAAGATTTATCACGCTTCTCCTATTGTGGGGTTGGTTGTAGACTATTTCGGAAATATAGATAATCGATTTTGATGGTTTCATGGTTTATTCATATTCCGGGACAGGCTCACAAGAAGTCTAGAGTAAGACCAAGCTCCATTTCGTGCATTGTTGGGATATTTTTGTGAAGAGACATTTAGTGGCTTAATCTAGTAGCTTAATGAGTCTCACTTCCCGCCTGCCCTCCTCGCTAACCCAACCTTGCCTTCCTGATCCCAGAACCATCGATCGAGCCACCGGGCACCATAGAGGATCGGTAGCTATCCGCCTCCTGGACTCCGAGCGTTTTATGCTCGGTCTTTACTTTATTCCACCGCGAACCTTTGAGCTCGTTCTTTTTGCGTTTTTAGAGGGGGGGGGGGGGGACTTTTGGAGTCGTCATTGGTCACTTTAGTTTGCTCTTTGGAGCAGCGAGTTTCTAGTTTTGATTCTCTCTTTGGGTGCTGGTCATTTTGTGTTGTTCCGTTTAATTGAGTCTAGTTACCATTCTGTGCGTTATCTTGCTTCTTCTAATTTTAGAAATTGATTTATACTTGGATCCTGAGTGCGCCCGGTTGTGAATCTGAATATAGACATTCTCTCTACGAATTAGAATCATCTAATCGTTCAAATTCAACGTTTCACGGTGTTTACTTGACCATAGTCTCTATATTCTCAATGCTAAGAAAGGTTACCATCGAAATCTGTTTCGCATTCTGAGTTTACCTTCTACACGCTGAAAGATCCGTTTTCTCCACGTCACTCTTCGGCAGTGCTCGTCAATCCTCGGAATCCTCGCAGGGTCGGAAAATTGTAGAAGATTTCCCGGTAAAAGAAAAAAATGGCGCCAGGAGAGGATCGCGCAGCGCAAATTGTTTGCAAAGCGAGGCAAGCGACTCGGATCGCCGACAAACGGTTTCTTGGAGTTTCTTTTTCGACGGGACGAGCATCTATCGGATCACGGGACTCGGGGAAAAAGCGTGATAAAGCGAAGAAAGAATGCGAAAAAGAGAGATGGGCCGGGGGTACGGAGGGGCGTGGGGCGGTCGTCGGGTTGGAAGCTCATCGGCATTCACGCGTCGAGCGAAACATTCGATCTGTCTGATAAAAAGCGGCAGTCTCGAACAAGAACAGAAATCCGTGGAGCTCGGCTGATTCGAAATGAGGATGAAAGATAGTCCGCCGGCGTCACGTCCCCGCGCCGAGGACTTCTTGCGCTCGCACGGGAATCTAATGAGCCATCGGGCTCTCGTCGTTCCGAGCTGCGAACACGATGTCTCGCGAAACTCTGCCTGAAAGATGTCGGAAGATCGAACCGATACGAGCTTCCAGGATATTTTCCGTCTCCCGAGCAAATCCCTTCGGTTCCCTAATCAATATTCATTTGCATTGCACGGGCAGGTTGTTCCATCCTCTTCGGGGCCGTTCATTTTCTTTTTGAATTGACGACTGGATGATTGGATAATTATTACTGGACTGGGGATCGTCATGTGAAATAAAAACATTCTATCTGAATTGCAACGAACTGGCCTGAAATGAAAATTTAATTTCTTTCTTAATATGTTCAATAGATTAGGAATAATACAACGGTGGCTTTAAATTAGTCTAATTGCCCTATTGTCTTTACACTAAACCTACCACGGCCGTTCAAAGTGACCTTTTCAAACTTTTGCGTACAATTTTGTATATACAACATTATCACATCGCTATTTATCTTTACGATTCTTCTTGAAGTATGTATGCAATGTATTTTTCAATATTTATTTCTTGTTTTATTTTTAAAACGCATTTTTAAATTCTTGAAATGTTTTTTCTATTTTTAGCATAAATCCTTTAATCAAATGCATCCAAGCCGTAGAGGTGGACGACACAGTACAATTTTGTAAATTGGGAAGAGAGCATAGCAGTATTTTTTGTATAATTGAAATTATATGAAAATAAATTTGTTTTGTTATTTTATGGAAGTTGTTCATTTACCAATTTTTTTCAGCAACAAATTGACTATTACCTACGTTTAATCTATTTAAGGACCAGTCATTTTGAGCACGCACGGTAGGAACAGGTGTACAAGAAGTGTCAGTAGGTTTAGTGTTAAATTACACCTATTGACTTTTCTCATAAATGCATAAAATTCGCAGTCTAATTGTTTCAGTTCTGGAAAAGTTGTGCAATAGATGGTTGGGCTTGTTTCGCTGATTGTGAGTTAGAAAATCGCGAGGCTCGAATATATCATTTACTGTTCGTTATTAGATTTTGATCAATTTATGGACGATGCTCTACGATTACGGGATCCATAAAAATTTATAATATTTTTAATCAACGATTATTGAAATCGGAAAGATGCATCCATGAGGAACTATTCAATGATTATATTTGTTTCGGTATATATTATATAAAAAATGGTTAAATATTTGGATAAACACATTCTCGTTATTTTTATAAAGTAATGTAAAATGGTCACTTTTAGGCTAGTAAACCTAGTGTTAAAGACGAGGAATTAGGAAAGATATTTCAGAAAATTTAACTATCACTAGCTCCAAAATAGAATGAGGCAAGGGGTTTCATCGAATTGGATTATTCTTCGCAATCTTTACCGTAATAAATGAAATTCATTACTAGATTGTAAACACCATAGTGATTCACAAAAAAGTGAACCAAGAGTTTCGCAGTATTTGAGCAATATGTCCACAACTTGGAACTCGGCAAAGCGATTAGCACAGAAAATAAGACACCGCGTGATCTACGCTGATCTACAAAGCTAGAATTTTGTACAACCCTCCGCAATCTGGTCATTAGCGACGAGTTTGCCGTCCGCAGCCCCAATCCGAGCGTTTATTTCTCTGTAAATCCGGAATCTATTGGACGAAAACCCTATGGAAATGAATGGAGGCATCGACAGGAATCCGATCGTTGTTAATCGTCGCATCAATTTGAGAGAAACAGTGGTAATGCCGAGAGTGACGCTTTAAAGGTGGAATTAAGAGACGTACGAAGAATAGGAAAACGAGAAAGAGGGAGAGGGAGAGACAGACAGACAGAGAGAGAGAGAGAGAGAGAGAGAGAGAGAGAGAGAGAGAGAGAGAGAGAGAGAGAGAGAGAGAGAGAGAGAGAGAGTGAGAGGGAACAGTAGCAGCATCGACGTTTTCTTTTTTGCACGGGCCGCGGATTAATCGCGAGATATCTCGAATGCCTTTCTTGCGACGTGCCTCCTCTCGTTACCGGGGACACCATCTTCGTCGCGACGTTACAAATGGCACGGTTTTTAAAGCGTCGAGACGGCTTAACAAATGTTACCGGATTCACGGCTCTTTTAAGAGATTGCTGTTCTGCGACCGCTGCCACACTTTTTCCCGAGTTCACCTTCAATCGGCGGACAAGCGGAATTGTTTAAATCGCTAATGAGCACTGTGGGCATCTGCGAGATTCGCACGGCCCTGCTCCGTCAGCCGGAAAATTCGGTCCGCTTTTACACGAATTTTTCATCGCAATTTTCACTATACGCGAGGCAGTAAAGCAATTGAGTAATTTCCTTTCGAACGATTATTTAAAAGAACATTTTTCAGGCTCCTTTTAATACTTTATCTACTGTCGATTGTTCCGGAATTTTTTAAAGTCTACAATGTACAGGTAAGAATTTTTAAATCATTCAACATCAATACCAATTTTGAAGCACGGGTTAAACCTCGCCTTGGCAATCCAGAAATTTGTAACTTTTTTGAAACTTTAGACCCATAACATGATGAACAGGATCGATAATCAAGCGTGGAGATTCATCTAGAATAGTCTCTAGCACCATTAAAAAGTTTGGCCCAAAACCATCACGTTGTATGGCGTAAATAAAATACACGGCAATGTCGGTGCATTATTAACCAGCGTACTACAGTTTTATCAGTCCCGAATGCAAATGGAATAAATATTTCAACAACCTCTAGTCTCCCGATCGATAATTTACCGGAGTACGAATAATTCCGGCAGCGTAGATGGATTATTAAACGATCCTCCATATTCATTCCAGGTATGGAAACCTTAGGCCAGCGATTCCTTCGGCTATAGCGCACTTTCCCGTGGATATTCGAAACAGGGGCGAGGGGGTGGTGATGGGGGTCGTCGGTTTCGCAAATGTAACTGCAAACAGGTGTCCGGATCGGTTGGTTTAGGCGAAAGGGCGCGATCAGGAGGGATCAGATTCGACGTCGGGAATAAAATCGCAGCAAATGCAACGTAGATCCTCCGGCGAGGCGGTCCTGCGCGGCAGGAAACGCTGAAACGGTTGAGCCGCGGAGATTAAACGTCCTTCCGGCGGCGTAATGGCGCACTTAGATCGTACGAGAGATCTCGTGAACCTCGCGGAAGGGAATTCCGAGCTACGAGCAGTTCGGCCTCGTATCAAGATGTTGCGAGAAAAGAAAAAAACAGCGCAGATCGTAGCAGCACTCGGCGAAAACGCGACCTCGGCGATGCAAAAAACGCGATTCTCATTCGTCAGGTTCCCGTTATTTCGGACCGAGAGATCATTGTTGATCATTTGGTCCTTCGATGCTCCAGACAGGTGTTTAACTCCTTGCAACATCAACACTTTGATCGCCAAACTAGAAATCCCAAAAATTCTATAAAATCAAAGTAAGTTATTTAATAAAATAAAAATGGGAAAAAAGTAAATGTATGATACTGGATAGCCCTCCAACTTTCTTGCATGTTACAGATCCTAATCAAATTTGGTACAATGAATATAAACATTCATTTGAAAACCTGGACAAATAATTCCGTCACCCTAATATGGGTGACGTGGCATTCAATGTGTTAAAGAGGTATATATGTCTCCATAGAAGAAATAGATTCAAAAATATCTAGAGAAATATTGATCCCTAACAATTTCAATGTACAGTGTTTCCTCTATATATGTCGCCAAGGCCTGGATGATGAACGTCGTGGAATTATCCCCTCTACCGCGTGGTATACCCCGAAGCTCGAGAGGCCTCGGACGCGGAGGAGTGTAAACATAACACGGGTATGGCTCCTGTACGATACAAGACGCTGGCAAGACCCGTGTTGTTGACAAATATCGAGAATTGACTGTATTCTGGTTCGGAAGCCCTTTTTGCATTTTTTTCAGAACAACTATTGAACCCTTTGCATTGGGTTTTTTCACAGATATTCATTGGTATTTGAGCTACAAGTGTGATTTTTTAAAGGTAAGAATGCCACAGTATCATCATATTCGGCAAGCACTGATAAAGAGGTTCGACTCGTAAATGCCTTTTTTAATACCTTTTCCGGCGTTTCCATCGGCATTATCGAGTGGGTCAACGGATCCGCTATACGGCTATCTATGTAGAATCCTAAACGTCTATTTTAAATATCGTACTCATCGGCCGTTTCTTTGACGTCGCCAGGGATCGAGTATCCCGGAGGCATCAGCCGATAGTTTGACTGTCGTCGAATTTCCTCGGGACTTCATGCGAGTTTTCCCTCCACAAAACAAGTCCGGTCCGGGGCCGTTGGACTCGCTTTTGCGCGGGCCACATTCGTTTGTCCGGCTATCGTAAATATTGAATATCCATTAGGAAATATTGTGCGATATCGAATATTCGACGCGAGATCGATACGCTTCGGCGACTGCGATAGCCGCCGCGGCACAACAGTCTCCCTCTTCATCTCTCTTTCTCTCTCACACTCTGTCTGGCAGCGTTCGCCAGCCCTCGGTTTCCAGGGAAAATTGCTTCGCCGGCTCCGGTAGCATCTTCGATAATTAATACGGCCGTTGCAAGTCGAACCTGACGTGGAAATAATGGAGAGGGTCGAGGCAACGGGAACCGTATCGTCGGCAATATTTTCAGCGAGCCTCTCGATGCCGAGTACACGATCTCTCTCTCTCTCTCTCTCTCGCCTCTATACCCTCCACAGCGCAGAGCCAGACGCCATCGATCCGATCGTTTCGATCGTTGTTTCGTTAATAACGTCCAATTCGCTGTCGCTGACTTTCTTCTACCTCCCCTTTTTCTCTCATTGAGTAATGGAGATGGGACTCGAATGGCTGGGGGCCACTGTCTCATAGTTCTGCTCGATGATTAACACCACTGCTACCCCGGTAATCAAATTTCTGAAAGGAGCTCCCTGTTCCTGGCGAAAAATTCCTCGATGTCCGTGATTACAGAATGGATGGTCCAGCAATCTAAAGAATAATAATTCACAAGCGATTTTATGTGATCGTTATTCTTGGACCGTTTTTAAACGTTCCATACGATTTTTTCGATCCTGAAAGAGACGAAGTTCGAAGACACAAGTCAATTTTGATAAATAAGATGAGATGTAAGTTAGACAAATATTTCCATTTCTTGAATTAGGTTCTATTGCGCCACCTATAGGTGTACAATATTAAAATTAACGCTGAAACGTTTGGTAATGTAGAAATTGTCTGACTTGGGATAGCAATTTCTAGTGTCTCCTCACGGGGGGGGGGTACAGAAGGTTAAATGAATTGTTGTAGAGTGGAAAATGTTGGATCAGTGATACACCGTGTTCCGCAATGAAGATGTTACGTAGTCTTCTCGCCTTAAATTTACTGGAAGTAATTACAGGTCTTGCGGTGTTTACAGGGTCGGCGGGTGTTTAGAAGGGCAGTAGATATTGCTGTTGATTTAATCAACATTGTTGAAGTCTCATTACCGGGCTAAATATTTCACGTTCACGTCTCCTCAAGGATCCACCACAGAAACCTCGCGGAACATACCGTCAGCCATGTTAGCAAGGAAATACGGAGTTGTTGCCTCGGTCTAGAGGAACTTCTGCAAAATTAGCCTGGTCTACTGAGCGGAAGCGGGTCAAAGGTGAGTCTCCAAGGATGTATTACCCGAAAATTCATAGTGATTGAGGCGCACGCCGGCGAAACGTAAGACGGGAGGAGGGTGCACCGGCCGGAGGCTGGAATTTCCAAGTGAATATACGTGGATACGTGTGTATATATAGTATAGAGTCTTTCGCTTTTCAGCTGATTTCCTCCCACGGACCGTGGAATGCCCTGCTAAGAGCAATTCCTACGATAAAGTCGATCTAGTGCTATCCGAAGACACGTTTTTAATACGGGAATCAAATTTCACATCCCCCGACCCCTGAATCGAAATTCTTTTCTCTTCGATACTTTCGTCTATAGCTTCTATCAGTGATGCAATCTTACCAGCCTGTGTTCAAAATATTCTAAAAAGTATAATTTTTGTTACAGCCCTGTAATAAAATGCCGGCATCCGTACCATGGCCATGCAAAAGTCGTTGAAGTAATGAAGGGGAAACAATGAATCGTATATGCTCCGGTTATTTAACCCTCTGTCCTCTGAGTTATCGATTCTATATTCATAATGTGCCCTTAGAGGGAACATCGGAGTGCAAAGGATTAACAATATTAAACATTTGGGACAACCTATTAGGGGTACCCATAAGTAAAGAATTTGTTCTGCCTTTAGTTCTGTACCGATCGTAGAAGAGGAAACACGTATTCTTCTACAGTTTTCGGTAAAGCAGTCGGTGTTCAAAATATTCTAAAAAGTATAATTTTTGTTACAACCCTGTAATAAAATGGCGGCGTCCGCACCGTCCGAGGATCATATTCGTCATTGCATACTTTTTCATTTTTATGCGGGATTTAATGTAACGGTAACAACAAAGATAATTTGCGATGTTTATGGAGATGTATTGAAGGTCAACAAGTGTCAACGTTGGTTCAGAAGGTTTGCTGCTGGTGATTATGATCTCTCTGACAGGCCTCGAAGTGGACTACCAGTTGAATTTGATAATGACACCCTAAAATATCTAGTGGAAGCTGATCCAAAATTAAGTATACCGGAATTATCGAGAAGCCTTGGATCCACATGGTCAACTATACAACGGCACCTACACGAAATAGGAGAGGCATATGGGCAAGGAATATGGGTACCACATCAATTATAAGACCAACAAGAATATTCGTTGATCAATTTGACTTTATTGCTATCCAGATTTCGTAGAGATCCATTTCTTAGCAGAATCGTTACCGGGGATGAAAAATGGATTCTTCATGCGAACATAAAGTGTTCCACTCAATGGCTTTCTGCAAATCAAATCGCAATATCAATCCCTAAACCTAGCTTATCTCTTAGAAAGGTGTTACTGTGCATTTTGTGGGACTGTCGTGGCATAATTCCCTTTGAGTTGTTGAAACCTGGCGATACAGTTACCGCTGAGTTGTATTGTCAGCGATTACAACGGCTGTATTCAGAACTATTGAAAAAGAGGGCACCTTTAGTCCACAGAAAAGGTGTAATACTGGAAATTGACAATGCCCGGCACAATACAGCGAAACTCACTGAGGAAAAAATCAAAGAATTGCAATGGGAAGTTTGACCGCACCCACCGTACTCACCGGATATTGCTCCCTCTGACTATCATCTCTTCAGATCTCTGGAGCATTATTTAAGAAATAAAACATTCACTTCTGTAGAAGATGTAAGGAGGCACCGTGAGTCATAGTTTGATTCACGGACCCTGGTTTTCTATGAGAGGAGGATTGAAAATTTGTAGGAAAAATGGCAAATTGTTCTTGATAATGATGGAGATTATATAATAAATTGAAAAATAAAAACTTGAATTTTCCAGAAAGTTTGTTTTAGATTTCAAAGTAATTAATTACTTGTGGGTCTCCCCAATGTGCTATTCCATTAACAACAAAATAGGAATAACACCCTTTCCACACTTGGGAGATTCACAAAATTTTACATTCTATACTGTTCGTCAATTATTTGTCAGTCCTTTTTACTAACTAAAACTTCAAAACTACAAAATGTAATATTTTATTTCGTATGAATTCAAAAGAAAACATATTCCTGGAATTACAATAGACACGACGTTTTTAACAATAGGTTACAAGGAGACTGCAGATTTTATTCATTTATGACAAAAATGGGTAGGTGTAATTCAAAACAGTAAAAAGATTAAAGGAGTTGAACAATGTCGATATACCATTTTTAACATACATAAAAATTATTAATGAGCAAAACAAATTTTTACTTACAATTAGTTAGCTCCTATAGATTGCAATTGATGTAGAAAAATCTTATTTTGTTCAAAGATCCGCAGTCTAGTTATTGAATTCGGTTGAAGGTATAATGATTGTTCTAATTCTAAGAGCTTAGACTTATTGCAAATGTTATGATTATCAAGAAACCTGCGGATCTTCATGCAAAAAATTGTACACATTAATTGCAAGACATAGGAACCAAATAGGAATTTATTTTTTGGTGGTTTAATTAAGTTGCGAGAAATCTACTAACACTCTTAAATTCTTGTAATCTTTTTTTTTCTTGTTAGAAATTTGTCATTTTGTCAAAAATGCATAAAATTCACAGTCTATTAACGAAGAGACCGAGCTCAATGACTGAAGGGGCTACTTCTTCAATATCAAAAAATATTTCACTTGAACGTGTACAATGATCTATGAAACGCATAATTCGTGGCATTTTGCCCATGAGTAAGGGTTAATTTGTCGCCGCGGATGAAGCCGTAAATTTCTGTATCCAGGGGGTTGCACCCCAGGTGGGTGAAAGTGGAAACCTGGGAAGGTACAATGCGTTTGAACCGAACGGGGAACGTTCGAGCGAGAAGAAAGATGAGAAAGAGTGAGAATGAAGAGGAAAAGGTAGGGGGTGGAAACGTGTTCCGCAGCGCAACAATGCTTTTGCGGCAACAATGCGCAAACAAATGATTCCACTGTGCCGAGCGTAATTACTAAAGGCACACGGTCCCTTTTTCCCATCTTTCTCTCTCATCTCTCCTCTCTCCCCAGGCGGATCCTTCGCTCCTCTCTTTCCTGTCGCTTGTTCATCTTCCATCCGCGTTTACACTGTCCTCCCAGCCCCCATTTTCCACCCCCCTTTTTTCCTAGTAGTAGCAGGCAGTAGAACGGACGCCACCCGTCCATCATCCCCTTTCTCATTGCTCTGTTTGCTAAATCAACGCATTTCCGCAACGACGATTGATCTCCTCTCCCCCTCTCCCTCGCTCCTATCTTCAGCAGGTTTCAGTAACCAACCCCCTCGCGCGCACTCGATGCCGATTGGAACGACTCGAAAAGAGTGGAGCACCAATCGAGCGCGTTCTTTTTGCAGAATTTTCTTTGTGCCGTAATGGAGGAGCGGCTCGGCCTGTTCAGCCACGGAATTCATTCTAGGGCTCGACTCTCTCTCTCTCTCTCTCTCTCTCTCTCTCTCTCTCTCTCTCTCTCTCTCTCTCTCATTTTCACTTACTCTCTCTGATATATATCGACCGCCGCTAATTCACCGGTGGCTTTTGTCAATATTTTTGTTCCGGTCCCTTCGACTATCGATCGATCGTTGTTCCCCGACGGATCGATCGCCGGGCAGACCCTTCGAGGAGAGAACTGCTCTCCCGCCTTGGCTTACAAATTTATTTCGCACACGGACGGAACAGCGCCCGGGAGATTGCTGATGAAAATTTGATGATGATCACGCTGCTCCACGCGCGAAATACTTTCGCACGGCGAGATGAACACTCGTTTTATGCCGCCCCAGGCAAACGAGATATCCCAGACGATCGTCCCCGACGTGTCCATTCGGGAGCATAGTTTCCCAATCTATGTAAGCATCGATTGATCCCCGTAGGAGATCGGCAGAGACGAGAATTGTAGCCCGGTTTTGAGGTGCGATTTTTAAGATGGAGGCAACCGTCGAGTTGCTGGAATGAATCTGGGTGAGAAACTTTCAAGGGAACTTCTTCTTTTCTTCTTTAACGTCGTTCGTCCCGTTTCTGTTCTATATTAAATTAGTGTAAACCAACATATTCTTGTACTCAGGTTGAAACACAGTAACCCTAGAAAGGTGAACTTTTTCAACTGCATTTTTTGTTGGTCTATGAGGAACGCCTGCGTGTAAGATAATCACGTGTAATAAAATCAGAGTTCTCAATCGTCGAATTTTAACGCTGAATTTGAAGTTGAAGAAGAACAATGTGAATTGTTCACATTTTTTGACCCGTTGAAGAACAATGAAATTATTGATTGGTTCCACGAGTTGTGCAAACTTCTTTTCAAATTTCTGAAAGATGGAATACAAAGAACCGCTCGCAATCATCTTTTATGTATAGTCCTATGAATTTTATAAACTCGAGAAAAATATACGTGGTAGAGTAACACTTGTGATTTTGCTTCCATAGTTTACCTTCCGCAAATATGTGATAAAGTAGTGTGTAAAATCTTAGCAGAAACACATTATTTAGAAGATAATTTAACAGAAAATTGAACTGATAAAGCATAGAAAATGTTCACAGAAACGCATTATTTCTAAGACAATTTTACAAAAAATAAAAATTGAACTGATAAAATGTACAAAAATTTCTCGCGTGCCACTGGAAATTCGAATTCTCCCAGAAAAACGCTGGGAAATAACCTTTCCCGACAACGGTTCCTAAAAATCGTTTTCCATCACGATAAATCGAAGCTCCGCTGTCAAGCCGCCGCGGCAGAGCTGCAGCTGGCAAAACTCGCTGCAAAGTCAATCACCGAACAGTTCCAGAACATTGTCAAACTTCCTCCGACCGTTAAACCGCGCGAACACGTTCAAATTTCCCATCGACGAAGTCGAAGTAGCCATTGTCTGTGCGAAAAAGCTGCAGGATCAACAACGGACGGCCGCATGCTGGGTCCTTGAACAACGAGTGCGTCGCAGCGTGAACTTAGCCTATTTCCCATCGCGACGGATGCCCGGTAATCCTTCAGGCAGGACATAACTTCCGCAAGCTGGCTCTTCGCGCCCAGATACACACATTCTGGCTCCGGGCTCTCGAATCGTGGCTTGTGAATTTCGATTGCTTGGACAAGAGCGAGTGAGCGAGAGAGAGAGAGAGAGAGAGAGAGAGAGAGAGAGAGAG
>CM052146.1:9486330-9861405 GCA_028454255.1 Halictus ligatus
GGTAAGAGATGGCTTAATAACGGCGCAACCCTCGGTACACGAGCACACGTGAACTCGACGACCCCTGATTCGCACGATGGCCTCCAGACGTAGCGAAGCGATTCGCACTGCAAAAGAACATGGTTTTCCCGTCGTATTTCGTGGGAACTCCGAATTAACCCCTTAGTTTGCGATTTAGTTCGAGACTGGTCTCGCTAGTGTCGCTGCATTTATTGTTAATCAGTTTGTGATGGGACAATATGTTCGCTCCGAAACTAGCTTCGCAAACATTTCTTTATTGTCAGCAGGTCTTGTACAAAAGAAATTCGTCACAGTATCGGGAGATCTATTTTATTTTTCATTGCAATAGAGACGTATTGAAGTTTCTTTTGAGACTAGCAGAAGAGATTGCTAGTTATTTTTTTAATAGAAACTCGTTTTAACGCTGGCCTTGGTAGAATTCAATTTTTTCTAACCCCTAATCGAATAGACTACCTCTGACATCTCAGGAGTGCTTTTAAATAAATTATACGGTTCATAGTCTTTCTTTTAAATAAGATTTGAAATGCGTATCACGTACTGAACAGTGTTCAAGCTAGATATGTTCGCATTTGACCAACATAACCTCAAAATACAGACCACAAAAATATTCGACCAGTCTCTTCTCTGCAAAAAAAAACATCTCCCCCGACTTGAGGAAGCGAGTGTCAGAAAATTCGAAGGACGCCGGAAGTGGCAAGACCGGAAAATCCCAAAATTGTACGGCAAATAAGATTTCCCAAAGTGACACACCTACACCAGCGCAGCTACCAATATTTGTGGTAAAAATTCAGAATCTAAAATCTACCCTTCAGCATCTGAACTGCACAATTTCTTGCAATGAAAAGCACACAGGTCAACTGAAAAAGAGAATTTTAAATAAATACTCTTCAGAGAGATACTGGTGTAAAATGCGTGGTATAGTATACAGGTATTTTCAGCTAACCGGAAGCAGTTACAATAAATAATATTTCTTTGTCCCTAACAATTTCATGGATAAAATTTGTCATCCACGATATTCTTCTCTGAAAACCGTTGAAATTGTGCTACAAAACATTTTGTATGTTCCTATGCATTTCTTATATATTTCACGTTTTGTAGGCGCCATTCAGGTTTACAGGTTGATTTACATTCAAAGATATATGGATATTCAGAAACTGTGATATTAAAATTAGGTACTTTATTATGTAGTATATACAAAATTAGGGGTGGTTTAAGTCATCATTTTGCTCGACCCGAATTTGTTTATAAAATACACACCCCCGAAGTTTGCCAGCATCGCCTAGACTAATAAATTTTTATCTTGAAAACTACTGATCCAATTACAATTTCCTGTTGCACGTTCAACATTCAGATTCAATATTACAAACAATGGAGATATGTATACGGCCTCGTTCAGCTGGAATACCCGGTATAATTTCGTGGAACGACTTCTACTAGTTTTCGTGAACTTTACGACTTTCTGCAGGGGAAGCGGTCGGCGATTCGAGTCTCGGTTCGAGAGGGGCCGAGGGGAAGAGGAACGGAGGAGGAGAAGAGGGGGGACAGAGCTGGCGATAGTCTCGAGATCGAGCAGCAGGGAAAGGATACGTTCCATCGACGCCTGACATCCGGCCAATATCGAAGCAATAATCTTGGCGAGCTTCCTACTTCTCGTCGCGCCGCGTTACCGCGCGTTACGACACGGGGATATTAAAGTTACCTGGCGGGTGTGTGCGTGGTTGCTGAGCGTGTTCGAGCGCGTTGAGCACCTTCATCCTCTCTCTGCTCCTGGGCTGTGCACTAAATAGCCCTGTGGGAGGATATCGGCCTCGTCCGACGTCCCTGCCGCGCCTGGAATCAATGGATAACGAAATCACAACTCTGAAATTGTCCGCCATCGTTCCTCGACACTTTCGAACAACCGGTAACCGTAAAAACTTCGCATAAACTTGGGATTAGGGGCTACAACCCTCTCGCACATTCTAAAATTTGGCAATACGCCTAATGTCAAATCTTTGCCCATGAAAATCTCGCAAACTCGGAAACACATCTCGCAACTCGTGTTCAATCATATTGTGATAGGAACAGGTAACGTTCATTACAAATAGATTGCAGGTCTTAAATAAAAGGTTTCTAACTCAATTGTAGGACAAGATACGTATATTTCTTGGGGGGAAAAAAGTAAAACGAGAAATGAATACTGAGAAATACATTGTATGCATACTTTAAGAAAAGTCGTAAAGATAAATAGTGACGTGAACATGTTGTATGTACGAAATTGTACGCAGAAGTTTGAAAAAGTCAATTTGACCAGCCGTGGTAGTTTTAGCGTTAATAAGTCGGAAATAACGTAAGAGTATGCTCATTCATTTTTGTTGCGAATACATAGAAGCCGCAGTCCAATTCTAACCATTACTCTTTAACCTCCTTACAAATTCATTTGTCTTGATGCAAAACACACCGGTGTTAATTACTCTCTTGACCTGTTTCGTCAGTTACATAGCTCCGCAGGAAGTTACTACGATTCTGTAAATCGGGATGAATAATTCCAGGCAAGATGCGAGATAGCGGTCCATTAAATAGCGATTAAGGATTAACTACTTGGTAATTTTAACAGCAAACTGAAGAGTTTGGAACTCCGTGACTTCTTAAACAAGCAGCTGGGACACGAAGGGACGGGACATAACGCGACCCGAGGAGAATCTTCCCTGCAGTGTCACTTCAGCGCTAATTCGCAGCCGGAAGCTGTCTACCAAACAAATTAGATAATTCAAAAAATCATGGAACATCGCACTGAAGAGGCGGGACGTATTAATTATCCGTACGAAAAGCCTACCAATATGAAAGAAATATTTAAAAACGAAATGTATTATTAAAAGGTATGTATCGTATATTTTGAAACTGTAATTCAAAACCATCAACCTTCTCATTTCGACTGACACAAAATCACTATCTCTCGACTATTTCCAATTTGGCTTCGTTCGAAACGAGATCGTGTGAAATGAAACTGCGTTCAGAAGAATCCGCATAAATCGAGAGATTATTTTCCACGGTATAGACTCGTGTAAATAAAGTGCCGCATAAATCGAGGGGCCCAGGAGAATATTTTTAAAAAATTGTCGAACATTCGTTCCGATTAGGAATTCCCTCGCATTTGAATTCTTAGAGAGCGTGGTCCCCGGGAGTGTATTAGCATTCGCATTCCCGCAGCCCCCGTTTACTGTTCGTCACTTTGCGAGCGGAGCACGCGAGTTTGCCGTCTATCAAGATCTATTATCTCGCTTAAACACTGAAAGCTCGAATTTTAAAGCCGCGGCGCACGCGTAATTTCCCCGCAGCAACGCGCCGGTACAAATAAAACGGCACCGAACATATTCCGCGTCACGCGCCCACCCTAATTTCACCCCGCGACAAACCAACCCCTTCGTCGTCGAACAGTCCTTCCACCTGTCTCCCGCCTTTATAAAAATTCAATTGCCAATTTGAAATTACAAACAAACGGGCCACGGTTAATCCACCCTCTCCCGTAACCACCCTCGATATCTGCGGACGTTTAACGACCCGAGCATCCCTCCGGCTTGCGAAAAATACTGCGAATTCTTCTTGTTACTTTCGGCATAAAAAATCGCGTAGTTGAATCCCGCGATTTCTCTGGAAGAGTATTCTCTAGGCGTGGTTAATGCGAGGTGTTAAAATAGAGAGCGGTAGGTGGATTATAATTTACCTAGGGTGACGGCTGTATATTGCACTTATTGAAATTACGTGTAATAAAAGTACTCTCAGGATGTGAAAGATTAAATGAGGAATTTATAATGTTTTGTATAAATAGTAACTGCGAAACGAAAATATTTTCATGGATGTCTGAAGCCTAACTTCGTCAGTAGCTTCAGTGTGCCAGAACCCTTTCACATATTATAATTGATTTTCAAGACTTTTAGGTTTGAATGAAGAAAAGGGCACTGTAGAAATGAGTGAGATGGATACTGCACGATGCATCACAAGACTGCAAGGTTGCATGCACTTACAGGACACAGACATTTTTGAAAACACAATAAAACATAAGAATAGAACTGCAGTGTTTCTTAGCTTCGGACACCTTGGAATGAAAAGAAGAAGACAATGCAAAATCAGAATGCGGAGGCCTTAGACTTAGACCTTTTAACCTCTCATCCCGAACATAAATACTGATCAGGGTGTTCGCGGTAATGAGAGCAAAATGGATGTAAAATTGAATTGCAACGAATTGGGTCTAGGTCTTCTCTTTGAAAAAATGAATAACCCTCGCTCAAATTGAAGTAACTTCCCAAGGTCAATTTCACCAAGATGTCACGCTGTCCAATAATTTTGTACCGAGTTGAGCATTTCGCAGATAAAGAAAGGCTAGAAAATTTACGCGCGCGCAACTAGTAGTTTTAATATAATCCGGCCTAATGCACGGCCGGATACGTCCGCTTTGCAGACACTCATTACTCCCGATTCCCTCTTTGTTCCCAAGGTAATCGCCCTAAAGCCACCATATTTCACTTCTGTCCTCATATAATTTCACTGTGCACGCCGGATCGGCCGGATGAAAGTGTCCCGATACAGCGGCCTGATTTACTTTCGGCTGCATTCGAGGGAAGGAAGGGATGCATCCCCGTAGCGCGACCGGCACAACGAGAGGGTTGCTGCGGAAGCAACCCTTTTTCACCCCCTCACCCCCAAAAAAACCGACGGTCCTTCTTACATGCTCCGTAGCCGGTGTAATGGGCAAAAAATTCCACTTCATGGCGACGGTCTAATGAGATTTTGAATTATGTTGTAGCCGCGCCATGAAAGCGTAACTCACCGCTATACGTACCGGTCTCCTGGCTTTCCCAACCCCCGCGATTCATCTACCCGGCACGCCATCGCGGCAACGACTCGACGCCACGGTTATATGCGAGCAGATTACCGGCAGACGGATTCGAGAAAACGATGCGAGCGAGTGCCTCGTAAAACGTCTTAACGCGGTCATCCTCGCAACTCTATGTCTGCTGGCATTTTATTGGTCCTCGTGCGAGAAAGATAGAGCAGACTCTTGATCCTTGTTCGACCAAAATCAAAAAAGCTAGTCGAACACGCCTCACCGTTAAAATCATCCTCACTTTCCTTTTCAACGGTTTTATTACGCGTTTTATAGGCTTCATTCAGTTTACGCTCTGTTGGCTTAGACTGGTAGGTGTGGTGTTCGACGGATGGTTGAAATGAAGTATTATATGATGTAGTATACGCGATTTTACAGGAAGTTTAAGACATCGCTTTGCTCGCCTCGCGATTGTTTATAAAATAGATAGAAGTTAGTAATCTTTGCCAAGACAAAAATCGTCTTTACAGACAAGTCTGCATTCATGAATTTTTATCTCGAAAAGTACTTGTCCGATCCAGATGATTCTTTCCACGTTTCGATTTGGAAGGTGTTAGTTGATTATCAGAATTTTTTAGTCCCCGAATAATCAATTTTACATTTTTCCTACAATGTTCCAACAATCGCACATGCGGCTCGTTTGAAATGTTCTGACACACATAAAATTACAGGACTTATTTTCCTGCTGTCAGGAGTAATGTCTTACCTACGTATTATCCTCTAGAAGTATGCGATTTCTTTGTTATCACAACGTTTTTTCGATTTCCGCACTGTTTGTCTGTTTTTCCCTCTATTTCCGCTGGTGGTGCTCGAGATTCCGCGAGGCTCTCGTGCCGATTCGATCGACGTATTGTTCGGCGTCGGTTCTCGCGACAGCAGCACGCTTTTTATAACTCTTGTTAGCGCGAGTGGTGCTTGGTGCCGAAAGCAAGTGCTCCGGAGACCCTCGACCGGTAGCGTCCGCGTCATAGAGCCCGCAAAGGATGAAATAACAGGTCGGGAACCCGCGCGCTGTCGCGTTCTCCATGCTACGATGTGCCGTTTGCGAGCCCGCTTTCTGCAGCGATCGTGGCACCGCTCGTTTAAGGAATCATCCCCCTTGTCGCCTCGAATTATTACTCTCAGACTATCTCCGCGCTCGAAACTCCACGACAATGTACGCACAAAGGGATTCGGGGGATTTGCTTCTGTCCGGAGAGGTTGAAACGTACCATAGAGCTCTGCGAGCATTTCTTGAGCCAGGAGAAAGCTTGCGCGAATTTTCACTTTTCTGGATGAATGAACGGAAATTGATATTGGGTGAGTCTCTGCTGCATTTTGGGTTTCATCGTTTTTCTGAAGATTTTATGTATTGTAGGAAATGAAAATCTGTGTATAAAAGTCTGTGTGAAAATTTTCTGTATTTGTTAACAGATATAGGAGCCACTCGAACACATTTTCCTATCTTTACTAATTTGACTAGGTTGAAAGTAATATATTAATGCTATTCAATTCTTTCCATTTTTACACTATGTGAAATTGTGGCTACTCGTTTTTGTCAAATGCATAAAGTCCGCAGTGCAGTAACGAATGTACTAGAGGTTTGTCGCGCCAATTATTACTAGACTATTTAACGATTTTCTGCAATCAGTGGCTAGAACTTTGAGAATATAAAGTACCGATAAAAATAAGCTGGAAATATTAACTCAAAGAGCCTTGCAATTTTTATCGCGAGTAAAAGTTCTGAAGAATTGTATGAGATTACAAACTCAATTTAGAAAGTACAAATTTCCGACATTAAGTTTCTTTATCTACGCTCACTGCTCTAAGTGCGATGGCCTGGTCGGATAGTTCTCACCCCTTGCAGTTTACGACTGCTTGTTTCTTTCCCAGATATTCCGATATGCAACCACTCTTGGGCACGTGCACTTTTGATCAAAATAAACAGACACTGTGAACTGGGAAACCGGTAGCTTTGATGCTTTATCGAAGACGGAAGTTACAAATGTATTGCGTACAGGAGAATAAACATTGAAATAATTTATTTTGCGGAGAAAAAATCAAGTACGAAGTAAACAGAATAAAAGAATAATTTTGTATCTGTCGCAGAAACCTTCAAGGTAAATCAATCTACTGTTATTATTTTATTTCGTCAGCTCCAATGTCCATTATTTGCATTAATTCTAAACTTCTTTACTATTCATTGTAATAATTACGAACACAGATGATAATATTCCCTTAAGTTGGTTTAAAAAGATTTTCCTAATAGAATAATGTGTGAGAGGTTCTATATTATTTTAATGACAGACAAACGCGCTCTAATTAAGAAAATGTTAATGAAATCCAATATACAGTAACTATTTTATCCACTGAATTTTACAGCGTTCACTGTTTCCAATCACTGAGAGATAATCCTGTTTTATAGATCAAAAAACTGACACCACTAGATTGGATTTGAAGGATTTAGGCTAAAAATAGAAAAAACATTTAAAGAATTTGAGAATGCGTTTTGAAAATAAAGCGAGAAATGAATAATGAAAACATACTTTAAGAAAAGTCTTGTATGTACGAAATTGTACGCAGAAGTTTGAAAAGGTCAACTTGACCGGTCGTGGTAGGTTTAGTGTTAATTATCAGAAGAAGAAATAAACGTCTATCCTCGTTATTTTTAGTTTGAACAAAAGGCCGCAGTCTAAGATCGCAAACCAAGACAAAAGAACCCCTAAATCCCGAGGCACCAAGCGAGTTAAAAAAGCCGAGAGAAGGGTCGTAACCCATAATTTCTCCGGAAACAGCGGAAATCGCCTTCGAACTGGCATCATTGCAGATCGCGGGGGCGTCTAATAGCGTCGTGGAGCAGGATGTTAGGTATCCAATATGGAGGGTGCATCGCGAGACACCGAAACGCCATTTGAGCGGAGCCGCAGGCTCTCTCGTTTAAAATTTACGCGGCCCGGTGAACGATCTTCGGGTGGGGGGTGGTTTAGGTACGGACGTGGAGGATGGTGAAAATTCATGGCGTCGATATTCGCGGTTTTGCATGCGGAACCAGCCGGCGATTTGGCCGCGGAACGGCCGTGCTAGCTTTCCCGGGGGTTTCCCACACCTTGAGTCGAAGAAGGAGGAGCATGAGGAGCACGAAGGGAAGGAGGATCGTCGGAGCAACGATTTTCGAAAATTATTCGCGACGAAGACGGCCAACACCGGGGGCCAAAAATTCCGCGCCGCGAGAGAACACCCTCTCTCTCTCTCTCTCTTTCTCTCTCTCTCTCGCAATGAAGGGTAGAAAACACGCTTATAAGCGGGGGCCGCTTCTGCTATCGTATGCATAACCCCGGCCGCAAGACATAACGTCATCGCTTTCGCCACCCCCTCATCCCTCCCCCAACGTTTGGATACGCGGTTTTCGGGTGGGAGTGGGGGGAGGGGGTGGTACGAGGCAGCAACTTTATTCGACCTTAAATTCTCGGCCCACTTGGCTCTGGCTTGTATATTGCGCCGCCGCTTGCCAACTGCGGAGAAATTCCCCGTCCGCCGGCCGCGACAATGTGCATAGAAATGCGGATGCGCCCGATGCACCGTCGCCTAATCGCCGACTACCGAGCACACCAGGATTTCCTTGATATTTCGCCTACCACGGTCCTCCTACCCCTAACTACCGACTCAGAGCTGTCCCTTTGATACAGACGTCGGATCGACCTTGCCTCGAGTTAATTTTCCGCTATTAGAGACACCCTTGGAAACCCAACACCGTCGCGATCCTGTTGGGCTGCAGCGACTGGTGCACTTTGCGTTCTCGGTTCGTCGGTGCATTTCGTTGGGAATTTGATCATTGGATCGATCGTTGAATTTAATCCTTACGGGGGGGGGGTTCCTTTTCTCGCGGAGATACAGTATCTACATCAACCTCGAAGAGCCATGTTAATATCCTGCGGATCTTTACGCAGAATAAAAATTTTCTTCGTTGTCAAGAAGCAGCGGTTTGATTTCTATCGTATTTCCATAATTTAATATTTAACACTTTACAGACCGGTACCGGTTGAATGTCTTACACACTTCTTACCGACCATTCGAACGCAAATATTTCCCTGACACCGGCACTGTTTCGGTTGCCGTGCCAACCGATTAAGGGTTGGGTAACCACATTCTGTCAACAGATTTAATAGACTAACAAACTAATAAACTAATAGGCTTCCGTCAGGTAAGCGTCCGGGACAAAAAGCCGATTAATAGGCTACCGGTCGGTACAGTGTTACAATATTAAAATATACGAAAATATTTGTCTCGTAATCGTTTTAATAGATTGGAAAGCAACAGAACAGTACTACTCATATTTTCGTGTTCCATTCATCCAGTTTTGCACTGGAGTCTGGAGTCCACGCGTTAGAAGCTTTAACGAAGAACGGCGTCTCTGATGATCGAAGGTGCGCAGTGCGGCGCCCGGGCGGATGGCAAGAAAATTCGGGTCGGAATTTCCGGTGATTTTCACCTGTCCCATATACAATCTGCATACATGTATACATGTAGCCCATCGTCTTCCCGTTCGGCGCGGCGTCGTTCAGCATATCCATCGGCGCGATGCACGTCCGTCGGCGCAAGAGATGGGCTGGAATCGAATTCGAAATTCCGGCTGACGCGGCGCGAAGAAGAAGTGAGCGGAAAGCGGGCAGGCCTCGGTGACACGTGGGAAATCACGGTAACCAGTTCTGGTGTACATACACGCGTCTACGTATGTACACAGATATATATGTATATACATGGCCGCGCTATATTCTTTCGGCGATCACTCACCGAATTCCACGAATCCTCTTCCTTTTTCTTCTTCTTCCTTCTTCTTCGTCGTCCTCTTCTTCCTTCTTCGATAGCGAGCGAGAAGATCGAGGCCACGTGACTCGCCGATACGATTTCTAGGTCGTAGGAATTTCCCACGAGTAATCGAATCTGCCGTCGACGGGAACCAGCACGGGCACCGTGTTAACGATAATGGCCGCCGATAGCTCGCAGACATGCTGACGCGTAATACCGTCTGGTATTTCTTAGATGAGACCGCACCATGAAATTTATTAAAAATTACGCGCCGATCCCTCGGCGAACACGCGGCACGGTGCCTCTTGGGGCGTTCACGATCGTCGTTGGATCCTCTTGATGCCTGGATCGTTTATTCCGGTTCATCTTCCGTGAATTAATTAGCGTCTTAACGCTAGGTTCATGGAGCACTAGAATTCTGCGTTAGGTTACGAAAATAACCAGAATATATTACAGGGATCTTTGGTGCATAGGGAGTTTCCTTTCGAAGACTAAAGTGAAGGTAATAATATTTAATGATATAGAATACAGAAAGTCAAGAAAACAAAATTATGCAACATGAACTCGCTTGATCGCTTTCTCACTCTGAATGTCGCTCCTGGACCTCTCAACGCACTTCACGGCCTCATGACTCTCAACGCACTTCAAAACGATCTCGCTACACATACACACACACTCATTCATACCGATACATAGACACGCACTACTTAGAATCTACAGTTCGTAGGACCCACAAGTCAAGGATCCCACAATATTCATTCTGATTTCTAGCGATTTTTATCGTAGTATACGACCTAAAGAAATTCTGTAGTCAATTGTAGTCACTGCAGTCAATTAAAAAATTTAGAATCCGTGATTTTAAAAATCAATTTTAATTATTAAGACATTCGTGACATTCAGTCATTTTAAATTCTATTCCTGATTGCGGCTGACGTGAATCTGACGTTTTATTTTAAATGTGGTGTCGCGTCGATCCAGATATTGGGAGAAATCGGATCGCGACTAGGTAAAGGTTGACGGCGAATGATCGTAGAGTCAATCTCCGGAGAACATGAATCTTTATTGCGATGTCGCAAGACTTGACTTGCTGTTAGAATTTCGGTGTTTGAAACAGTTATAACCTTGTTACAATCGTATAGGAATTAGGAAAGCTCGGATGTACGTGTGGTCTTAGGAAATTGTGTATGATTGATTGAAGGGTGTGTTTTGGAAGGTGTTGGAAGTGGTGGAAAATTAGGAAGAGGTTAGAGGCGGCTACGGCTATAGAACTATAAATTGCGGTACGTTAACGATTCGCAGTTCAGCATGTGCTCGTCAGCTGAGTTTTATTCGGGTTTTCAACTACTCTAGACTATAGTAGGTTTTTTCTATGGCAGTCCTGGTCATTATGCCGCGGGTGGCTAGTCTAATTGACCTTCCCGGTCGTGCAGATGTCCCTTTGCAGAGGGAAACATTAAACACATAATTGCAACATTGATATTTAAAAACAAATTTTATCATTTTTATGATTTTCGTCGGTACTTGGTATTAGAAACGGAAAAATGTGCCGGTCGCGAATGTGTTAATAAATAATCTCAGGAAACGGTGCTAAAAATGCGATTAAGAGCATTACCAGCAATTTCTAAAAAATTTATTCGACGATCGAAAATGAGATGGTGAAGGTTGAAGCAACGATGAACGTTTAAGGGTTCGGCGGTAGCCGAAACGGGCATTGTATTCCGTTGGCGATTTTAATTAGTCGAAGGTGCCATTAAAAAGGGCGCCTGTAATCCAACAATAAATTCGGCTGGAGAGCCGGTCCGACGGGGGAAAAAAAGAGGGGGAGGGGGAGAAAATTAACGCGCGAGAACGTACGAGCGTTCTCCTTGCCGGGAGCGTCTTTAACGCGCATTACTTCCCGTAAGTTACAGCGCGATAAATTTTGTGGCGGCGGCGGCGTTTGCGCAGGCTGAAAAAATTTTGCCAAGCGTTTCGGGGGAGAATTACCAGCGTTCTAAATCATACGCCGAAACGAACGAGAAGGAACTTTACGAGCGGAACACTGGACGTTCGCGGCAATCGTTCCCGGATGTGCATCCATCAAGCCGCGTTTCGAAACGATGTTCCTGATATTTGGATGCTCGCACATCGATAGGCTGCAATTTACAAGAATATTCACAGAGTTGACGCTCCCCGATCTTCCTTAGCACAAGCTGCTAACAGTCATAACTGTTTCACAATTATTGGAATTGTACAATCGCTTCTGCGAAGAATGATTCAGTAGAGAAAACATTCTCATTAATGATTCAGTAGATGTTACAATGAAAAGTGGACACAATCTAACTAAATTCAACTATTTTTTTATTTACGTTAACATTTACATTCTATCTAATTTTTTTGAACATGAAGTTGAACCCGTTTTTTTATACAATACTGAACTTTGGTAATTTATAAAATGCAGACGAATTTAATAATAACAAAACTGTTTTGAATAATGGTATGGCAATTTTCGATTCCAATTTTGGAGTCCATATTCGAGTGCAAAGGGTTAATCTTGAACTTTTTAAATTATTTTTCGTAGAAGTCCTGAGATCGTAGCAGAGTGATTTTCGAGTACGGATTTTAATTGTGGTAGGACCATAGTTTCGTTTCTATTTTGTTTGTCAGTTTTTTCTGGAAGATTCATGCCTCCTGCTGCATTATTTGTAAAAGTAACAGCAGCGGAAACTTTGTACGATTCTTATCTAGACATGATTACTGCTTGCAGGGTAACTAGGCGTGCATTAGGGGGGCATAAATATGCGTTAACCGCGTGCCTTACAATTTTCTTTTCAACTTCTGTGATTAAAATTCCTTCGCTGTTATTATATAGATCGTAGAGGGAGAGTAATCGTGGTTTTTTGTCTATATATTTCCTAAATATTGAACATCACAAATAGAAATTAAATAAACAATATTTCTGTTTAAATAAACAAGTAAATACAATCTGTTTAAAATGAATATTGCTAGGGGTTGAACCCGCTAGCCGAAATTCAATTTATCTACCCGCCTGCATTATTATCTGTACGTTATTACCTGTTGTAATTTACGACGCCATATTTTCCTTATTGAATCCTGTGACAATAAAACCAACTTCGCAGGCGAAGAGTATTGATCACGGTAAGGTACTTAGGGGTGGGAAAGACCTAAGTCAGTAGCTATAACAATTTGATTAAAAACAGAAATACTGAGCATTAACCTTTGGCTGCAAATTGACATTCAGATGGTAGAGATTACAAACAATTTGGTTCTTTCTCAAAATAGTGGTGTTCTTTCCGACAGTTCAGGCACGTTTCGCGGCGCAGACTCTTTTCTCGTAGAGTCTATGAGGAGGCGTAAATTTCTCAATCGATGTTTCCCGACGACGCTACTCGGTGCGACCTTACGATCCTTTCGGACGATAAGGATGATAATTATTTGAACATTAGAGTTGCAGTGTACAACACGGAACTATAGCGACTGGTCCGCGTGGTTGACCAGTTCCGGAGCCTAAACTGTTGTTGCTTATGCGGAAGTTGTAGTTAGACTAAATTTATCCAAACTCCACTCCACGCACTCGGGGTGCGTTGGTGTGGAGTGGGGGTATTCGATTTCGGGGTAGCAACGTCGCTGCATTTCGGCGGGCGAAGTCGGTTGGTCCCTGTTAATAATATAATAGTTATTTATTGAAAATAATCTTTAGCTCCGCGTTTCTTTTCCGTCACACATTCGCTTGTTCTTCGCTCGGACATGCGCACACGCTCCATTCCGCGATGCTCTGGAGTGAGAGTCTATCATTCTCTCTCTCTCTCTCTCTCTCTCTCTCTCTCGTTCATTCGTACAAGATAAATGTATTCATCTTTTCACAGACCCGCGAATGTCACCTTTGTAAGTCGACGTTTTATGACAGTATGGTTAACTGTTGAGGGCGCGAGGAAAATTCTACTGGGCAATTCAGAAAGGTTTCGTGAAGGCGACTTTCTCAAACACAGCCCTAGAGGCCCGTGTCATAAAACGTGTTGACCATCTGCACGTCAAATGTTTGGTTGTGCCGATTTGTCAGCCGCGAGTAAAACGATAATACTATCGTCAAAGGAATCGGTCCCTGGTCCCACCTTGAAGTAGGTTAACTCGCGGCTGAAGAAGTGGTTCAACACAGGTGCGAATTCAGCATCCCTTAATTCTGCAAGAAAAATCACAATTAAAATCGAAGGATACACTTTCAGATCAAATTACCCTTCACGGGGGTTAATCCATTCAGATCTGAGTCAAATTAAGCTTAACGATTTTCATAAAAGTATTGGTACCGAATGTCAATTTGTTTGTTCTGAAACTGAGGTGCAAGCTTCCTCGTCTGGTAATTAATAAAAACTATTATTAACTGTTGAGGACGTTTGAAAATTATGAAAACAATACAAAAATTCTCGATTAACAAAAAAAAAACCCAGCAAGCCAAAGGATCTTTTAACATTGTATAATCCTCTCAGTGACCAAATCCGAACACTTCCGAACAGGTCCCGCCAAAGGAACACTTCGAAGAGAAGATCCGCGGGTGGGCCCGCGAAGTTTATTAATTTGCCTGAGTTTTCACGGGAGGGGCGGGGCGAGAATGAATTTCGCATCGATCAAACTCGGCCCGGGTAAAAACACGGCGGAACCGTTTTCCGAAGGCGAGCGCTTGTCCCCGCGGCGCGATAGATTTCTCCAATTAATTTAACTTTCACAGTTTTCCGGGAGGGCGTCGGGATAAAAGGAGGCGGAGCGAGCGAGCGAGCGAACGAAACTTCGCCTCTCGATTTACGATGCCGTGTTCGCTGGGGTTGAACTCACCCTCGTCGGGTATCGGGGAGAGGGGTGGACCGCGGCCAACTCGGGGGCATTTCGTCGTCCCCCGCGCAACCCCTCCCAAGATCTCTTTTGACCCTCTTGCAGTCCGGGGGGAGGGGGAGGGGAGGGTGTACCGAACAGAAGTTCCGGCAACTTTTCGGCGCATTGTTGTGGCGGCGGCGACGACTAACTTGGCAGCAAACCCCTAAAAAGGGGGCCAGAGGGGCGTGAACCCTGACTACCCCTATTTCGGGAGGGTGGGCAGAACAAGAAGAAGTAGAAGAAGGCGACGCGTGGTTTGCAGGGGTGCACGGCCGGCGCCGATATACAATATGCGTGCAGGCGCCGGTGCATCCCCCGCGTCGAACCGCCGGAAAATTGCCGGTAACTTTTCCAACTTTTCCGGAACGGAAACAAAAGCCTGCGAGACGACGAGATGTGTAGAGTCGGCCCGAATCTCCGGCTTATCCGACCACGATAAAGCAGACGGTGATTTATTTCCGACGCGTGTTTGTTGCTATAGAGTTCGTCGCTTTTTGATGCCCTAAAGGTTGGTTATTGTTCGGCTTCGGAATTTTCTCGAAGATAAATTTCGTAGAGACAATGGCTGTCTTCGGGAGCGTCTTCAAAATTATTGGACACCCTGGGAACAATACTATTGGATGGTTTAATCAGCTGCTGCTGTGAAAAGTGGCCAAGGATGAAAGAGAAGATTATTCTGGCTGGGAGCTTTGGACATATTTTGTAAGCACGGTATTTGTTAAGGGGCATTGGCGTTCAGGCTTTCAGGATGAAAAGTTCAGGTGTTCGTTTTTAGTACTTTTTTCATTGTTTCGTTAAGCACTTTTGTTACAATTCTGCGTTAATATACTAAAAGGAATTATTTGACATGAGACTTCAACACGTGAAGGATACCTTATTTTAATCCTCTCAAGAGGGATGTTTTTATAAATATTACAGACGATCGAAACCATTGCAATTCTTATTTCTAAATTCTTTCAATATAACTCTAAATTCGCTTATCCGAAAGTTCAAACAAGCAAATATCCTCAAGATTCATTTCCTATCCAAGAAATAGCAAACAATTTTTATTCCACACGAAAATCCCGCTCTATAAAATTGATCCCAGTGCAAAGTTCCCAATGCAATTCGGGTCAGCCTAAACGTTCCCGAACACCGCTTGATGCATCCTCTGTAGTCGTCGCAGTGGATGCACGCGAGCATCGGATATGATTTTCCGTCGGGTTAAAAACCGTGTCAACGTTCCGCGGCGAACATTTATTAACCGTTGGGCGCATGGTCGACGTGGGCCGGCGTCGCGGTGCATTATCGATGCACTCGGTCGCAGCCGCGGAATTTTTGAACGTCTTTGACGGTCCATTATCGTGTCACGTCGGCCGAGCGGCGTTATTCGATCGTCCTCGCCGGAAATTCCGGCGACCCAGAATCCGGGGACGTTGGAGCTCGCGTGACCCAGCCTTCGCAGGCATTGCAGCCGTTGTCGCAGGCTTTGCAGGCGTCGCGACGGTCCTCTCCCCCTCCTCCTTCCCCTTCGCCGTCGTAGAAAGGGTTGCTCGTGGAATGTGTGAGTGATCACCGGTGTCGTCGTCGCCCCCAGGAATATATTGGAACCGAGTACCCTGATTTCCACTATGTCGCCGGGATTACCCTATCTACTTTCAACGCGCCGGCCCCCGGCGGAATGTCGATTTTCATTTAGACATTCCTTATTTCCAAGGGACGGGAAATTTAATTCCGTTTACGTGTCGCGAATATCGATACGCGCCTCCCGCGAAACCCGTGGACACATTTCGCCGGAAAGTCTCCCTTTCCCCCGGGGGAATACCGGAACCGAACGTGTCCCCGTTTCCGGTTACGCTCATGTGAAATGCCTCGTAAAAAAGAACGGCCGAAAATAATGTACACGTCGACGCACGAGTGTCATACCCCGGGAAAAAAGATGAAACGACTTCTCGCAGCGCGCGGCGAGTAAAATTTGCGGTTTTTACGGCAGCCGGAGACCGTCTTGTTTATCGACTACCTTCACCGGACGCGAAAATGAAATTCGAGTATCCAGTGTTGCTTTTAATGCGTGCGCCACCAGCGTCGGATAATTGTCACGATTTTGTACTTCACGTAATGAAACGGATGAAAAATAATTTGAATTAACTTTATGGACGTTGTTGGAATCGTATCAGTCACGGCATTATATTCGCAGAATTTCTAACTATTCTCTGAGAATATTGTTATTCATTTTTCAGAAAAGGATTCGTTGCATTTAATAGGATAAGCAATCAGCCTTCTGGATTGTATAAAGTTCTGCATACAGACTTGTCATTTTTAATGTGTATTTTGCAAACGCAAAACATTATTTCACTTTAAATACCATGTATGTGACTCACACCATCATGATTCTCAGCCATTTTCGAATGAAACCTTAAGAGCCAAGACTGCATAATTTGCGACAAGGTAGAGTTTCTACGTTACCAACAAAATTAAGCGAAACATGGTTTTGCGTGCCTCAACTTTTCGTCCTTATACGAGAATATTTTTCACTGGGAAAGGGCTCATTCGAGAGAGGAAGGTTCAATCTAGCGCGCGCTGGTCATAGCTGACGAGATTATGCGGATATTTGGTAATATAAGCATTAGAAGTAGGCCAAAAATTGACGACGTACGCACCGTGGAATCCAAGCATTTTTATGCCATTGGATGAGTTTTCTGGACGAAATCGAGAGTAGCGCGCGCTATAGAACATCTCCAGCTAGAAATTGAGCTATATTTTGTCTTGATTCTCTGCAAAATAAAGCAAAGAATTTGAAGCATGTTTCTGGCGTCAGAATTCATAATATCAATAATACAGAGCAAAAAATGTTTAGTCACAGACTTAAGACCCGTCGAATCAAGACCAATACGGAACTTATTGTTAGGTCTGTGTCTGAAGGCTGTGAATGGAAATTATTAATTAAAAAGTCACGTGATACCCTTGGCCCTTAAGCTGATCCACGTGGTTCACAATTAACGAAATTATGTACTCTGCGTGCCTCGCAAGAAGTACCCTGGCAGGAGTTCGGCAGGAATGCGGCTGTAAGCCGTTCGAGTGGGACATTCCACGCGAACTTTCGGTTCTAGCCTAATTATTGGCTAAAGTGTGTGACGTCAAAGCATAGCAAAGCGTAGACTTGTTGTGAGGCAGGGACAGTACAGAACACACTGTTTACCAGTGTCGCCAGATCAAGACCCCACTCTAACTTCCCCTTCTACCGCACTTCTCCCCACTCTTCCGCCGCGGGCCGGTCACGTGACGCGTTCCATCTTTGTCGCGCACACTCCGGTGCTGGCAGAGAGAGGGGGTAACTTTTTCCCTTCTATTCGTGCTCCCTCCCCTCATCCGGCGACAATGCTGTTTATTTCGAATCGGCATAAAACATATCAAATTAAAACCCGTTGGATCGAGACCATGTCGGATCTTACGTCAATGTCTGAAGGCGATGAACGGAAATTATACAGCAGTTGCCGACCTGCTCACTCTGCAGAAGTCGCGCGACTACCCCTGGACCTTAAAAGGACTTTTTTCGAGATATGTCTTATGCAGTCATGATAAAGATACTTCATAGAACGTTGCCAACTTTCCATGGCGCGTGTTTAGTTGCGACGTATCGACAGCCGGGCAGTGTGCTGATTTTTATCGATCGCGAGGGCTCCACAGGTCTTGTCTCGCAATGTAAGTTTGCGAGATCGTCGCCGGCGCAGGGACCGGAAACTCGTTACACGCGTGGATTGCGATCTTTGCACGGAGTTGGGAATGCTGGGACGACTGGGAGGCTCCCTCAACGGTGCGTAATGGCGAACCAGCGACGCGCGTTAGGCTCCGCGGGAAGACGCGGCGGTTAGGTGAAGCCAGAGGAAGGATTTGTGGCTCGAAGACCGAAGAAAGCACACGGGGTGTTTCCCTGTGATGCGTCCAGGAGCACCGTAGAAAAGACTACGAAAGAGATTAAGCGGCTTTTCAGAGAGCCTCTCTATCTCTCTTTCACTCTCTCTCTCTCTCTTTCTCTTCTCTCCTCGCAGAAAACAGCACGCATGCCGCGCGTACCAGCTCACCTCTCTCCTCTCCGCTACGTTTCGCTTCGGGCCCGCCACGCGAGCGAGTTTCTTTCCTTTTTGTCTCGCCACGTCGGGAGATAAACGTTTCGTTAATTGCTCCACTATTTACGGCTCGCTCTCTCTCTCTCTCTTCTCCGCTCCTCTCCTCCTCGTCGAGTCTTCATTACGTCGCGCACGGTCTCGTTAATTAATTCCCGGGTGAACGAACCCAACCCCCGCTTTTCTTCGTTAATGCTCTCGCTCTCCATCTCTTGCTATCTCTCTCTCTCTCTCCCTCGTTCTCTCTCGTCGTCTTGCTCCCTCTCGCGAGTCTCTCTCTCTCTCTCTCTCTCTCTCTCTTTCTCCTACGTAGCCGGTAATTCTGTTTCGAGAATTTCACCTTGGGTAATTATTGGAGAACGATCGGCGGATGCTGGCAGCGTGGGGAACGGGAACGAGCGATAATGAGCCGAGGCCCTAAACGGCGCACTCGCGGATCATCGGGGAATGGCTCGCGAATATTGTTCAAGTTTTCGACGATCCTCGATCGATCGACCGCCGCCGGTTTGGACGGCAGCCAGGTGTGCTCCACGACAGACGAGCTTCCCGCCTCGCTTTGACGACTCGCGCAACGACGGATTTGATAGGGGTGTTCATCTTTGCTGAAGGATTGTTGTCGACTGCTCCTATCCTGCCAACCGAGCTCTTCGACAACGTGTTTCGACGATTCCGGGTCACTCGGGATCCATGTATCTGTCTACGAGTTGGAAAATGATCAAACACAATTGGATCACTTTTGGATTTTGACACTTTTTCGCGACGTTGCTGTCGTTCTTCAGCAATCTTGTATCTGCAATGTCCGCCGTCTTCCGTGATTCTGTTCGATTTCAAAGGGAGCTTCTGAAACGTACAACATACACAACGATAAGAAATATAAAAAATAATTGTGTCACAAATTTCCATTATCGTACCATATTCTTTTTTGTCGCTAAAATTGCCTGTAAACAAACCAGAAATTCAAAGCATAAGAACAGAAAAATGTTCACCGGTCACGTAAGAATATTCGCGTGGATATC
Source organism: Halictus ligatus (assembly GCA_028454255.1). Lineage (NCBI taxonomy): Eukaryota > Metazoa > Arthropoda > Insecta > Hymenoptera > Halictidae > Halictus > Halictus ligatus. Next base: position 9,505,986 of record CM052146.1, read on the forward strand.
TCGCTAATGAAACGGTACGACATACCGGAAAATTTTTTCACGGTTGCCCGTAAATAACGGCGATACTAGGACAACAATTTGCGCAATGCATAACTCGCCGGCCGGTTGTTCACAACGGGTTAACCCCACTCTTAACACCGTCTCCTGAATCCGCTGAAATTCGTTGATCCAGTTTCTCCGGCGCGAAGCGTCGCTCGCCCCAGACGAGCAGCATATTTTGCATTCACCGCTTTTACGTTTTATTACGTTGCCCCTCCTCCCGGTCCCTTGGTCCTCGGGAGCTACACTCCATGCGATGGAAGCCGAGTAACTTACTTTTTATCTCTTTTCCTCTGCTTCTTTTTTTTTTGGTTCGTCGACGTCCCCGCCACGAAGGAAATTAACTCGGATAAAATTGTACGCGAAATCCCGGGCGAACGTATCCGCGGGGCGAGTTGCGAAATAACTGGGAAAAATGTGTCTCGGCGTACTTACGTCGACTTCGAGGGTAATTTGATTGGAATCATCAAGGAGAGTTTCTTCACCCGGGAGAGGGAGCACGTCGTCGTCTGCTCTCCCGTCTCCAGACTCATTACGCGTCTTCTTCGACCATTCCCGCGAAAATTCCTATTAACGCCTCGCCTCTTTCCCGTGGTGCATTGTGTGTGTCAAGAAATGCATTATACCACCCCCGCGGGTACACAATCCGACTCTCGCGTGAGTCGGTTACTTTATTCAAATGTCGGCAATTGCGAAATCGTATCGTGTCCTGGCCAATTTTCAATTCGGTTGTATAGCTTAAATATTAGTACATTGTACTAAATTGTAATAAATTCAAAGTCAAGTTGTAATGAATAAATTCAGCACTGTAATTCTCAGAAACCGACGTACAGCAACCATTATTGGAATTATACTGCCAATTTTATGGAAAATGAGTGGATCTCTTTAGTATGGCAAAGTCTAAATAAAGCAACGGAAGTCTGAGTAAGGTCTAAATAAATTCAATATTCTGATTTTTATAAGACGAAACATTTACACCAGATTTTATTTTCTGTGTCTTTTGCGAACATTTCCCGCAATTGTTTGTTTCTTTCGAGATCTGAGTAACAAGAAAAATAATGTGCGCGTACCTGAACGAATTAATTGGACGTCTTTTTCGAGCATCCCCGGTGCAGAGGCCCGATCAATCCGAAACTAAACTACTCTATCAAACTCGCGAGTCCGAAACCTGTCCTTTCCACGCATTCGCCCGGAAACCACCCCCGCAGTTCACTCCGACAGCGCGGCATTAATTATCGCCGATGGATTTCGAAAAATCGCTGGCACCGCTTTGACGTTCCAGTGGCGGGTTGTTAAACAACATGCGGGATCATTCCCCTCCACGGAAACCAAAACCGGGAATATTAAAAATCGCGGGATAGACGATTGCCGAGCGCGTCGTTTGTTTGGGAGATTGAAGGCGCGATACCGGGATTACCATAATGCGATTAGAGAGGTGGTGCTGGATCAGGCGAATGTGCATCCAATCAAGAGTGATGTCGGGAAGGAAAAAGGGAAACGGAAGGGCAGCGAAGGGCGCAATAAAATATCCCGCGGCGGACGTAAAGAGCGACCGTAAAATGCAGCAAGTGCCGTGGCTCTAACGGCACACGGGTTTAGTTCCTCTGCTTCTGTTTCCCTCTCTACCATCCACGTTCTCTCTCATTTTCTCTCTCTCTATCTCTATCTGTGCTTCTCGGGCTCTCTTTGTCCTCCCTCTCTCCCTTTCTCTTTCGGTCTCGCGATCCCCTCACTCATTGGCCCGCGATAGATCCCGGAACAAAGCACTCCGCCGATCGCAGCTATTCCCGGATTTCGTTGAATTAAAAGTGCCCCCTGATAGTCGACAAACCTTCGGGGAGATACTCGTGGCCTGTTTCGCTTCTTCCCCCGGCTGAACACGGGGTCTAATTTGCATACGAGTCCGGTTTTACGGCCAGAGGGTACTCGGAATTTCGTGCCGGGTACTCCGAATGCACGTCGACGAAGATCAACGAAGCCCGCGCTCCAAAAATTATTTTGCAGCCAGTGGTGGAACCGTTTCGGTTCTTTCTTGAACCGAGTGAGACGCGAGGATGGTCAACAGTTGACGCGTTAACTGCCACATCAGTCAGATATGATTTTTCACTAGGTTTAGACATTCATCTTTAACTAAACCGAATTTTAATAAGATCTTTCAGAAGGGTTAAACAGGATTCCATATAATATTAGGATGTCCCATGAGTTCGTGCCGTGGATACGTTTATATTATTCACCATTGAAAAGTATTTTAATGAAATACCGCAGGAATTTTACAGTGACGGTATGATGTCTTTGCCAAAAAGGTCAGAAGAATTTGTGGAATGAAAGGGTGATTACATATTTTATTTTTAGAATTTAAAAGGCACAAGAGTAATCGGCACGAACTTATGGGACGACCTAATACATCTAAAATTTATAGTTTTGCTTACATTAATTAAATTGCGCTGATTTTGTAAGAATCTCTGAGAATGATATTTAGCATTTGACATGTTGAGAATGGATTGTTTTTATGGGAAACATAATTTTAATCTTATTTGAAAGCACATTCTTTAATGTGGAATGTAACTTCGTTCCGTTCGAGCGAAAGGTGACGTCCATAAAGGGTGGTGAACCTTTGAAAAATAATTGTTTAGTACACAATATAATTGTCATTTCATTATAGCGAACCATAAGGCTCATTGAGAGTGGTGGGCCCTTGAGAAATTATTTCGTGTGAAAACTCCCATTGTTATTTCGTTTGAGCGATACGTAAAGTTAATCGACGATGACGGGCCTTTAAAAAATAATTTTTAAGTACAAAAGATAATTTTCGTCTTGTTCGAAGGAAGCATCTATTTTAATTCAAAATAGAGTTTTCATCTTGCCTGAGCCAAATGTTATCTCACAAAATCCACTTCAAATAGTAGAATTTTAATATTTTTATGTACAGTCAAACCTGTTTTTGAGCGGTCCTTTTCTATGCGATTTTTTTATGCGGTATATGACTACCAAAGGTGTTGGCATTTTAACACCCTTGTAATGTTTTCTATCAGTGTGCATATGTGCATTGATAGAAAAAAGTTTTCTTTGATAAGTTGTACAAAATTATTTGTTATAGCTATTTATGCAGTTTCTGAATATATCTTTTTGACCGGTTTCTTTTATACGGTCTCTATCTACCGCACAAAAACAGGTTTGACTGTAAATATTTTCTTATAGTCAAGCAAACAATTGTCGATTGTATTAAATAAAATAAAACAATATTTGTCCTCAGCGAGCTATAATATTTACAAATCTACAATCGGTATTACCCGACCAACAATTCCAAACAGCTGAACAATAAAATTCGCCCTACTGACCAAGACAGATTCACTATTTATTCACTATAAAATTGTGCAAACCGAAGGCTAGAGCCCCAGCTTAAGCTGGGTACAGGAAGATGAAGACTCTTCGAGCGGTTCAGCTGGGTGATCGAGGAATCATGGTTATTGATTCGATTGGGACGCCGACGTCGACGCGACGCCGCCGCCATTCCAAACGTCCAACTTTTTTGCTGTGACAACCGCACGCTGGTCGATCGATAAATGATAATAATGCGACGAGCGCGCGTCGCTACCGCAATGAAATGCAATTTCTCGATGACGTTATCGTCGTAAATTTAACCTGACGCCTGTTTAATCCAGATATCAAATCTCCGGCCATGTTGCGAGAGCCGCGACCGTCCACGACTTTCCTATTTTTGATGGAAACCCGCATGATCGACCCTCGCCTTGCTAGAGTCCCCTAATCGTGGAAGCCACTGTAATCGCTGGAAGTCGGGAGTGTAGGAGCCCGATGTCATTGGATCAATCGAATTCCCCGGGAAGATTGCACATGTTCAATAATTTACAATCAAGTAAATTATAATTCTTTTGCGTAATCCTCTGGGAATTATTACCTTATTCAATTTTTTTTTTTTAAAGAGCAATGAATTTTGAAATACGAATGATATTTTTTCCAACAAAATAGAGACCTTCAGGCGTCATATGTAAATAGTTTTTCGTGGAAAATGAGGCAAGTTAGGTAATTAGGAAAAGGAGAATCTGAGCCTAGATTTTGATTCTAAGTAATTTATTGTAATTTTCCGAGCAAGTTTGAATGATCAATATTTCCTGCACGTTACGAAACCATTAGTGGAGTGGTTTTTCAATTTTAATCACTTCGAGGAACGTAACAGAGGGGAAATAAAATTGCAGTAACAAAAATTTCGTTGTTATCAATATAAATACAGCGCGGATGATACAATAAAGCGATGGAAATCTTGAATTTCGAATTAAAATAGCTGCGAATCCAATGCGAGTGAAATGAGAGTAATAATAATAAAAAATCTCGCGCGACCAGAGGTACCGGGGGAGCGTTCAGAATGATCGATTGGGATTTTCAGAGAAGATTGGTGAATTAATAGCGGATCTCTCGCGTTACAGCGGCTCACCGAGGCTTGCCCGCGGCTCGGCAAGAATCACGAGCCAAATATTTGGTTACAAGGTGTATTTTTTAATTCGATCGGGAAACTGGATCTCGTTCGGGCCGCGGTGTATTTCAGCCTTTGAATATCGACCGGCGGGAAAAAATACATATTTCGGGAATGCGATTCCCAAAAACATCGTTTGGGAAAACAGTTTCGCGTGGATACCGAGAGATGAAAGGTCGAAAAGCAAATTTACTCTGGTACACACGCCGGTATATATCGGCAAACACGGAGAGCGTGGAGAGAGAGACAGATAGATAGAGAGAGAAAGACAGAGAGAGAGAGGGAGAGAGAGAGAGCGAGAGAGAGAGACGAAAGTACACATACAGGAGTATCGAACTTTTTAGCCCTTCGCGCGGAAAGGGTGGTTAAGAGACCTCGGGGGGCGAATGCATCCCCCTCTAATTGCCACAGCGTAATTAGCCGGCTACGCGACTACCGGAGAATAATTTATCACGAGGCCGTTATTAAGTCTCTGTCGAACCGTTCCCCGGGAAAAACATTTTTGTCCGGCCGAGTTTCTGTTTGCTGTCCCTATCGTTTGCCAAAAAGCAAGCAACGCGAGCACGATACTCCGAGTCCGTAAATACTGCGGAACCTCGGCGGAGAATCTAGGATATTTTTCACGTCTATGCGGGAAGAGGTATAAATATTAGCAGACGTGCAGAACAACGTTTCACGATGCTCTATTTTCCTGGAAACCTGCGGGAACCGTGTCTACAAATGTCAGGTGTTTAGCGTGTCTGATCGATGTCGACTGTTTCTACTTACTCGCACTTTATACTACATCTTTTCTTCGATTGAAGTTTTAATGAGAAATTATGATGCATAATACTGACGACACTATCAATAGATCACTGTAACCAATTGGATCAATTTCTCTATTCATTACAGGCTGAGAATATCAATTATTGTATTTTAGAAACTCCGAATAATATTATCCAAATTTGTTCGTACGTTGACCGAAATAATTCGAGACTAAATTAACCTCGTCACTCACCTTATAGTTACAATCGTTATACATTCTTTAAGTTAAAAATTAATTTATACTTTATTTCTGCACGTTGTACAAATGTTTTGAACTTGACTTACTTCTGTATGTAACCTGTATCTTACTTCTGTAATACAATTGCTTTAAATCCCTCTTGGGAATATTCTGTACAATATCACATAAAGACGAAATTCTGTTATCAAATATAGAGACCAGAAGTAGAATAGAATAGAAGTAGAATAGATAAGGGGGAAAATACGAGACGGAAATCTCCCAAAAATATTTTTAAATTAATCGTGTCAAACAGCAGAACTTGATTGATAACCGCAAGGGAAATTATATGAACAGGGACGGACTAATGAAAGGGTGGCAACTCTTAAATTCTTTTAAAAAACTCTTAATTTCACGAAACACTGCGAATCACGGTGCTCGCATAAAATTTCAATGTTCCCGCGGCAAATTCTCTGGAAATTCGGGAGAGTTGTCGGATCTGTTGCTCGACGGAGTACAAAGGTGTCAGGGGGCGGAGGAAGGGGGGAGGTGGCACGGGGGTGGAAGACGAACGGTAGTCACAGGGGCGGCTGCGCGATTTAAAAACGTTAAAACGCTGCAACGACGCGCGGTCGGGGAGATAGAGAAAATAAAACGAAACGTGGAGCTAGAAGCCGGCTACAAAATAGAAATAGAACGAAGTGTCGCAACCAGGACGTGGATGGAAGGGTTGACGGGGGGTGGCAACCCCCTGGGAGGACGTTGGCGTGTACCGCGGCCCTATTCGGCCTCTATTTATCGTTCGCTGCTCCGCCGCTCGTATTTGCAATTCTTCCGAGCATCTTCGACCGAAGGGACACGCTTACTCCGCTGTTCAAACAACCAGCCCCTTTGCACCCCCTGTTTCCGACCCCTGCTTCCACCCCCGCGAAGTTTCCGCCGGCCGTCGAAAAATAACTGACTACCCCTGAATTGGAAACGTCAACGAGCCGCTGCCGCGTGTTTGCGACCCCTTCTTTTCGAAAGTAACCGGGGATGTTTTTACTTTATAAACAGTGTAGTATTCGGTGTTGGCTCGAAATAAAAGTTCAAACGCCGGGAAAGGAGGCGCGGATTGTTTGAACGGGTCGAAATGATTTTGCCGTAACCTTAGAGAGAGGGAGCTCGGTTATCGCACGTTTGTGTGTCATCCACTTACGGAATCCTTTCTAAAATCAACGGCGGTAAAGTATTTAACATCGAAAGTACGACCGACGGTCAAATAATCGGTCTAATATTCTACAATTCTTAAAATTACAAAATTTCTTTCGTGGCAAGTGACTAAATACGTTTCTTTGTTCAAACTCGCGTGCGTGAAAACGTTAAAACATCTTTCTCCCGAATAAAACTACCACAGATTTGAAGATTTAAACTTGCTCTCTGCAACGATCCCTTGAAATTTCATGCGCGTTTTTTTTTTTTGGCTGTTTCGTGGAACAAAATGGAGAACAAGCTTGGTCGTGTAAGAGGGGTCGTGGGGATTTTGGAATTTTAGTGTTTTCAGGATTGTTATACAGGCAACGTACCGCGCAACCTTCGGATCGAGGATGCTGCTAGCCTGATCGTTTATTTACAAGGAGCATAAATTATTCTTGTCAGCGATCTTATTAGTTCCAGCCGCGTGTTTCATGTCTGGATTCAACTTTAACTGATCGTACAACGGTGTTCTCGTTTACCGAATCGCCCCACGTTGAAGATCACGCAAATGCAATACCACTTTCAGACTAGGGGAAGCTCTTGAAACCTTCGAGAGCACCATTTAAAGAAATAGCTCAGCAATTACAGCCTATTAAGGCTTGCTATTTATACTTGTTGGTCCGAAGTCTGTTCAGCATTATGTCTGACTCACTGGTAAAGTTTTTACGAGAAGCTTCACTTTAGTAATGGCGCGCCTTACAGATATTTTAATATACTATACATGTACCACGTATATATATATTTTCTACTTCTTTATATCTTGTTTAAACAGCATTTTAACATATCTTAGATATTTTTACATAAAATTAATGAAGACCATTTTCATTACAAAACAGCCAGCAATTTTTGATAATACTTTCACAACCACAGCACAAGCAAATACATTTTATACAGTGAGTGTAAAAAGTTTTCGTACACCTCTTGTAGGCTTAAAAAACCATGTATTTCTCTATGTAATTGCACACATGTTTATAAAACGAAACATAATTGTAATTGTTATATATTTAACTACATATTGTCATATAAATATACTTCAAAAAGTTTAACGTTAACGAGAAAAATTGAAAAGTATGAGAAGTGTCTATAAATTGGCGCGCAAAAAGTATTCGCACAGGTACTAGAATGTACTTGAAAGGCGTCCGATTGTTTATATTATGGTTTAGCGGGACCCGACAAATAATCAGAGTCTTTGATGCACAGTCTAGTGGCAACCTTCTGCAAAACTAGTTAATTTTTGTAACATTCGGTAATATGGATCATAAAGGTAAGGAAACAAGTGAGACTGAAAGAAAAATTATTATACAACTGCATAATCAGTGCAAATCATTGCGAGAAATAGCAAAAACAATTAATAGTCCACATAGCACTATACAAGGAATTATAAATCGATATGGTGAACGAAAAACCAATAAAAATAAAGCGAAATCTGGTCGACCTCGAAAACTTAGTTAACACGATGAACGGTTTATAGTGCGTGAAATTAAAAAAAATCCTAAAATTAGTGCCCCTAAGATTGCTGCTGAGCTTGCGAACAACACTGGAGTAAGTGTATGTGCCAGCACTATTCGTAATTGTTTACAAAATAATGAATATCACGGCCGAGTTGCTCGCAAGAAGTATTTCGTAAATGCCGCAAATAGAAAGAGGAGACTTGATTTCGTGAAAGATAATATTAATAAGCCTATCCAGTTTGGCGAAGAGTCATATTTCCGGACGAAAGTAAATTTAATGTTTTTGGCTCTGATGGCAAGTGTATGGTCTGGAGGAAGAAACACAGTAAAACACGGCGGAGGTTCGGTCATGGTTTGGGGTTGTATGAGTGCTGCTGGAGTGGGGTCATTACACTTCATCGAGGGAATCATGGACCAGAAAATATACCTAAACATATTAAAAACCCATATTGTAAGTAGTGAAGAAAAAATGGGTCTAAAATACAACCTTATCTTCACTCAAGACAATGACCCCAAACATACAGCACGCAACACAAGAGAGTAGTTGCTGTATAACATACCACAATATTTGAAAACACCTCCGCAATCACCGGATATTAATCCGATCGAAAATTTATCGGATCTGCTTGATAAAAAAATCCGAACTCTGAATATTTCAAGTAAAGAACAATCAAAACTTACTTTTCAAGAGGAATGGTGCAATATTACACACGAAATCACATCCAATTTAGTAGATTCAATGCCACAAAGACTGGACGCAATTATACAGTCGAAAGGCTATCCAACGAAATATTAATTTAATTTATTTTCGCAAATTATAACACGTTTATTGCTAAATTTGTTATGTGTACGAATACTTTTTGTGTGCTAATTTTGAGAGACTTCAGACTGTTTTTAATATATCTCGTTAACGTTAACTTTTCGTTAGTTTATTCATGTCACATTTTGTAGTTGAAACATATAATAATCGTAATTGTGTGTTTGTTTTATAAAAGAATGTACAACTACATAAAGAAATATATGGTTTTCTAGAACTATAACTAGCAGACTCGTCGCTAGGAAAACGACTAAAAAATTTCGAATTAGTCAGAACAGATGCAGGAAATTATGGGAACGAAATGGTTGATTATTGAGGTACTGCCGTAATGCAAAAAACAATCGCGGGATCATTGCAGCCAGTCGAAATGTCGTGTCTTCGTGTCGAAAACCAGGCGCGACCGATGTTTGCACTGAAAACTCGACACTCGAGCGCTCGCCATCGCGTGGCAGTTGCGTGTCGGGTGAATCGACAGCGGTTCGGTTACCGAGCGCGACGATCCTTCTATTTACAATTTTTATTGCTCGCCGGATCAATCGAACCCCGGCATTCCAGAATGCAAATACCGGGGAACACCGATTGGAGATAAGGCCGGGCGCCGCGGGTCGCGCCTTTGATCTCCTTCATCTGCGAGCTATTTATTTATCGTAAAGCCCACCGGCTGAAATTTGTTTTTATCCTCGACGGTGCTTGGCTTTCGCTAATCGATGGTTTTAGCTTTGACGCGGGTCGCGCGCTGTAAACCGCTGGGATACGTGGCCTTTCCCAGGAAAATGTTTGTTGCGAAACTGTTCGATGTTGACTGGAGCGCAGAACTTGAGATTCGTTGCTCTGCGATCGATCGATACGGCGAAATCTCGCTGTTATTTAAACGATTATTAACATCGACAGATTCATAAGCAATTTCTTTAATCATTGTATTAGATCCTTCTTTACTTTGGATTTTTCTACAGTCCCAAATTGCAGCTAGACATTTTTGTCCTAAATACGTAACATCAGTCTATTCGTAAGCATCAAGACTCGAGGAATCAATCATTCGACCGGAAATGTGATAACGAGAAAAGAGGAAAGACATTTTTCCTTCTGTTTTATGCACTGGATGTAGAACATTTTTGTCGCTGGCAACAATCCACAATCCACTTATCGTTCATCGAAAATAGACAAAGCCAACACAGCCAATACGGAAACACAATGCACAACGGATTGGACGGACCAAACGCACCAGTAGCACGCGGCAGTAGTATAAGTCAGCCGTAAGTCGTCCAGGACTTGGGCGCGGTTCGCGTGCAATAATAAAATGTTCGAAGGAACCTATTGAGCCTTTACAACGGACATCAATTATTATTAGACTGCGGATGAATTTAGAACAACATTTACGAGCATTTTGCGACATTATTTGAAATTCATCCGAACCATTAGAAGATGAAAGACATTTTTATAAAATTGATGTGGAACATGTTTATACGCTTTAGAGATCCATTATCCACTTACTATTCATCCGCAACGAGCAAAGCCGACATATTGAAGTAGAAAGTACAGTGCACAACAGACTAGGCAGACTATATGTAGTATCAGTCAGCCATAAGTCGGCCGGTAGCGCGGGCGCGGCTTCTGTGCAATAATAAAATGTTAGATTGCTGATCGAATACACAATTGCCGGGCGAACGATCGCGCACGAGGGTAAATCTATTCGGAAGCAGCGTTGCTCGACGCCAGTTACGCAAATATTGCTTTGGAAAGAGCGCAAGGATCGTGGCTCCGAGAAAATACGGTCGCCGGTGGGGGGAAAAAATGGAACCGAACAATACTCTCGCGCATTCGGGTCACCGAAAACCGATATAGGCTCAGCTGCGGTCTGCCTCTATCCTCTCAATAGACGGCGGCGAGTTTACGCGCCGTCGAAATCGAAATTCCCGTTTCACCCGGCTCGGAAACGATCGAGAATGTCCCACGATTATTTTTTACTGTCGCCTGCATCCCAGAGCCGAAGTAACGGCCGCTAAAGTTCTGCCAATTAAACGATACTGTACTGCCTCGATAGCAGACGCGACCAGATGATGGCAGACCTAACGAGAGTGCTATATCCTGGGTATTCCTCTAGCTTTATGTTGCTTTTGATGCAGCTATTCACGAACGGTCTAATATCGTAGAAAATCGTTCACTTTGGTAATATTGTTTCATTTTGTCTTATTATTAGATCTTTGGTATTTTAATAGAAAGAGCATGAACTTTTTGCCCTGATCTAATGCATCTTGAATTTTCTAATTTTTATTTCGTAAAACGAATTACAGTGAATTCTCGATATATGTCAACGATACGGGTCTTGCCAGCGTCGTGTATCGTGCAGGAGCTTTGTTATGTCTACGTGGCCCCTGACGAGTTCTAACCGACGGTAGTGGGGATAATTCCGCGACGTTTATCATCCAAGCCTCGGCGATATGTATAAAGAAATAACTGTAATTAGATATCATAACATTGTTGGGAATGTTGGATCGTCGGTTTTAATTTCGCGGAGTATTTTTCCGTCATATTCCAGATTCGTAAGGATCGAGAACAATTGTTTGGATCCGAAGGATTTCGTCTTAGAAATAGTCGGGCTGCCTCGTATTCGGACGGATAAAAAGCCGAGTGGTTTATACGCGCGATGGTTCCATCGATAGCGAAGTAACGGCTTGCGGAGTATTGTGACGGGCCGCCATTATTCTTTCCTCCCCCTCTGTATAACGGGCCGCTGTTTTGCCCGATCCATTTTCCACGGTACATTTTTCAAATATGCGGGCAAGTGGAAACCCGAGGAGTTACGAATAGATAAGTCAGCGAACCGGCTTGAAAAATCGTCCTCGGATCGGTCGCGAGTGGAACCGACGATTCTTTAAACGCTCGTTACACAGTACAGCAGATGCTCTAATGGTGAACCGTGACCTGTCTTCCGGGCGCTCTCGGATATCCGCGGTTTAATGACTTCGATCATTTGGCAAAAAACGTATACCGCAGCATTATTTGCTGTCGGTCTCCGCCACGGATCGACCGGACCCGCTATGAAAATATCATGCGAATATTTGATAGGTGTGCCGACATCGCTCTGACGGCCAATATCGTTTTTGCATACTGTATACAGACGATAAAAATATGTTTCGACTCAATCTATCACTAGAATTTAGATTTATGACTCAATACTTATTGTAACTCGCGTATTGTATAAGGTGTAGTTCAATTTTGGTAAATCTTTAATTAGAAACGCCAAACAGATTGATTTTTTAAATTTTAGAGATAGATTTATGGAGAATTCATTTAATATATTTATTTCAATGGATATGTATTATCATCAATAGACTGTGTTTATGCAATATAAAAATTGTTTCGATCAATTGCAAGAAGCAGTCGACAGATTAAAATTCCTTTATTATATGATCTTAATAAACTGAAAATAATATATCGATGTCCTTAACATTTAGAACTTTATTTCCTACTTTAAATTGTACCAGCTCGTTTTTGCCACAACTACATAAAATCTGCATAATGGTCAAACGTTAAATATCTGAATAAATGCATTCCTTTCATTCTCATAAGATAATATAAAACAGTCACGTCTACTGCTCCAATACTCTGCTTCTATAATCTTATTTCATCATTCCATAAGCTTCCCAAACTTTCACCGATTCTCCAGCAAAATCTAAGGACTTTTTTGAATGAAGGAAAATCGGAAAAATCAAAATAACTTGCACCAATGAAATTTTCCACCGTGAACGGACCGGTTGAAAAAGATTACGTGTTTCGGGGTCGAGAGTGAGTGTTAATAAGAAGCAATTTGGCGTTATCGGGGTGAACGATCGGGATTAGATCGCCGCGAAGGTATCGCTGGACGAGACTTCCATTTCCCTATCGTCGTTCAGGCCGGGGAATCATCGTTTCCGGTGTTCGCTCCGGCGAACCCGATCCCCGAATCTTGGTCCCATCAATCTTCGTGAAAGGTTCTACTGCGGGAGCCTCGTCGTTGCGGCACGAAGGTCAAACCTAATCCCGGGGACGGGTGTGCATCGTCCAAGCGTCTCTCTGTACACAGGCAACAAGGTGCGGGTCGTCACGAGTGCTATCTCTCGAGTGCGGGGGCGTCAGAAGCCAGGCAGGCAGTCAGGCAGGCAGGCGCGTTCGCCTAGACGAGGTCATCGGTATGCATATTCATGAAAGCGTTGTCGGCGCTCAAAGGAGATGGGCGAGCATGCGAGCGGACGAGCGGAACAGCCTGGAAATCCGTGGACAAAGAATCGAAAAGCTCCGGCCGGAAACGATTCGAAATAGCGAGCAGAAAGAACAAGGCTCGAAAGAGAAGAGAGAAACGGAAGCGAAAAAATGCGGATGGAAAAAAGTAGGCGGAAAGATGCAGTCGGAGAGATGTAACCAGCATGATGCATACGGAATGATTGAAGCGAGATCAGAACGGAACAAATCGGAGCGTGGTGTGGACAAAATTATTTGTCTACACGGAATTTGAGATTGTTCTGTATAATTCATTAGTAGACTGCGGATTTTATTCGTTTAAAATGGTCAAATACAAAACTGTAAAATGCATAAACATTAAAAGAATCTGAGGACATTCTTGTAGTATTTCCAAAACATTAAGTTATCTAAAAGTTGTCTAAAAAAGACAAGTTGTTAAAAGAAAACAAGTTGTCTAAAAAAAAACCAGGTTCGATTTCGTTTAAAAAAGATTACATAGAATGGCAATGGTCTAGGTTGAAATAAATGTCTTGTTTCTGGAATTAATATTACTTGAAGAGTTGCACGTTCCAAAGAAACTTTTGGTACGATCTAATAACAAATAATTTTTGGAACAGAGAGAACTCGTCGACGGGGAGGGGCAGGTAAAGGACGAAGCGAAAGATGTGAGGACACGTTCAAAAATACTGAAGCATGAAGAGGAAACCGAGAAAACTCAGTAAACCGTCGATGCAGAGTTGAAGGGCAGAAGGGAAAATAATAAAAGGAACGCCGGGAAAAATCGGTAGCGCAGAGAAAAATCGGAGGAAGGAAGAAATCATGTCACTGGGCAGACAAATCCAGAGGGACGAAAGAAATGTGGATGGAGATTGAAGTACAAGAAGGGAGGGGGTAAGGTCGTTCACGGATAGGCGAAAGGGAGGGAAGGATAGGTGAGCGGAGAGTGATATATTCGCGGACAGATTAAAAAACGAAGCCGTCCTGGAGGCGGATCGGCGCGGATCGGAAGAGGGCTGAAGAATCCGCGAATCCGCACACGAGCTCCCGACACGTGCTAAGCCCGCGGAAGGATACAGCCGAGCGAAGGTAAGGACGATAATAACAGGGCTGCCGGGGAGAACAATAATCGTGAAAGTGCGCCGGGAACACGGCCAAAAGGCAAAAATGTCGGCCCATACCGGCTACACGAGAATCCAGCTTCCCCCCCTCCCCTCACTCTACCTCCGGTTTTTTTTGTACCAGTTTCTGCTGTTGCTCGCCGCGGCGTGCAGGATTCATGGGTCGATGAACTGTTCGCGCGTTGTATTTTTTTTTGTTTGTTTTGCTTTTGTTTCCTCTGGGAATCGAGGGACATCGCGGCGGAAAGAGTTCCCGATGCGGACGCGTGGGATCGTAAGAGCTGCGAATCGGCCAATTCTCGAAGTGCGCAGTGTGTTTGAACGTACTCTCGTGCGATTTCGGATGATAAAGTAAGACTTCCGATTTGCCTTGTCGATTTGCGCCGCCGTAACTGCGATTCATTGTTTTTTTAAACGGTCGGTGATCAATTCGCTGGCTGATGATTCGTATTCATACCTTTAGGACGCTGTTGCTGCGGACCCACTGTGCTGTTGTGTCTATTGCCCTGCGCTTTAATATGTTCTTCTTGCGTGGGCTAAACTTCACTTGAGAAAACCTGCAATTTTCAACTTTTTAAAATGTAATCCTGTAGATTTTGGCGAGAAAATGCCGAAAATCCAAGTCTCAATCCTAGGAGATCACTAGTTCAATAGTTTTACTGCGTTTTCGACAGGTAAGGGCGCCGCCATGTTGGTATGTAGTGACCGTCGCTTAACCAGCGGGGCCACTTCTTATTGTTAGTACTGTGAATAGAATAACTATACAATTTCACATAAGAGAGAAGTGCAACCCGAAAAGAAGAAGTTTAATCTTAATTCTAAAGTAAGAATAAATAAGAAAGACCGGGAAGAATGTACAAAAAAAAAACGTAGACGGAGAAGGTACTTAAACCATCCTTAATAAGATTCTAATTTAAGGTTAACACAAAATGTATCATTTACTGTGTAAATAAATCGAGATTGTTTATGTAATTTGCTATTTCCACAAAGAACAGAGCAGGGTAAAAATTTTTCTCGTCTAGTGGGAGATCTCTTCAGACCAAATTAAAACAAAAACATTATTAATCTCGACTAAATTATATGCTATTCCTCACAAAAATGAAACCCGAAGAATTAATTTTCTGCGTCCGGTTGGGCAGTGTTAAGGCACCTTGAAGGGTGTATTTAATAAATTCATACATTCTACAAATTCTTAACGGCCCTTCTGAAAATAAAATGCAAAAAATTAAACCTTTGCACTCGAAGTTATTTGAACTCCAAAACGAAACATTTCTTCCGACCTACAATATTTAAAATTCTACATACTTTTTTCATGTTATACATACAAAAATGATGCAATTTACTAGTACAATACTGAAGTGTTTAGTAATTTATTAAATACAAACAAATTTAATAATGTAAAAAATCTTTTGAATGATGATACAGAAATTTTTAGTGGCGGCTTACAGTCGTCATTCGAGTGCTAAGGGTTAATTTTCTGGTCTGGTTAAGACCTTGTAAGAGTGTATTCTCTGTGTTTCACAAATTCGCACATTTTACAAGGGCGTAAATGTCCTCGCAAGAACAAAATGCGCAGAATTAATTTGTCAGGTCTAATTGAACAGATACTATTAGGACAGCGTTAAGACACTGTTAAGGGTGTCGGTGTCACGGTAAAGTGAACCCAGGGGCGGTACTTTGTACGGGACGTGTCCCGATCTATCAATAAATCGTCCCCGCCGCGATTTTAAGATGAGACCCCCGGGGGAAGCCCGTGGCGCTTCGATCCCCGGGACAATAAAATAAATGCGGATCACGTTGCCGGCCGCGTTCGGAAGTATAAAAGCGAACGGTAGGTATTTCGCGTTCGGCTGCTGATTTTAGCGATGTCAACGAGGTTTATGACGTTCGCCGGGGGTGCGCCGGCGACGACCGCTTTACGATCGAACGTTCTCCCCCGAAATCAGAAAGAGGGACACCTCTGAAGGGATGCTTGAGAATGCATGGAATTTTTCGTCTGTCCGAGGACAAGCACACACCGATTGGCCCCGTGTCTATCGAATTTTTTGATGAACCCCTGCATCTCTTTGAGCTCGTCGCGCAAATTGTTACGAGAGGCGAGTCACCGCCGCTTGGAAATTCACCCGGGCGGACAACAAAGGCAGAACGCTATAACATTCCACGTTTTTAATAATATTCTAATATCGCCTGGCGAATGCGAGCTCCAAGTGAGCACCTGAAAGGGAAACTAATCAAATTCGTCCTGACGTTCGTTACTGACGTGCGTAATAAAGAATTAACAGAATCATTTACGACTGGGTTTTCAGTTCGAACGAGTCATTTCTCAGGCGTGTCGGTCTTGCGGTTGGTATTTCTACTGCAGCACCAGGAACATGCACGCGTGTGGGGATAGAAATTCAATTAATCTTGGTTAGTTCAATTTTTTATATGTATTAAATATGTATGACACGCGCGTTTCTACTCCAGAAGTACAATAACGAAAATTAGTTTCAATATGAAAAATTAATCGAATTCCTCGCGACGATTTTTTCGCTTTGAATAAGTTAGGCGTGTCTGACTCGTGGTAGCCATTTTCACTGTGGTAATGTGAACATCAAAGTACGCGAAGGACGTAAATTCGAATAGTTTTGTTCACTTCGTTGGTTTGAATTAGTCGTATATGTCTCTTTTTTCCATGATAGAAATATAACAAAGAATAACTTTGAAAGCAAATTAATGTAAAAACGGAGGAAGGAAGTTGGAAGTTTTCCATGGTTAATTTTTTTTTTTATTTAATAGGTTGAAATATGTATGAGTTACGCAGTTTTTTATGCAGTAGTATAACCACGTAATTGGTCAGACAATTTCTGACTCTGATACATTACTTTACAAGATATCAGCTATTTTCTGTACATCCGGAGAGACCGGTATCTATTGGCGATTCATTCTGACTATATGGCTACTCTGTAGCGCCGGACGTGAACACACGGTGTCTGATCTTTTATATACCGTTTCTACTGACCTCAGTCATATAACGTACGTAATAACATGTCAGATTTCCGATGTAAGTTCTGCGCTCGTTGAAACATCCTATTCTCAGATCCGATTTTTGTATGGCTTTTCCATAGAACAATTTTTAACCGTACCTAATCATTGTTTAAACATTACAATGCACTCGTGTGTCCGTCTACTAGCAATTCCACCGAACGTTTCGAAATCGATCTAACTCGACTGAACAATCTCGATTTGCCGCATTTATTGAAATGTTCATTGACATTTAGTTTAGTATACATTCAAATACGTCAAGCTCTCGAACAAATGTCCACAGTAGCGGACAACCGAACCAAATAAATACATGTTAGCGATGAGATTCGATTTGTCGATCTACATTCAATCTACGCCGAATCAAACCGACCAAACCCTAGAAAAACAAAAAAAAGCAATCGAGCAAACATTGCATAAATTTCCATTCTACCATCCCAGAAAACCGGACCACTTAGTCAGCGCTTTAGCGCTCGCAAAAACATTGTCCGGCTAAACCGTTTCTACCGGGACCCTTGTCCCTTAATCTACTTTCCCGTCCCACGTCGACGGACCTTTTCCACTACGCCTAATTCTTCTAATGCATGTAAACAGGCCCTGTGTCTGACTTATACGAACCGTTTCCACCGGAGCTAAAAGTTTCAATCCCTTAAAAGGCGGGCTTAAACATTTCAAGGGAGAACGGTGTCCGTTCCACGGTGGGTTCCCGTTGTCGGGCGCATCAAGGAAAAGGGGGGAGGGCGGTTGGAAAAATTCGCGGAAGTTGGAAAACACACGAAGGAGATAGGCAGGCGGGCAGGCAGTGGTACAATATGAAAATCGCGTCCGCTTTGTCCGAGCGGGCCCGACAAAAGGCCGGCGCGGCGCGGCGCTATCCGTACGCGCGAATGTAAGCGTGGTAATCCGGTTTACCGTGGTATTGGATAACAGGCTTTCCCGGCCCGCGCCGTAACTCTGAAATGTGGGCCGTCGATTCATTAGCGGATGGGAGAAGAGAACGGCGCGGCGGCTATCGTGCTCCGTAATCCGGGCGTAATTTTTAATCCGTCGCCCCTCCCCCGCATAATTCCCCCGGCGCCGTTGCGAGACGGTTGCGCGACTCTCCGCCAATTAATGCCCGCGATGCTCATCGAGACGCTACGGACACGCCTAGCACGCGTCACAATTATATTACCCAACGGTATTCGCATCCGCCGACAAATATTTCCCGAATATTTTTCCGTACGGCGGATAACGGTGACGGTCGAGCGACAATTAATCCTCGTATCATCCAGCCAGTCGCGATCTCATTTCGCGGAGCCTCTCCTTCGTCCCTCTTGTACTTGCCAGCCCTTCTACTATTACTACTACTGCTGGTACCGCCACCCTTCTAGCAGCGGAGCTTTTTCCTTCGTTTATTTCGACCGGACACAGCGACGGTAACGAGCCTCCCCCCCTCACCTCAACGGTTATAAATTGTCATTATCTCGCGCGCAACCGGACGTTCGTTAACGAACGTGCCCGCCTGAGAAACAATGCTGAACATTGACCTCCACCCACAGCTCCCTACTCTTGAATTACCTCCGTCGATTGTCAATTGCATAAGCAACAAGTGATCATTACGCGTTCGTTGCAATCAGCTTCACGCGACAGATGAAACCTCGTGCTGAACACCAGGAAAAGACTATGATCTGTTGTTCGGTTCTTCTTATTTTTATCCGGAGTTACCGTGGACGATGTGATCTGGTAATCTGAATAAATGCACCTCTCTTTTATTCTACGTGCTGTTTCTCATTTTATATCTATGAGACCCATGCAATTTACTTACATGTTTAGTAATCTATTAAGTACAAGCGTATTTAATAATGTAAAATATATTTTTAGTAGGCTTAATTATGTCGTTCAGGAGGATACACTTGGCATTGGAAATTTTGTCTGTGCTTCCAGAAATCTTTTTCTTCGTTGTTACTTTTTATTTTGTTGGACCTATCATGTTCTGCATGGTTTATTGATACGTAGAATCGGTAGATTGAGACCTTCATGTAAATGGGGATACGTATGACCGGTTTGTTTCTTCTGCAGTAGTATAACCATGTATTTGGTCAGACAATTTCAGACTTTAATACATTTTAATACATTTTATGTACATCTGGAGAGATTTATATCCTGATGATTTATATACCTCTTCTACTGATTGCAGCCAACCGATCGTACTATTTGAACCACATGCAAAAACAAAGAATATTGTACACCAAGTCCAATTCTTAACTGTAGCGCTGTATAAAGCAATATGCCAATAAATGTATTTTTCATACAGTGAGTCTAACAATTTGATCATCGGCTCTATAGTGCACGCCGTACCCTTCAATACCAGCCTGTATATGGCGAGGATTTCCATATCCGTCAATTTGCAAAACAATATCGACGAGAAACTTACTCGAGCGTCGAACCCTTTGCAAATCCTGCATAAGGGTTATTAAAAGTGGCCGAGGCAGGCGTGGGCAAGGTAATCGCGAAAGGGCGGAATATTTATGAAAAATATTCAAAAGCGGACGGCGACGGAATGAATAATTCCGAAGAAAGATGGCCGTATCTCGCGTCTCCGTTTCCGTCGACGACAGCCGACGCCGACGGCGTCCCGATCCGCGGACACCGTCGACGGTGTCGTCGCAACGGGAATGTACATGCATTTCAATACATTAACGCGCGCGCGCGCAACACGGTTATCCGTGGCTGGCTCGTGCTCGCGCCTCTCGCTTCCCGTGTTTTTCATCAGCATTTTTCATTCTCGAATTTCTTTCCCTTCGTGTCCGACTGACGTGCATGCCCACGCGAGACGGCGCTTGTTTTTCCTGCTGCAGTCCCGGCGCAACTACACATCTCGATTCGGATTCGCCTGGATTTGCAATAAACTGCTCTTTGAAGCTGCGATGACTAGAAAGGTGCGAGAGCGAGAGAGAGAGCGAGAGAGAGGGGGGGTTCAACAATCATTCAATTTCAACGGTTCTTGTGGTGGAAGATTCCTATTGAATTTTACTGAAGGCTCTATACTGGTTTCAACATTGGAAAAACATACTATAACATTCTCGCGCAGACGAATTTTTCAATGAAGATGGTAGCAAGTGATATTTCGGGTGCCTGGATTTTCAAGCTTCAAGACGCGGATATATTTTGGCAGTTGACGATTTTTCAATTATTAATCTTCGTGAGTCGACGTTTTCCTGTTTAAGATTGCTCTCCTTTATTTCTAGTTTATAATTACACACGAACGTTCAAATGGTTGACAGATCTTTGCTGACACAAATGGAAAGCATTACTGGAACCAGTTTTTTTTTTTAGACTGTATCATGTCCTACCTCTTTCACAATCGTGTCAGTGCAGATTCGCGATAAGGTAGAGTGACCACGTTACCGGCAAAACTAGGCGAAAAATGGTTTTGCGTGCCTCAACTTTTCGTTCTTATATGAGAATTTTATTCGCTGGGAAAGGACTCATTCGAAAGAGGAAGGTCCAATCTAGCGCGCGCTGGTCACGAGCTGACGAGATTATGCAAATATTTGGTAATATGAGCGTTAGAAGTAGGCCAAAAATTGACGACGTACCTACCGTGGAATACAAGCATTCTTCTGCCATTGGACGAGTTTTCTGGATGAAATCGAGAGTAGCGCGCTCTAGAAAATATCTCTAGCTAGAAATTGAGCTATATTTTGTCTTGATCCTCTGCAAAATAAAGCCAAAAATTTGAAGCATGTTTCTGACGTCATAATATCGATAGTACAGAGCAAATAATGTGACCACTTTAGTCACAGACTTGGGGCCCGTTGCATCAAGACCAAGACGGATCTTAAGTCAGTGGCTAAAGGCTGCGAACGGAAATTATACAGCAGTTACCGACCTACTGACTCTGCAAAAGTCACGTGACTAGCCTTGGCTCTTAAGTGTTAGTTAAAGAAGATCAGCTAGTTCTGGATATCCGGAGATCCTTGTATCTTTAAACAGCAATCTGTCCAACGTTAGAATCGCGCTGCATTACGCTCCGCGTCAAAATTCCTCGACTGCCTCTACTATCGATCCGACGCCAACAGAGCAGATTAGCATCCGCCGAAGCACATCTAATTAATATCTAAATAAATATTCAGCTAAACTGGCTTCATCCGCGGTTCCTAGAATTTCATTTCGCCTGCTTTGTACACGAAATGCAGAGTTCCGGTGCACCAAGGGGGCAATGAATGCTCCACAGGTCTTAGATGAGCAGGCTACCTTGAAAACGGCAGCAATTCCTTCTATACCATCCTGCAGAAAGGAAAATCAACCTCGGGGATACTCATTCTCCGGGGCTGTTCATCCCTGCCGCACAGATTTCGTACTCTTTTCTTCTCTCTTTCTCTCTCTCTCTCTCTCTCTCTCTCTCTCTCTCTCTCTCTCCCTCTTTCGCTCTCGAGAGTCGTTTTGTTTCGCGCTGGTGGCAGTGGCTTCATCTCCAGCCGGCCCCGAGTTTTCCGATACCGGAAACATCGGAACGTCTGCGTGGCTACTTGAGAGAGCATTCTCCTCTCCTCCAACTATCCTCTCTCGCTGGGAGAAGCTTCGGCAAATTCCAGCGGACGGTCCCTTTTTATTCGACTGTTCAGGTTATTCAAGATTTGCGAACGAGCTTAAATCCGTTGGAGCGAGAGCTCCATTCGTGCAGCTCGACCAGAAAACCGCACCGGACTACACCGGCGATTCCGATGTCCTTTTCGTCCTGTGTCTTCAGGATCGAATCTTTCTGGACTCTCTTCCCCTTTTCTCTGCTCCAGAGACTTGTGGCCCTTTATTCTTCGTTTCGAGCAAGGTAATACCCCGCCAAGGAGGATTGCCTACGTCGTTTCGACGCCAGATAACTGTCGAATACGCACATTCCCCCGACAGCCTATGCCCTGTACCATCTTCGTCCTCTGCCCGTTTGACCCCGCCCGGAACGCAAATCCGATTGGCCGCTTCTCTTTGGGACGCACCTCTGGGTTTTGCGAGTTTGCATCCGGACTGAGGCCTCTGATGCAGCGGAGATGCACACCACCTTCGACTGACTCTCTCTGTCTTATCCCTGGAGAACCTTATTTTGGAAGAGTGTACAGACATTTTCATCATTCTTGGATTTGTGCCCCTCTTTGTATTCTCTAAGAACCTTTGAAATTTATATTTGTGGCCCTTTGTATTATTAAATACCACTTTTAAAATGTTTGAAAAGAATCCACTAACACTGTCTGCTGGACATTAAAGTGGGTGTTAGAAAAATCGGTGGGATCACCCATCATAGTCAGTACCGCCATAGACTAGGTATAATAGGAGTAGACCAGTCGCCCAATGTATATTTCTGTTTCACGTTCGGGGGGCCTAGAGCAATCCTTACCATTCCGTGTCACATCCTACCTTATCGGCCAGAAATAATATAGTTCAACTAATGTCTTTCAACGGCGCTGTTGCTGATTGTTTCGTGTGTGTTTTGCGTGTGTTAATTAATAACTCCCCACGTCTTCAGATAATCAAGAACTACCACAATTATACTACAGTATCTTTAGGACGTATCTAGAAGAACTTTTAAGGTCATTTACCTGCAGATCCTATCTGACATTACTTTTATGGAAAACTACACTGACCTTTGACGCTTTATCTACCGGAAGCCGATTAATAGGCTTTCCAATGGCGTATATACATTAATTCTAAAAAATTGTTGAACTACGAATGAGATTGTTGCCTCTCTTGAACAATTTATTCAGAACTTCTCAGCTGTATGATTACAGTCATTTCTCTATATATGTCGCCAAGACCTGGCTGATAAACGTCGCAGAATTATCCCGACTACCGAGGCGTATACCCCGTCAGGGGCCGCGAAGCTCGAGAAGCGTCAGACGCCAAGGAGTGTAAACGTAACACAGCTCGGGTATGTCTCCTAGACGATACATGTCGCTGGCAAGACCCCTGTTGTTGTCATATATCGAGAATTCACTGTAGAAGAAGAATATTAAAATAGAAAATTGCCGGTAAATAAAGCATTAAAAATGAGTGTATACTACATATAACTTTTCTCCACTTACTATACGAAGCCAGTCAATTTGGCAAATGAACGATTCACCCTATTTTCCTGAAACACTCCACCACTTTATCCCGAAAGTACTCCGCACCGACCAGCGCGTTTCCCGACACAAAGAACCCGATAACGGTGGATTATTCGCCGTAAACTCGTCTGTCCGAGAAGTCAGTCACGTCGGCGTATCCGAGGCCACATGTCAAGGAAAGTTTGCCCATGATCCGGCCGGCTCCCCTCACGGCAGCGCGTGTTTTCATCCGGGAGCGTAGCAAAAACAAAAATTCAACTAACCCGAAACGAGCTATCGGAAGTTGCGGGGCTCCGCGTCTCCGTCTGCGTGGGCGTGTTACGGGCCTCGAGGAATCAGTTTCCTCGCGGAAGGGGAAAAGTTTCTTCGCGGTGGCGGACACCTCTTGGACGCGTTTTTCTTTTGCGCCAGCCGGAAAAGTTTCGTCGGGTCCGCGGAAGATTCTCCGTCCGGATGTTCCTGGCCGCGAAATGGCTTTTCGGGGTTCCCACCCGTTCCAGGGGAGAAAAAAAAAACGACGAACAACGAGATATTGTCCACATCTAGAAACCGATTCTTGTCGAACCGGCTCCTCCCTCGTAATTGTCCGTTCTCGGGGTCGTTTACTCGAGACATTGTCTCCATTGACCACATATACGGTGACTTTATGCTACTGGAAGGTCAGGCGTCTTCTCCTCCTCTTTTTAGAAACCACCCTATCGAGCCAGAAGTTCCGTCGCGGAGATAAGCGACGTTGTTTGAGCGCTTTGAAAACACGTGTCGAACGGGAAGGAGTTATGTAGAAAACTTTCTAAACGTTTTACCGGGAACCTGTCTGCTCGAGCAGGGAAAATAAAATCGAGTTTCAAACTATGGTTCCCTTTGAATGGGGGATCCATTATTCTTCCTGATTGCCCGCTTTGACGGGTTAAATGTTTTTAGATCAGCGTCTTCCAACGCACCTTCAACTTTTCAGTTGCGGGCAACTTTCTGGGACTTCTTTAAAATGCTGGACGCATGTATGTATATTTGATGTTGGAGGAATGAGACGAGATTCTTACGTTGCTGTAAACGCTGTGTATATTATTTATTTGGTACGAAAGATGGCACAGTGGTCAACAAATTATTCAGCTGGCAGGATCGAACTGTGCTGCCTCTTTCGAAAGAGAGTTTTACATGTTGAACATTTGTAACGTAAATATATACACTGCTATCGCCACAAGAGACACACCACTACCAGTGTGCTTTATACATGAAATTACCTTCCGCGAAGCTTCTGAAAGGTTGCGGAAAGAATCCCGAATAGACATAGCGTACATCCTCACCAGTAAAGAAAAAAGTCCGAGCTCTGCTCTCGCGAGATCATGCCCGGAAACCGAGAGAAGAAGCGAATCGAGTCTCGAGTGAGTTTAAGGGTTCACCGAGGTCGAAGCAGTCGTCGGGCTATTAGAAAGAAGGTGACAGGCTTAAAAAGTCGTGGTTGGGTCACGGCAATGCGATTGTCGGCCATAGTGTCGCGGAACTCCGGCCAAACTGTCACTCTTCCGCCACTGCGGAGAATTATCGTGCGTGTTCAGCGGTCAACCGCTGCCGCCGCGATACTCCACTAAAAGTCCGTCTGCCGTTTCGGGCCACGTCGACAGGGGAAAATCCAGACAGAGAGCGAGGGAAAATGTGTGCAGAGACAGACAGAAAATGGAGACAGGAAGAGCGGGAAAATACAGGCAGGGAACGAGAAAATGGGGAAATTTGAACAGAGTGCGGGAAAACGGAGGGAAATTGAAATACACAGCTAGAAAAGGGGGAAAATCGAAATAGGGAGCGAGAAAACCGAGGGAAATCGGAAGAGTGAGAAAACTGGGGAAATTCGATACAGAGCGAGAAAATTAGGAAAAAGGAAATAGAGTGCGAGTAAAGGGGGGAAATCGAAATAGAATGCGAGAAAACTGGTGACAATTGAATTTGAGAGCGTGGAAACTGGGGAAAATCGAAACAGAATGCGACGAAACGGGGGAAAATCGAAATAAAGAACTGGGAAACTGGGGAAGTCGAAATTGAAACCGAGAAAATTGGGGAGAATCGAAAAGGAAAGCAAGAAAACTGGGGAAAATCGAAATAAACAACGGGGAAAGTGGGGAAGTCGAAATTGAAACCGAGAAAATTGAGGAAAACCGAAAAGGAAAGCAAGAAAACTGTTGAAAATCGAAAAAGAATGCGTGAGAATCTGGAAAAATTCAAATAGAGAGCCAGGAAACTGGGGACAATTGAATTAGAAAGCGAGAAAAATTGGGAAAATAGAATTAGAAAGCGAGAAAAATGGGGAAAATTGTATTAGAAAGTGAGAAAACTGAGGAAAATTGAAATTTAGTGATAATGGGGAAAATTCAAATAGAGATCGAGAAAATTGGGGAACATCGAACTAGAGTGCAAGGAAACTGGGGAAAATCGAATAAAAAAATGAGGGAACAAGAAAAATTCGATACAGAAAGCGAGAGAGAAAATCTAGACAGAACAGAGAAAATCCAGACCCAAAACGGGGGATAATCTGGACAGAGAACGAGCGAAAATTGAGACAGACTGAAAATCGGGAGAGGGAGAAACAGAGGGTAGGAGAAGCAAGAAAGGGTGAGTGGTACAGGGGCCTAGAAGAAGTTGCGGGGAAAGCATAAAAAGGAACTTGCCAGACAGTTCGAAAGGCGTAAAACGGCGTCACTTGGCGCAACTGCGGCGCACAGCGGTAGTGTGGGTGTGGGCCCGCGAACGCGCGAGCACGCCTGTCGGTGACATAGTGGAAAAGTTTCGAAGTGTCTGGCCGTATCCGGGATCTGAAATCCTGCAGGGTTAACGACGTTTTCTTTACGAGCCCCGCGGGTCAAATCCTCGCGCGGAAAATGATTGCGACGGCTCGTTGCCTCCTGGCGACCCTGCGCGCCCGTTCATATAATTCAATGATACCCATGTTCCATTGGAAACCGTCCGACGATACGTTTACCCTTTGTGTAGCGCGAGATACTGGCTGTTGTGTGGACACGCTTCTGGCCAGTTGTCTGAATAATCCACGGAACGGCCATTATTTCAATGTATTTCACCGGTTATACAATTTCTTGCTTGTTTTAATCTTTGTTTCACTTGGATCTACGTTTCGTCGCATTATTATTGAATTCTTTATATGTTGCTGGTTGTACCTGGTTCTTTAGCAGTGTTCTTTATCTTTCTGTATTGCTTTTTGTAATCTCTTTCTTTCAAAGACAAAGATATGTCCCGTGTGAACAGTCTGCTGTCCCAGAATTAGTATACGCTTTCTAGATACCATACGCTCTGTCAGTCGCAAAATATATCGGAAAATGTAGATCATCTCGCAAGCAATCTTGAACATGCATTTTGAACTGAAAATTGATAGAAAAATTCTATCAGGCGGTTCGAAAGGTTGCTGCGTTAAAAAAAACGATAGCTGACGTAGACGAAGGTCAGAAGTATTTAGACTCATCGGCAATCTATGTATGTATAAGAATATATATACGAACGTATATTTACTAGAATTGAAGCTCGAGACGATATTTCTAGGTAAAAATTTATAGAATAAATTCTGACTAGCTGTTTAAGAGGTTGCAAACAGACAATGAATATGAGATAGATAACATAGATACACATCAGACGTATTCTACTTATCTCCGACATGAATTGGACATAGATAATGTAGCAAAAACATATGAAAGAATATGCTAAAAAATTGATACTCTCTCAGAAGCAATTTAAAGAAAAACATATAAATAGAATAAATATAGAATAAATTCTGACTAGTTGTTTAGGAGGTTACAAGCAGACACTGAAAATGAGATAGATAACATAGACCTACATTGGGCATAGAAAACATACTGAAAACATGTCAGAAAATATAGGAGAAAATTAATTCTCTCTCAAAAGCAATTTTAGAAAACCATCTGACGCTAAAAATTCGCGGGACAAATGCTGACGAGCTGTTTGAAATGTCGCGGACGACGTGTTTAAAAGAAATTCAACTTATCTGAGACGCGGATCAGACATAGAGAAATGTACGTTTCGGACGTCTACCAGAAAATATATCAAAAACTGTGTAACCCTCTCGTGTGCAATCTCGGGAGGATATTAAAAGTAGAAATTAATGGTACAGAATCTGACAAGCTGTTCGAGGGGTTGCAAGCGTTGCGTGAAAAAGAATATGGTAGAGCAGCAGGGCCGGAAATGTTTCGCGAGAACAAGTCGGCGATCCCGAAGCGGCCTTAATTCGTCGTGGATACGGGTCCGTGTATCATCGCGTTTTATCACGCGGTCAGGTTTTAATCACGGCGAGGTTCGCGGGCGGCTCCGGCGAAGCCTGACGTATTAAAGCGTCTAGGACACGTGACGTTAATATGTCGGACGGTCCTTGGCGCGACGACGGACGACATAAGAGAGCGATGGCAGGGGAGAGGGAGAAGCTAGTGAAAAGAGAGCGAGAGCGAGAGAGAGAGAGAGGAAGACGGAGATTCATATAGTCTCGGCCTAGTTCGCGGGCTGGTTCGCATTCAAAAGGGAAAAGTAGCTGAAAACCCGGCCGGCGGCCATTAGACGGATATTTAGCCGGGGCCCAGAGTCACGATTACGTCCTACTAAAGCCGCCGCGCACGGCAAAGTAATCCCTTTGAAAGACGAACGGGGATACCGGCGCGATTCACGCTGAGTGGCCGCCGATAAAAGCGACTCCGTGTAATTTTGTGTCACTGCAGGACTCCGTGTTCAATTTACTGTCGGGAAAAACTTTGTTCCGACCCGGCTACATTACTTCCCCCGTGCCCGCCCGCAATCCTACCGACAACCCCTACGCTTCCACCTTTTCTCTCTCTCTCTCTCCCTCCCTTTTCCGAGTAATAAGTACCCGACCACGGCGCGAAACTGTTCGGCCAGCGGTGGATTAATTCAACCAGCTTTATTACAACATCCCCGCGTTTATGCTCGCTGAAAGTTCCCCTAACCTTCCCGGTTAGAGGGGCCACCGATCGACCGTACGATCGTCGCGAATTTCCACCGCGAAAATGTTTTCCCCGAGAAACTTTTTCCGCAGCGCCGCACGAAAACATTCGAGAACCGTGAGTTTCAGAAACGATGCTCGATCGGTGTTGGAACTGCCCTGCTCCGCAGCTACAGTCCAGTTCGACGGTTCGCGCTCTTACTCCGTGGTCGCTAATGGCCGCAAATTAGGCCGAATTAATTGCCGCCGGGCTTGAAGTCCTTCGACGCGCGGGAACTTTTTCGGTCGGGAATTGAACGGTTGGCGAACGCCGTATCGATGGATTGCAGATCTTCGTAGGCTGTTTTCTGGAAACCCGGAAAATTTGTTTCACCGGTCCAGAAAATCGTGAATGTGCCCATTCCCGAGTTTTTATGTCGAAGGTGAATGTCATTTGTGCTTTATGGATGTTAACAAATTTTTTGACAGCTTCTTTTTATGGGAAATGTAAATATAGACTTTTACCCGTAGAATGATCTTCAAATTTTTACATTTCACACACTGGTTTGGAAGTTGCAATCATTTAACCCTTTTGCATCATTAGCGTATATATACATACGCTCAATTTTCCTGGTCAATATCAGCGGAGCGTATACTCAATACTCGGAGCTCAATTGATTTTTTCTTATGATGCTGAAATATGAAGTGCTTTTACTTGTAGCCGTATTTGTACTTAAATATAATTTATAATAAAGTTTGGGGATAAATACCTTCGTTCCATATTTCCTTATGATGCAAATAGGCTAAAGTCGGTTTTCAATATTTGACCATGCCCAGATTCTAGTTTGTCCGATTGTTTAAAACAATTATTGAGATCTGAAATTCCTTGGCGAATATAGAACGATACATTAGTATTTCTATCGTGCTTTTTAGTTTAAGTTGTTTTGTTTTTCTGGAATCTATTGTATGAAACGTTCAGGGAAAATCGAGGTGGCGGTGGTTTCGCATGAAAAATCAAGCGGGCAACACGGAATAAAATTCGTCGATTCGAAGCCCCGCTTTCGAAAAAGTCACGCTCGAAAATTTGCAATTGAGAACGTACGATTGGCAAATTCCCCTCTGGATTCGAGAGGTATAATCGTCGGGAAGTAATTCTGCGAATGGAACTGCGTGAAAAATGCAGAGGACAATGTTTTATCGTTCGAATCCTTGATCCAGGACGCTTCTGATCTGAAAGTTTGTTGAACAGTTCAAAATTCGTCTAATTGTCACGGAGTGGGTAATCGGAACCGATTTTATCGCCGCTCGAAACTCCAATTCGAATTGAATGTATCTAAGGAAAGATACGATTGTTCATAACAATCAGAAAATGACAAGAAGCATTTACTAGACTGCGGATCTTCATGGGAAATAAAAACTTTCTACCGGAATTGCAACGAACTGGAGTGAAATAGAAATTTATTTTCTTTCTTAATAGGTTCAATAGGTTGAAAATAATGTAACAGCATTTAAAAAATTTCTCTAATGTTTTTACTGTTATAAAATAAGCCTAATCTTTTTTGTCATAAATTGCATAAAATCCGCAGTCTAATAATTACACATTATTCTTGGCAAGCTACTCAATAACCTGAGTCGTAGCTACTGAAACAGTTAGGAATGCCCAAAATTTTCCGATATCCGTTAATAATTTTATAACTATTTTTATGTAATTGCAATGAAGAATCTGTCCAAATACTGTCGAGCATGACAGAATGGAACATTCTCGTCCCAGAAGTCCTTTCTTCCGCCTCAAAATTTCAATACCTCGCGACACCCAAAATTCGCTATTTCCTATTTACCATTTAAACTTATCCACGCTGGAAGACAGTAAATATCAGCGGGACCCTATTTCTCAGGCAAAGAGTAAGGAAAAAGGGAGAACGAGAAAGAGAGAGAGAGCGCGAGAGAGACGAGCCGGAGGCACCGAGAGCATCCAGTCCCTGGTGCACACCCCTTTTTCCAATCTTACACGAAGCTACACCTACTTCGGGGCTGCAGTGACGCTTCGTATTTCGTTCGAAAGAGCCCTGACTCTCTCTCTCTCTCTCTCTCTCTCTCTCTCTCTCTCTCTCTCTCTTGCTCAGCTTAGGTGTGCGAGAGCCCCACGGCATTACGGGTGAACCACTTTTACCGAGCTACGAGGCCAGAACTCCGATGGAAATGCTCGGGGAAATCGTCAGAAGGAAAATCTCCGGAGAGAAAGGAGGTCTGGAGAGCGGAGAAAGATAGAAGGAGAAAGCAAGAGAGAACGGGTAAGAGGAAAGGGGGACCTCGAAAGGGGTCTGCATGGAAGTCAAGGGCAACTGGGGACGGAATTTGAATAATTCAATCGGGCCGGAGTCGGACGCGGGTTAAATAAAATAACGTTGCAAAATGTTGGAGTAAAGTCGACGCGCTGCCTGAGAAACGCTGCCGGGGAAGCCTATGACCACGAGGGCCGCAGCAGCGATCCAATTTTCTCGTCCTGGCCGACACCCTTTCTTCTGCCGCCCCTGAACTACCCCCGGTCGCTAAACGATGGCTCTAGGCACTCGGAGACTGCGTGCGAAAGTATCTTCTCCCTGAGCGAGCGGACCTTTTCATTTCTTGTCCTGTGAGCTGACCTCGAAGCGGTCGTTGGATAAGCCACCTACGCTTCTTCGTTGAAAGCGTGCCTGTTTTTTGTTCCCGGGGAAAAGATCCTTTGACTTTTCTATTTTACGTACTCCTTTGAAACGTGAAATTGCGAGGCATTGGCCGTGTTACAAAAGGATTTGTGTGACCCGATAAGAATGTAAATTTACTTGATAGTCAATGTAACATACGTGTGTTACGTTTTGTGTCCGTAGAACGAGGCATGCATGCGCTATAGCGTACCGACGACTGCGTTCGCAACGAATGGCGCGTGCAGACGTGTTAATTCGTCGAGTTCGTTGTTTCGACAAGTGCTGCGAGCATTTCTGCGAAATTCACGGGCGGCGCGGGTGCCGGATGCGACACGTCTCGCCTATAATTTCAAATTTCCCCGGGCCGAGGGCACACGGCCGAGTTCTTTATGGCGTCGTCATTCGGCGCACGCGGCACGTAAAATGTGGACTGCCGCGGGACGACGTGCAAATGTCTTACATATTTTCGGAAATATTGGAAAATACGGCCGGCGGTCGTGGCGGCAACGGCGCGGTACGGCGGCCCGAGGTGAGAATCGTCTCGCCCCGTCTCTGCTCGCGGAAAATTCGCCTGGCGCTCGCGCGACACGTTCCCATCTCGCCGCATGAAAAATTCCGGCTCGCCCTCCGGCCGGATTACTGCGAATTTATATTTCTCTGTCGGCCGGTCCTTTTACGCGGCGTTTCCACGCGACCTGCGCCGTGTTTTATGGGGCCTGGACAGGAATTATAGCTCCCGCCCCGTCAAACGCCTCTCACAATTTTGCGACCCGTGCGAATCTCGTTTCGATAGTTGTCTGCCCGCCGAAAACGTCGGACAACCGCGTTTAGCATGCACCATTTGTTGTCTGGCCATTGGTCCATTCGTATTACTTACTCAGCTACAAACAGACTGATTCTAGATGTATGACCACTGATTGACTCGGACTACTGTAGGAATACGGACAAACTAGCTGCCTGGTCAATGTTCGACTCGTACTACTTGCTTGTCTACAGACACAAAGATTCTAGTCCTTGATGATAGGTCGACTTGTACTACTTGGCTAGTAACATGCATAGCGTTCTAACTGTTTCTCTATTAGTTGACTCATACTGCTTATTTCCTTGCAGGTAGATCTATTCTACTCCGTTGACCATTGGTCGACTCGTACTGCTTGTTTGTCTACAAGCACAATGATTCTAATCCTTAGTAATTGGTCGACTCATACTATTTGGCTAGTAACATGCATGGTGTTCCAAATGTTTTGCTATTGGATGAGTCATAGCATCTGTTTGGCTACACACAGTACTATTCCAGTTGTCTACCCATTCGACGACCCATACTACTGGCCTGGCGAGTATTAACCCGCTCTTTCGATTCAATCAACGATATTATTTTCAGTTCGTCCAACAAACAGCTGATTTATTTCATTCGCTCGATAAAAACAGTACTTGTACCACTGCCTGACAAACGTAGGACGTATTCCACTGGCCGCCTCTACTAAAAAAAAAAAAGATAAAATCGTGCGATATGAACGTAATAGAAGATTTACAGTAATATTTCGAAAAACACTTCGGCGATCGAGATACATCAAACTGACCAATAATCGTGCGCCAGATGGAATTCCTCGTAAACGAGAACGAGGAGACTCGCGTGACCCCTAGTCGTAACTCAGAGCCCCCCCCCCCCCCTCCCCCCCCTCCTCCTCTCTGTCTAAAATTTTCGTTGGTCGCAATGGTGATGGCAGAGCTATTCCGCCGGGGTAACCGGCCGCATTGTTACGGCACTGTCATCCGCAAGCGCTAATGCGACTGGAAAATGCTAAAGGGCGAGCGTAGCCGGCGAGATAAAACCGCGGGGGTCGTTATTTATTCACGGACGGGACTCGCTTGTCCCTCGCACGAACCGTTCTCCTCGGAGCCCCCCTTTTGCAATTCCCCCTCTTTTCAGCCTCTAGCCCCCACCCTCCTCTCCTCTATGCCCCTCTTTTAAATGTTTCACGCGCGCACAGCAGCCGCGGAAATTGGCTGGAAAGCTAATAACGTGCCGGGATTCTCGGCGATATTGCGCGTCTTCCGCCCCCGCGATCGCAGGAAACACGGCCGAATGAGATTTGTTTGGCATTTCGCAGTCGGTACTGAGGTTTCACCACCACCTCCATCACCCCCTCTCTTTCCCTGAAACCTCCCACCCCCCCCCCCTTCCGCTGAAACGTTTCGCTGACTTATGGAGATCGTTTTTAGCGACCGGCGCGCAACAATGCGGAACCGTAAAGGGTTTCAATTAATTTTAATTAACTGCACGCTCAAATTCCGCCGAACAGTTTGTACATTTTGCTGGATACATCTGTAACTGCGAACTTTTGATGTTGTTGTTGTTGTTAGATGATGGATGCTGCACCGTTGCTTCTGCCGGCGCGTTTTATTGACTCCGCCGTTCTGCTTGATTTTATGGAGATTTGGAATTGCGGTGCTTGAACTGAATGATCATAGTTGATAGGGAGTATATTGATTCAGGATGAAAAGTTTAAATTGTACACCGCGTTGTTCTTGTGGGCCTCTTTCATTTCAATGAAATTTGGCTCATCGTTGGTTCACTTGTACTACTTGTTTGGCTATACACTTCTTGTTGTCTGATTAATCGTCGACTCAGACTATTTGTTTGAATACAATTACACCTGTTCTACTTGGGTGATCATCGATCGACTACACAGATGATTATGGTTGATGGTGACAATGTTGATTCAATTGTTCATTCTTAAAAGTTCTGAAAATGAGTGTTGTAAATTGTAAAGTGTATTGCTCTTGTAGACCTCTTTCGTTTGAGTGAAAGAATACCCTCTGCCTCTTAACACTGTTATTTCTGTACTCTTGCGGAAACGTACAAAGAAATTAATAGTGTGAATTGTGTACAGGCAATATTTAAATATTTGTATTATCCTTTCCTTTTCTAGAAAATGGGATAACACCTTAAAAAGTGAATAAACACTTAAAAGATTAATAGAACCTTAAAATCCCTTTCGATAAAATTCTAAAAATGTTAAGCGGAGTCTTCCGATTCCAACGACACAGAATGATTGAATTTCAAGATCCTTTGGTCAGAGAAGGACTTCGAAAAAAAAATTGATCCCAAGGAAGACTAATTTCCGGAACCGCCAGAAATGTTCAAGAAAGCCCTAAGCGGCGATTGCAGCGGACAATCGAGCGGCGAAATTAGGCGTGCCAGGGAGGAATCTGCGAACGATGAGGGCAATTGGTCAGGCGTGTCGCGCGACTCTCGCGATGTCTACTAAAAGGGACACTTTGGGACCGCGACAATAATTACGGTCCGGGCAATTAGAATAAATCTTGGGGCAGCTAATTGCCCTATTTATTCGCGGTCGTTGGAACGCGGGGTCGGTTACCGCAGCTGTGACCACGGTCCGCGCCAAGAAATCATTCTTGTCGTCGTCGTCTTCTTTCCGTTTTAACGGTGGCGGTTTCGCCCCCTTTTCCCACCCCTGGAAAACAAAGAGGGAAAGAAGGGACAGAGAGCGACAAACCGAGACGGAGGGGAAGAGGGATTAAGAGAGAGAGAGAAAGAGAGAGGGAGAGCTGTTTGCCGGGCAGGTCTGATTATTTCGTTCGTGTTGTTTGTTCGTCTGTTTGCCTGTTTGCCGGACAAATCCGGGGGAGCGGCTTATGGGGGCGGCGGCGCGTTTAAACGTCGTTGGAAACGGGCCGGGTGCGCATGAACGCGACGGAACGAGCCGTCGTTAGGGATGTAATGCCTACGAGTGCGATTGTTCGCATTACCCGGCCGATGCTGATGGCGCTTTGAACGGTGTCCCGCGGATGTAAAGATGTCCGAGACCTGCCGTTTCCGCCGCAGGGTTACGGCCCCGCTCGATAGACTCGCGAGAGAGTTACGCCCCCAGAGTTACGCCAGACCGACCGCCACTACTGCGGTTGGTTTATGGCTTTAAAGAAAATTAACGCCGCGCACGGTAATCGCCATACCCTGCACTCCCTCCATCATTCGAGGCCGAGCTAATTTTCGGGGCAGCTGGAATTACTATGCCGCGCCCGCGCACTTTCGTAAAAGTAATCGACGTCGACGTTCGACTTCATGGTTTTAACACTCGGCTAGGTTTAAAACGATTTTTTGTGGATTTTTAAGTGCTAGATGGTTGATTTAGTGGAGGGGGAGGGGGGAGGTGGTTTTACGAAAATCCGCGCGAGATTAGAAGGAAGTTATTAGCAGCGGAGCTATTGATCGAGCTAGATTGATTCGCTTGATTTCAAAATTGGCGGAGGTTTGAAACTGGTTTTTCTGAAAAGTTATTGATTAWCTTTWTTAAATATTAGAGCAAGAATCATACAAGATTTTAACGAACGTGTTCTCATGATTTTTAAGAAGCGTCACGGCCCGGGGTTTAATTTTGCACGAAGCGTTCCCAGCGAGTTTTCAGATTTTCATGAAGCGTCGCAAACTAATTTTCATTTATTTTTATTTTTATTTTTATTTTTATGAGGCGTAACAAACTAGGTTTTCATTTAGCGTTCGCTAGTTACGATGTTGGTGGATTGTCCGACAGCTATTTTACAATTTAATGTATTTGTAATTTAATGACTATCGTGGCGCTCTCGGGGACGTACGAAGCGCAACAAAGCGGAATATAAGAAGCGCGGAATGGGTTCGAATTATTGTACGATTTCAGCGATCTGATATTTACGCGCAGACGTTGCGCCGGTTTTATACGCTCTACAGGTACGCGTTTATCATCAGTTATTGTAGCCAGCGTCATAAAGCGAGACGATCGCATACACGCTTTGTACTTAAATAAAATTACTGCTTACCGGTTCCAGCTTTAAAAAGTCATTGTACTACTTGCTGCTCGTAAAAGCGCGAGGATAAGAATCGCCAGCTACGTTGTATCAAGTGCGTAACTATTGCTTATCAACCTATTATTTACTGATTTACTTCCTGGGCAGCCTTGCAAAGAGTTACACTTCTCGGCTCACAATCTCCGAGGCAGGAGAAGAAATTTTATTGTCCTCGCAGTATCTCGCCGTATTTTCCTGCCGCATGACACGAAATTGAAACTGTTTCGTACTAGTCAAGCAGTCCCTTGAATTTCACTTATTGTTAGTCATTAAAATAGTACCATTGACACAGTTGTCCCAAACACGGAGAGAATTCTCACGCTCTCTTGATCTCATCTGAAGTGCGTTTATTAATGTGAATGGTTTTTTAAAAGGACGCCATTGACAGCTCGTTCAGGGGTTGAATCATTATCCCGAAATTCTGCTCACCGAAGCAAAAACCGGAAACCTACGGATCGGGGCGCTCCCTTATTCACTTTCGACGAAATTCGCTGGGCATACCCGGTGGCCCAATTTTTCTCTTTCGCCGAGTAAAAAACGAGGTTTCCCCGGAAGC
Source organism: Halictus ligatus (assembly GCA_028454255.1). Taxonomy (NCBI): domain Eukaryota; kingdom Metazoa; phylum Arthropoda; class Insecta; order Hymenoptera; family Halictidae; genus Halictus; species Halictus ligatus. The sequence continues at coordinate 9,542,461 of CM052146.1, forward strand.
GATGTAATGCGAACAATGAAGCCGCGCCGGCATATCAGGTCTGAAAATTTTTCAGCGAGCCAGCATCGGGTACGCTTACGGATCATCGAGTAAGCGGCGGATTATGGGGTGCATTTTACGCCGAGCTTGTCGTGCTCGCTCGCTTATCTGCGGGATATAAATGTTTCTATGCCGGTGTGCAACACGCGTGAAAAAATTCGCCATCATACGGGCCAGAGATACGCATTCGATGTCAGTTGCATTCGTCGTTGATTTCTCCCCATTTTTCCCTCTTCGTCTCCACCACCCCCTGTCCCTCTCTCTCTCTCTCTCTCTCCGTTTCTCTTTCTCTTTATGCGACGATTTCCTCTTTTCGACTCGGGTCCCGTGAATAGACCGCACCGGAATCCTTCCTCTCTCCGCTTCTATTTCAATTTTTCTTGCGGCCCATTGTTTATCGGACCAACCTGCACCACGACCATCGATTGATATCGTACTACCCCGATAGTTGCACGAAATCACCGTGAAAAACACCTGTTTAATCCGGTCCCTCTTTTCTTACTTGATTTTGATTGACGCTTATTTTTAGCTCGCGAACTCGACATCGTGATTATGCAATAGTTTGCAGAAAGGAATAATTTCAAACGAAATTACTAGATTACAGAGAGTGCTGTAGCTGCAGAAGGATTTATTAAAAAGTTCTTAACAATGAACCATAATCTTTCAAAAACTACTTGTTTCTGCGGAAAGGTAACATGGAAATACGCGTGAATCGAGTTATTAGATTGTGAGGAAACTGATGTGCATACGCCTGTCCGCTTTTGTTCCCGTACCTATTCTACCGAATCGTCGCTTACATCGTCGCGAATGGTTTCGAATCGTTCCGAACTCGTTCGGCGTTTGCGCGACGCACACGGCCACGCTGCAAAGTCTTCTCAAAGGCCCCTGTCGACGGCCATGAATCATTCCCTTTCGCGATTCCGCCGATAATTAACGTTCACCGGCGGCTGTGCAGCACGCGTCTTGTTCACTCGTTCGAATAATGGCGGGATCGGTCGCCGCACGCGTTTTTCCTGCGTTCGTACACAATGTCGTGCATTCGTTTGCCGGCGTTCGATGTGTACGCAACGATTCTGATTGATGCGGGAGCTGTTCGACTGTCTCTCTTTGTGAATTCGGTGACTGGACACTGGGCTTCGTAATGGCGGAGTGCGGGGGAGTGTCACGTTCGGAATTAGGCTTAGGACGGCGCAAGATGACTTTCTGTTGTTAATTATAAGAATTCTTCGAATGTAACATTCATTTGTTTCGTCATAAATGCATAAAAATTGACTGTTTATTTGTGATCGAAGTATGATTCGATGATTACAGACTAGCCAAGAAAAAGGTACAACCCCTTAAAAATACACTTTCATAAATATTTAGACGCACCCATGCACACTTTGAAAACAGAAGCATTGCTAAAGGAAGTTTCAATTTAAAAAATATATAGATTGAAAATAACGCAGTAGACACTAACAACATTTCCTCATTTCTCTGACGATTTTATTGTCTCGCATTTCACCTATTCATTTTTCTCGTGAATGCATGAAATTCACAGTCTATTGATGATCGAAACACAATATGGTAGCAGTGGTCAAAAAAATTGAACAACCTCTGAAAAATAGCAGAGAAAACATGAATCTTTGCAAAATGGAACGTTGCCAATATGTTGCCAATCGGAAACAAAATGTAACTCTTCTGCCGTTCTTACATTTGTGTTAAAAATTCCACAACCGCTTAAAACTTCTTTAAACATTCCAGCAGATCGGAAACGTGCTGTCCACAATCAATTACTTTGTGGTGGAACTTTCTTACTATCCTCGAAATGTCGAGGAGCATGAGATTTGCGAGGACACGGCCGGTAACAGATCCGAGCGAGTCAGATAAACTGCGTCGACATTTCGGATTAGTAAAAAAGAGGGGAAACAGCAATTTAGCGGTGAACGGAGTTCCGGGTACAATTATTGGCCAGCAAGGGCCTGTTTCGCGCGGGCGAAAAGTTACGCGGGAACTTCACTTCCGGGCGAAGTTAAGTCGTTTTTCGTTTATACGGGTCGCGTAAAGTCCGTACGGTCGGCCCGGTGAAATACGCGAACGACCGTCGGAGACGTAACACGCAGCTACCCGGCAGAAATAACGCAGCTGACATAACCGTAACGCGGTTTAATTGTACTGCCACCTGTTAGGGCCGACTGGAAATGTTGCGCATGCAACCGGCCGGCCGTTAACTGACCTGTCTCTCCTGAACCATTTCGCCGGGTTACAACCGGCCGGTCGTTCCCGCGACCGCTGAAAGTAAAGACGCGCACCGCGGTTGCGATATTGCTAAACCACGGCTCCGAATATGCTCGTGAAAACGATTTCGACAGACCCACCGAATGCAGAAACCCCCTGGAATAAACCTCCACCGATTTTCACCGAGGGTAGTTACACATTACTGACTACATTCGACATATTCTTCTTCATACGAATTTATTTTGTCTTTACAAACCATACCTGAGTTGAAAAATTGCTAAAAATTTTGGTAGAACATTGTAATTTACTTGGGGGATACGTCGATTAAATATTGTTACTGATATAGCGTTAATAAATCGTTAATAGCGTAAATAAATTTTCCTGACAGAAGTGTCATGTATCGAATAGTTGTATTTTTATTAAGTTTAATTTTAAGACAGTTTGTATTATTAAATTGTTATTCACATTCTTTTATATTTTTCAAAGTAGTTTAGCCAGTACATTAAATAAATTTCTGTTAAATCGGTTTATAAGAATTTTTTGGCGAACTTGTATGCTACCGAAGACGACTTTGTATGTCGTGTCTGACAAATCCTCGCTTATTCTACTTGCTCTGCGTTGCACACAGATAAACGGTGTTACTCATTTTCGTTTCGTTTATTGTTGAACTACTATTCATGCTAACTTATCTAATCTTTTAAAGGGTCATTTTTAAAATAATAAAATCAGTGCTGTAATTTAACAAGTGCATCATTAATTAATAGATACATGAATGCACAAGGAAAGGATTTTCTTCAAAGAAAAAATTTTACTATCATTCATATAAACGTTTAAAATCAATGAATATACACAAACAAATTTCGGGCAGGAGCAACATTTATGCAGAGATTCTAATACAAGAAACATTTCGGTTTTTTAATCGAACATGGCCTGTGAAACCCAATCGATTGAATTGCACAGCGTTCGCAAGGAGCGGAGAATGCGACAGTTCGCGACAGACAATAAGTAACAGGAGAATGCTGCAATTAGCCAACAACAAAACAGCCCGTAACCCACTCTGAATCGTAACTATCCGCGAAAGAACGCAACTTGGTGAGTGAACCTCGTGGCTTGCACTTTTCCGGCTGCCCGACTCCGTAAATCTTCAAAGGGTTAAATATTCCGCGAGAGTAGAAGCTAAGCAATCCAATTTGCTCCGGTTCGTAGGGAAATTTATGCGCTCGGCGCGTCTTGCGCTATTTAAAGTCGAAACGAGTTAATCCCGATTTCGGTCGACGCCGGTCGAAATCTGAGAAACCGAGACGAAGAGAGAGAGAGAGAGAGAGAGAGAAAGAGAGAAAGCGAGTGGGAGAGAGAAAAGTCTACTGTGGTCACGGTAGAACTTCGATAGTTGCACCTTGATGCTCGTCCCTTGCATTCTGCCGATGCAATTTCCATTCTAATTCTTCGGGCAAACTGGAACAGGATACAAGCTGTGCTTTAAGTGAAAAGAAAATAGCAATATTACTGATAGATTGCTTATTTTTCTCGGAAATAATTTTTATGCGAATGCAAGTTTTTGTGCTGTTCAAACAAGGATCAAATAAAGATTTGGATAATGTTTTAAGAACTTTGTTAGACTCACCGTTAAATGCATACATCATTTTACTGGATTCATGCATGTGCTGCATGTTAGAAAATCGTGCTATGAATTCTTAAAATGTACAATCATAACATTAAAATTATTACTATTATACAGGGTGGGACTAGAGATGGGAAAAAATTTAAGGGGTAGTTCTCCGTAACAATTTAAGACAAAAATAAAGTGTAAAAAAATTGCGATTTCGGCTCAATTTTCGAACACCCTGTATACAGTATTGTATTACAATTCTTATTTATACTCTATACATTAAATACAGTACAAATATATTTATTGAGCTTTCAATCGAGTTTTATGACAGTCTGTGTCCATTCCAGACTGAATTCCAACAGAAGCACGTCTGTTCTAGTATTAATATAACGTATTACAAGTAAATAAAATTAATTATGGCACAAGCGAGAACAGTTTAGAGAAATTTTTGTAGTTGAACGTGTTTGCATACGGCCTCTGACATTTTTGGGAACAGAAAGGGCCGTTGCCGATTTATGAAAAAAAAAAAACGGCGGAGGCGTCTAATAAACGAGACACGCTGTATATAATTTCTCGCGCTCCAGGAATTCCTAGTTGCGTTTCCCGAATCCGGATTTTAATTGCGGAAGTTAACTAACTCGGCCGCTTAAATTCGGTCCGGTTTTGAAAAGACCGGCGCGGGAACAGTGTTCCTCGGCTCTTTCCGCGTGGCGAGATGAAAGGAGAGGTGTGAAAAGATAGAAGGCCGAGGCGGCAGCCAGACAAACGTTCACGGCCCCCCGCGCTTTGAAGAATTAAGAGCGGAAAATAATTAGAAACTTCGGATTTCTTCTTCTAGCGATTGCGGTCGAATTGTTTCTCGAGGTTCCTTTCCCTATAATGTGAAACCATGAACGATCTGAGCTGTATGTTTCCATAGTGCGTGGATATTGTTAAAAAAATTTCCCTGTTCGTCGCAACAGTTTTATTCCCGTACACGGTTGACGCGGAACAATGGGACAAAGCTTTTTCTATTTTACCGCGGCGAGATGGAAATGAGGGCTTTTTTGCGAGTTATTCAAAATAGATCATTATGTTGGCGCACGTTGGAATAAATTTTCCATTTTCCCGTAATTGATTCTTTTCCTACGATTATATATTCTCTTGGCGAGTGTATTTTTTATCGTTTGCAAATTATGCATTCGTTCGTTCCTCGAGGACTCCGTTTTTTTTTTCGGATATTAGAGAATCCGACCGCGATCCACGAATATTTGCAAACTCTCGCGGCGGGAAACAAGCGGGACGCCTTGCGCGTTCGACGATAAAGCGTTCGCTTTCGCAGAAATTAAACTCCCGGCCGGTGATTTTTGAATATCGAAACGAATCCGGACGCCCCGGGCCTGGCCGGACCAGGCCGGCTTCTATTTAAAAATCAACGATACCGATCGTTTTATTGGCGTCATGCGTACCACCGCAATGCAAGGGAACGGAATTTATTTGGTCAAGCAAATATTTGCCATACTAAATATTTAAAACGCGCATCATGTACTGTTCCGATCGAGCCGAGAATTCAGCCCACTCGACCGGCGCATAGTACATCGAGCCTGTTTATTCAGGGTTTGATAGAGAAAGAAAAAAAAAACAGAAATTGAGGATGAACAAACAGGTCTAATTATCCTTGGCACGGACGTACCAGTTTCATCGCCTGATTCGATTCGCAGCCACTCGAGAACCGTTTCGTAACTTCCCATTTTGCAATGAAGCAAACAACTTTGAAACCGCAATAACGAGCGTTAATTGCCCGCGGAATAATCATTTCCACCTTCGTTCTCTGAGATCTGTAAAAATTCGATTACCGTTCTCTGAAAGAAATAAAAATGGACTTAATTACTGTTTATGGTGAAGGTGGTGGACTGGTAGATACATTGTGAGACCACAACACAGATCGAGTTTTAGACTATAATAGGAATAAATAAACTCGGTGTAATAACACTGTCCAACACCAAAATTGTTTTGCAATACCTGTTGGGTGATTCTTATACACTTTGTCAGTCTAAAACCAAATCCGAAAGCAGAATTGCTCTATCACGCAACGTTTTCGAAAAATATTGGTTTTTGTAAAAATGCATGATTTTGATGAAAAATGACGTGAGAACTAAACGCAAAAACTAAACACGCGAGAAAGTTCAAGTTTGGGTCAAGAAATAGTGAGGACTCTCCTCTACATATCCATGTAGCCAATTATATTTTTATGTACTTTCTAATAGTTGTAAATGGTTGTTAAAGTTTGAAAATGTGCCGACGCGGGTACTTTATACGCCCTATATTTGTATTTATGTGAAAAATCCTTTATCTAGCAGGAATTTACTATGCAGGAATGCATTCTACAGACATTTCTGGTAAACAAACCATTCACGAAAAGTATTTGGTTTCCTTAGTATACGAGAAGGTTAGGAAAATAGTCATTGACAGCTTGTGCGCGACGCGTTCGCGACAGACGGCCATTGCAGCTTTTTCACGACTCGCCAGGGCCGTCGCTATGCGTTGTCGACGTTGGTACCACTCAAGTATGTCTTTGCTTACTATGCTTAATCACATACATTTTTTTGTCTTTTTGAGCAATCTATGTCTTAATTATGTACTTAAATCAATACAAATAGTCCCATTTACATCGTATTTGGACTTATTTTAATCGGAAGAATCTCGAATGCCCATTGGTGTTACAATTATAAAGATAAGACAACAATTACTGAAAATAAAATTTTCCATTCACCGCATTGTTGCGGTGAATTTTCTTTATTAAGCATTTCCACAATGAAATGCAAACATAACTCGTATTTTTATAATTTTATGTAATGATTGTGGCACCCAAAAAGACAAAAAAATGTATGTAATTAAGCATAGTAAGCAAAGACATACTTGAGTGGTACCAACGACGACTACTCATAGCGACGGCCCTGGCGAGTCGAGAAAAGGCTGCAATGGCCGTCTGGCGCGAACTATTTTCTTAATCTTCTCGTATACTAAGGGAACCAAATACTTTTCGTGAACGGTTTCTTTACCAGAAATGTCTGTAGAATGCATTCCTGTATAGTAAATTCCTGCTGGATAAAGAATTTTTCACATAAATACAAAAATAGATCATACAAAGTACCGGCGTCGGCACATTTTCAAACTTTAACAACCATTTACAATCATTAGGAAGTACATAAAAATATAATTGACTACATAGATATCTAAAGGAGAGTCCCCACTATTTCTTGACCCAAACTTGAACTATCTCGCATGTTTAGTTTTTGCGTTTAGTTCTCACGTCATTTTTCATCAAAATCGTGCATTTTTACAAAAACCAATATTTTTCGAAAACGTTCCGTGATGCAGCAATTCTGTTTTCGGATTTGGTTTTGGAATGACAAAGTGTCTAAGAATCGCCCAAAAGATATTGCAAAACTAGAAAAAAGTTTTATTTTGTTGAACAGTGTAATGAGAAAACTTTCCCATCATTTTCTAAGAGAACGATTCAGTTTTGAACCATGGTTATTTTTGCATTTTCTATCCTTGTGACGAGTAGAACACGATGCAATAAACAAAAGATTGTTGACCTTTTGACTTTGAAATTTGGCTTTATCTTCTTCACATCAATTTCCCCAAAATCGAGAATGTAGAATATAATTCACGCATATTACGGGGTCAAGTGAACGTGAGAATTGTTATACTCCACCACAGATTAATTCTTAGAACAGAATAATGATCGTTGATGAGTCTTAAAAAATTCTGTCTTCTTTCTCCAAGCAAACGAAAATTAATGGAACCCATTCAACTAGAAATGAAAGGCCCGCGGACGAAGCTGCATCGCAGAGGGAACCAAAGCTAGAAGTACTAGAAAACAGTCGAGGGAAGTTCCGCGTTTATCAAAAATCTTGGAACAAGCTTTCCCGGACAGTTCCAGAAATTAGTCTTGAAGACGGTCATTACGGAGCGTCCCGATACAACGGACTGGTTTTCCGAAAGAATGCTAGAGGAACGAGAACAGGGGGAGGTGGGGAAGCAGGACGAGAAGAGCGGTCCTCTCGAGCTTGGTCCTCGGAGCGCTGCGGGGACGTTCCAATTAAATTGCAAATTAAAACGCATATTTTATTCGAACGTCGCCGGTACCGCGGGGACGGTCGCGGCCGCAAGGAGAACCGGGCGAGATAGACGGCTTCGGTGCGGTAGGAATTAAGTTGACTATTTCCGCGGGGTAACATCCTCTTCTCTCCGTTTTTTGCCTCTGTTCGACTCATTTCAACCCCCGTCGGTCGTCCCTCGACTTGGGACTCGGCGAACGTAATCTCGTCAATGATTTCGCCAAACTTCAGCGAGCCGAGTCCAAATCAAATTTCCACCACTCCGTCGGCCACGATATACCACGTCGATTCCCAACCCTCCTCGCATCCGACGGAACTCCCCTTGGAACCAACCCCTTCCTCCTCTGACCCTTCCTCAGAGCCCGACAAACGCTCGAGTCTCCTCGAGGCCGGAGGCTTTTCTTCTTACGCTTCAGTTTGTCCTCTTACCTTCCTGTCTCTCTCTCTCTCTCCCTCTCCCTCTCTCTCTCTCCTGACTCTCCTCTCATCGATCAGCCGGGACCAAACCGTCCTTTCTCACCCCTTTTGTCTACCCTTCGTCCCACTCATTATCCCGCGCGAATACCATTTCCTCCCGGAGCCTTGTTCGCGGATGAAATAGCTCGGAAGACGACCATCACGACGTTTTCGTGGTCCTTCCGCTCCCTTTCCCGCCGTTCGAAGACAATTTACCGTGCCTCCATGCCCGGTGCCTGGTCGGAATCCAGATTCGGGGAATGGCGGACTTTCCTTTTGCGAATAGGTTCCATTAAGTTTTTATCGCCGCATTTACTGCGCTGGCTGTGGTGTCCGAAGTGGATTGAGCATGGTTTTTGTATACAATGTCGGAGACTAATAGTTTATTTCACTTGATTGTTCAGAATAAAATCCGTTCTGCTCGTCCGACCAAGTACTGATTTGTTCTATTTACCTGACAAATGATACTGGGGCCTGATCATCGATTGTCACACCTAACTTGTCTGATCACTCAGTGACCTTTCCCCTTCATCTAACCAGAAATTGTGCAATTCAACTTGTGTAACCAATACTTGCCTTATGCATCTTTGTCTGATCACAGATTGGCCTATTCCACTTACCAGGCCAATGAATTAAGCCTCTATCCAGTGATCGTGCAATCCAATTTGTCTAACCAGTTATTGTCCTATGTGGATTGTCTGACCATTGATAATCTTCCTCCACTTGATATCTATCTTCCCGTGTTTATCAACTGTGATTGTCCTGTTCTACTTGACTGGCAACTGACTGTTTCATTGTCCTATAGATACTTGCCTGCTTAATGCCTGCCTTCTTCTATATGTCTGACAAATTGTCGTATTCTGCATGTCTGATCAATGATTGATCTATTTTCCTTGTCTGATCAGTGATCCTGTCTGATTAGCTTCTGTTTCTCTAACCGGTATAGTTTGGCACTAGTGTAGGCTAGGTAACCGGATAGTCTCATTAAACTTGTCTAACTAGTGATTGTCCTATACGAGTTGTCCGATCAAGGATTGTGTAATTTCACTTGTCTGGCAAATTGCTGCCTTGCCCTATTGATCTGATAACCGTTATTATCATATTCTATCAAATTCTATATCACTATCATATTCTACTTGTCCCACTCCTCCAAATTTATAAACGATATCCGTCTCTGTGCCCCATAAAACCATAGAGAGTCGAAAGCAGCCGTTTTCCCCACGCAACATAGAAACTCTAGGGGGAAACGAGTGTCGCGTTCCGAGTATTTTCGTGAAACGCGGAAAACGGACCGTTTGTTATAACGAACCGAGCCCGCGGCGCGCCGGAGCCCGTGTGCAGGTTGCAATCCTCTTTAATACGCGTGTGCGAGCGCGTATTAACGCGGCCCAATGGCGGATTCGACGCGTCCACTGTTCTCCAGCTCAAGCTTCGCCCGTGCAACCTCTCGCTGGCACGGTACACTTCGTCAGAAGCGGATCTATTCATCGCAGATTTGCTACTGCTTCCGGGGATCTGCGCCGGTTCTTCGACCATTTCACCGGGGGATTAAAATCTTTCAGTTTCTAAAATTCCTGTCCCGATTAATCAGCCTCCAAAATGTTCGAATTTCCCGTTTCGCTGGGTGAAACGCTTTCCGGCTGACGAATTTGTCATGCACGGAAAAATGACGGTATAGATTCCGGCGTATCGATAACAAAAATTTTCTGCAGCATTCGATAAGCTTGACATTTTTCCCGATAAAGTCCTTGGGGTGCAATTTTATTCCGGGAATGTGAATCAATATAAATTTGTTCCAAGTGAGGTTCAAATAATTGCACGAGTCGTATAAATAACAGCACACCTATATTTAACTCGCGTGTACTGTCCAGAAAATAGTGATATTTATAATTTTGAGAATTAAATCGGATCACAGGTGACATTCAATTTTGGAAAAGCTTCCCGCTTCTCGCTGGTGCGCGATGTATACAAAATTGGTATTTCATGTTAAATAAATGTCTGTGTCCCAGCAGGAAAAATTACAAATGAAACGAAAGGTCCGCTGTTAAATTCGATTTCCATGGGAACGAGGCCTCTAATGTTAAATATTTTCAGGAAACAGATGTTCCGGTACTTCAAACCAGATTTGAACGTCGCGGTGTCATAGTGAACGGCACAAGTTCGCCGTAAACTGATGAAACAGCGATCGCCCCGCAATCTAAGCGAAAAGCAGTCTACTTCTGTCGGCCCGGATGAACAGAAACGCTGCAGACGAGCAAATCCGAGCAGACTTCGGAAATTGTCGCGCGAGCGAGCGAGCGAACGAACGACCGGCTGGCCCATAGCTCATACTCTTTACAATGAAACATACAGCGGAACCTTTCCAATAAAAATGCCGGGCTGTCGGCGCAAAAATGTATTACTCGCGGGAGGCAAATATTTACGGGCTGTTCGGGGGATGTGCGCGCCCCCGCCAGCCCGCTCGCTGAAAAAGACAGGCGTGTTCGCGCGCAGCTGGCATTATTTTCGCAACGATTTGTCCGGCGATCGGGCAGCCTGAACGCGGTGGCGCCGGCTATTATCATGAAAATTAGGAGAGGCCGTGCGGGCGGCGCGGGGTTCGGGTACATTAATTTTTCACAACTCATCCGGTTTTAATCGGCGCTCGGCGATTTTCCGGGACGTTGATGAAAAAAAGGAGAGAGGGGGAGAGAAGGGGGGGGGGGCAAAAAATATGTTGCGTTGGTCAAAATTGAAATTCCGCTCGGAATCGTCGCCGGGCGATCGATCGGCGGTTTAATTGCGAGTCCCCGCGATCGGTTTCGACGCGTGTACCAGAGAGCCCACGTCCATGTTAATCCCCCTCCCCACCTCTCCCCAGCCCCCTAGAATATCATTTCCCACTTACGTTCCATTTTTCCAGAGCTTTTCCGCCCGCCAACGCTTCAATGGTTTCGCGCGTCGCGCCGGAATTAACGCTCGAGGCTGGGCTGGAATTTCAAGTGATTTCAGGGGCGGCGCCGCGGTCGAAAATCCGCGGGACAAAGGACGCGCGTAAATTACAAGTGAATTCCTTTGACATAACTTCGCCGGCCAGAGTAATTGCGGGCGGGGACCAGGGCCGGGCTCCGCAGCCCGCGAAGTTCAATGCCAGATTCACCGGGGAAACTGTGCGAGGGATGGGGAGGGCGGTGGGGGTGGGCGACGAACTCTTACGCGAGCGGACCAACACTCGCGGCTAGAATATTTCTGTACGCCGCCAAAGCGCCGGATCGCTTCATGAATAATTAAATGCACTCCGGCGCGAAACTCCCGCGGAACGGCCGGCCTCTTTTAAAATGGTATTTGCACAGTTATTGAGATTAATTTGAATCCGTTATGCCGCCAGGGAACACCGTGCGCCTCTAATTGTATAATTTGGAGATTGCCGTTCGAGATTTTACTTTTTCAAGATTATCGGCAGGAACGGCCGCGACAGAATCCTGTCTTATTGTTTCACTCGACGGGCAAAATGGTCCCTGTTGGCGGCCATTGTCTTAGGAAAATATTCATTTGAAGAAACACTGTTGTTCAGCGGAAGACTGTGAATTTTTACGCAAAATATTAGGTCGTTCCATAAGTTCATGCCGTTTACTCTTGTACCATTTAAATTCTGAAAATAAAATATGTAATCACCCTATCATTCCACAACCTCTTCTGAACTTTTTGGCAAAGACATCATACCGTCACTATAAAATTTCTGCGGTTTTTCAGTAAAATACTTTTCAGTGGTGAATAATAAACACATATCCACGGCACGAACTTATGGGACGACCTAATAAAAATCGTTCTGCATCGACTGTGAGCAGCAGAGAATAAATTGTTTATTTCCACTTTTGACAGTCGTGACATATGGAAAATAATAGCGGAGTAGTCTTTAGTTTCACGGATTTGTGTTCCACTTGAAATGTCATTTTTCGTGGAAAACAAAGATCTGAATGAACGCCAATATTGTTTCGCTAACTGAAACGTTGCTCCGGATAAAATCGACTGCATTCTACGAATCAGTATAAATTCACAATAGTCTACAATCCACTCCGAAATGAAAGGCTCGTATTTCCGAATCGAAACAGCAATCGTGCCTCGATAAACCAACAATTATTTGCTCGGATCGAAAATTAGACTGAATCGATGTACCCGTACAAATCTAGCATGTACTCTGTTGAATGCCGCAAGATTTGTTTTAATTCGCGTCGAAGTCAGCGCTGCGCTGCGGCCAGAAATCCGCATTCTCGCGCGGTCGGCCGCGTATCCGTTCAGCGGCATGGGCAACAATGACTGAGTAGAATTTGCGATTCAAATGCGGGGCTTGGGTTAGGGGTGGAGGAAGGGCCGGGGCAAAACTTGTGTCACTCGCGCCGGGGGCCGCTGACGGCTGCACAACGCTGCGCAACGCTGCGCCGCCCTTGTTTTCGTTTTCTCGGCGCATTGTGCATCGGAGCGACGACACGAACCCCCGTCGGAGAACGGAGAACGGTTTTCGGACGTACCGGGCGACCCGCGTCAGCAAACCAGACGGGTCGGCGGGTCGCGTTTACCGGCCACGTGCCACGAAACGTCTATTATCGTGGCCCCCGTATTCCATTTACAACCATCACTGGTAATCGTGAAATCTCATACAACGGTGAAAGCAAATTCTCAAAAATTTCCGTTACACTTTTGGATACAATCTGTCATTTTCCAAAAATTTAAACACAGCAATGGGGATGTATCAAGAAAGTATAAATCACCAACAGATTGGGGTGACCATCGTCCTCGAAGGGATGGAATGAGGGGGACAATAAAAAACGACGGAGACAATAATTATTCTATTTTCCTACCTCGTTCCACTGTGATCCCGGTGCCCCGTCGGAGAACGGTTCTCTGGCCGGGCTTTCGGACGTTCCGGGCCACCCACGTCAGCAAAGCAGACGTCAGCGGGTCGCGTTTACCGGCCACGTGTTACGGTGGCGAGTAAGCGTCGCGGCGGCGGCGTCAGCGTCGCCGGCACCCGCTGCGGTCGACGCTGACGCGGTCTACGGACCTAGCCAGGCTTTGATACCGGCCTCGGGACACAATGTTGCCACCGCGCCACACCGCGTGGAAATGCACGAAACTCCTGACAACCCTCTATCACGGGCCTGATGGTGCGAACCCCACTGTGTACACGCCTCTGTTCTCGCGCGAGGCATGCACCCTCTCTATGCTACCGAGACCGGCGGCTTGTTGCGATTTGTTGGCGGCTGGTTAGTTAACGGCTGAGCGATCGCTCTACAGAAACCGAAAGGCGAGCAGAATGGACTGGACTGGGAGCGAGTAACCACCCCTCTACTGGGACGTTACTGTATTTTGGCTCGGGTCGGCGTGTTAAATCTTGTCATTTTTATTTTTCTGGATTTTGCCCTTTTAAGCTTTACACTTTGCCTGGCAAAGTTTAATACGTCTTAAGTAGTACAGCATAGCGTGTTGTCATACACACTTTTTAACACTTTACACACTATTTGACACTTTCTACCTCCTGAGAGCTGTGTAGTATTTCAAGAATATTAATATAGGAGCACTATGTGAACCTTGTTAGACTTTAAGTAGAATACGACCGTGTTTAGTCAGGCAAACAGCTTTTTCTATCTACTGTGTTTAGAATTGCAAACATAAAGTACAGGAGCTCGTTTACTCTTCTGATTTTCATTCCTCAGCTTTTATTCTTATTTAGTTCGATTATTCTACAATGTAAATTGGGTGTGCTAAGTAATTGTTACATTGTAAATATTATTCGTTGTCCAGCAGTATAACACACTAGTCTAACATAGTATAAAACAATTATGCCCACAAGAGCAATGCAATATTTTATAAATCAATTTAAAATTCCATTACCAACCTCGGAATGTTTTAAGTGAAACAAATCAGTGTTTAGTCAGACTATTACGAATCAACTAAGAACCGCGTATTCTAATTACCGTGCGACAGAGATCGCGATCAGAGCGGATCACGGGATTGACCAACATTGGCCATCGATCACGATTTCTTCCGCGGATCGATAACAGGCTACACGCGTTTTGCGACCAATAAATCGTCGATTATCTAGCGGAAACGGTCGAAAAGCCCAGGAACGGGAACCGGGCATCGAAACGCGAAGTCATTAAATCCGGTGGAAGCGAAAATTAATTTCGCGTTATTCTCGTGAGCCAGACAGAAAGTGGGGTGGTTCCAGCAGCTGGAGAGCTGCTAGATGTAGACAGGGGGTGGAAGAGGGACGGTGAAACGAGGCAGGGGAGCGCGGCGAATTACGTGACAGAATCGAAACTAGTTTCCGAAGCTGGTCCCGGTCTCGATGCACACGCCGTTATCGTGGAATTCGAGATTTCCCATTTAACTTTCGTTTAATTATTATCATGGACTCGGTACGCGCCGTTCGCTCTGTTATCACGGAAATCCTGCCCTCCCCTCTCTCTATCTCTCTCCCTCTCTCTCTCTCTCTCACCCTCCTACTTCCTGCCGCGCCGGTTCGGTCGAAACGGCTTTTTGCAACCCGCAAATTTATGCGTATGGTTTTCGTTCGTTTTAAACGGCGTCGGGCGCTGTTTTTAACTATTCATTTCACGCAGATTACGATGCGGTCGCGAATAAGGAATGTGCGCGCAGTGCCATGCGAAATTTTCGCCGCGCCTCGGACTTGCGAGCAAAAGCTTGATTCCGCTCAAAGAGAATTGTTCTCTTTGCTCGACCCCGGGACAAGTACAGATGGTGTTGATCCCCTGGTGGGCTAGCGGAACAGTACAAGTTGCGCAGAAAAACACAGACAACACTCGCACTCGCGTTCACGTAAAAATGGTTATTTAATTAATTTATTGTGTAATATACACTAGGGTACACTACTTTTAAAATTTTTACATAAAAAGTATTTACGAAACACGGAGTTTTTCAATGGACTTTGTGTATAAACTGCTGACAGAAATGTTTAAAAATGTTTAGCGTCTTTTCCGTGTGGCACTGTTAAAAATACTTCGGACGTAGTAAAATCTCAAATGGGTTCCAACACAGGAGGAAATGCATTTGTTTAGAATAATTATAGGACCCTCGAGGAATACAAACGTGCAACGTAAGCTAAATTGCAAGATTTTCCCCGTGAAAATTGCATTACAGAATAAACATCCCGATCCAAAAATATTCCTCTTCTCCCGTGAACGATTCGTATTATTTCGATCAAAATTCGTCGAAATGAAGGATTAATCGAATAAGACAGAGCGCGCTGGCCCGCGATAACAAGTCGAAAGCGGCGTTCCAGTTCGTTCGACGGAGAATTTGCTCTTTGTCAGGCGAAATCCTGCGTGCATATTAAATAATTCGAAACCGGCGGAAGTTCACGGTTCCGATCTCAGCAGACAGTATTTCCGCGCACGTCGCCCGCATATCGCGCTTCTCATTTTGCCGCGAATCAAACTTCCCCTCGGCATTTACATACATCCGAGCGAAGCTGTAACGTTCCGAACGTGTGCACGTCGGCGGAGGAACGTCGTCGTCTCGGAGGGTCTGACGTCGATCGATCCGGACGTAAGTTGGCGGCGGGCTCGTTGTTCCGACGATACATTTAGTATTTTACCTGTTGCCCGGATGTAATTCGAGACCCGGCTGGCGTCGATTCAATTCCCGGCCGCGGATTATAACTTCGTGAAAGTGTATAACCGTCTCGGGCGCGACGACGTAATGTTGTCGCGCGCGATTGCGTTGCAGAAGACAGAACGGACGTTTCATTCGCAGGACGTCCTTCCCCGGGAACGTCTCCGCAGGATGAACGCCCTCCGGCGGTCCCTTGGAAACGCTGCTTTTCCCTCTCCCTTGTTTCCTTTCTTTTTTTTCTTGTTCTCTCTTCGGGCGCTAATTAAAGATACGGAAAGGAAAATAATGAGACACCGCGGGGCCATTTTGCGTTATTAATGGCCACTTCGTTTACGTCGGTTACGTCTAGACCGGCTCGCCGGGCGTACTTGCGACGGAAATTTCATTAAATCGACCGACTAACTACCGCGTGGCCAAGTTTTTAAATTTAGCCGGCCGCGTCGGAACGCTCGACGTCGTCACGGACTACGATTCGCGTGACTAACGAACCGGGATAATTACGTCGCGAGCCTCATAGTTCCCGATGTGCCTCTTCTCGTTCCAGTCGCCGGGATCGTTATTGTACATTATACCGGGGCGGTTTTCCTCTCGCTCGACGCTCTACTATTTTTGTAAGCGATTCTCTGCCGTCCGACACTCGTCGGGATTTTCTACTTACGAAGCGCCGGATCTATTATTTGTGTTCTGGCCTCCCCCCCCCTGCTTCATGTCGGGTATTTCGAGAATTACGTTAACGTTACGCTGCTTCGCCGACCGTAAGTACTTGTTGTTATTTCACTGCTAAAAGCTTTCCTAGAAGTGTCTGACACATGCCGGGATTTTCTACTCGCCGGGGATCGGATTTATTATTTCGGTTTTGCGCCGTGTACGCTTACCCTGATATTCTGTTGATTCAACAATCGTTTCGATTCGTTGTTTCATTGTTCGGAAATGTTTCAGGAAGTTTCACTGATACTACTATTTTCTACTTAATTGTTACACGCTTTTCTTGTGTTCTACTCTTTATTGAAAGCAAAAATAGTTGTGTTAATGTTACATTGCTGAGAGAATTTGCAGTCAGTACAATTTTGTTAGAAGCCTTTCTTGTAATGTCTGACACTTTCCAGGATTTTCTACTCAATGGTTACAAGATTTATTCTTTGTGTTTACACAGGTCTGCTGCTGTAGATAGAATAAGTAGATTAAAATGACATTGCCGAAGAAATTCTTTGCATCTGGTACAAACTGTTCACACACCGTTAGAAACTATTCTAGTACGGTCTGACATTTGCTAGGGGTTTCTACTTGTACCGAAGAGATCAAAAATTTCACCAACCCATTGTTATGCATTTTCTTCGTCTGTCTGATCCTACCTGGAAGTTTCTACTTAATACGTGCTTAAAGCCTGCCTTTGAATCAACACAGCTACTAATATTAGCTAAAACATTCCTACACAATTTCCTACACTGTCTGACACATGTCAGACTATTCTACTCATTCGCAAATCGTTAAGAACACAATCTCTGCGGTCGAATAAACTAAAAATCCGTGAAGTACAGCATTTCCATACGAAAAAATATACTGCGTGTACAATTTATTTAGGAGTTGCGAGAAAGTTCTTCAAAGGGAAATAGCCCGGAGGACGTTCTCCGTATTTCGAGTTTAAGAAGCTTATTCATTCGCGGTAGCATAGAGGTATGCGACGAAGCGTGGAACGGCGCGGGTAGCAAGCATCTGGCGGCAGCAACGGAATGAAATACGTTTTCCACGAAAAATCCCGGCGGCAGTTCGGGCGGAGGGACGAATTCCAGTTCCCGCGTTCAAAAAGAAAATTAAACCGGCGATGGAAACCGAGGGGAAACTCGTTTAAATATGTGGGTCGTGCGCGGGCACGGGACCTTCCCCTCCGTTAGAGTTCACAGTTATTTGTCGTTAGCGAGCGTTTGTTCGCGGCCGGCTGAAACGTTTGTTGCCGCCATCGGATCCCTTGTCACGGAAAAAAAGAATCGTCGTCACGTACACGGCCGCGGAATTTCGACCCGCGGAAAGGGTCACGTGCGTCCTCGCGAGCGTTTTCGAAACTCGAGGCAACAGCACCGTACAGTTTGGAAAGTAAACGAAAACGCGCTCCGTCCCGATTATTTATTCATCCGTGGTCCGATCATCGGAACGGCGCCATTTCGAAACGACTCCCTTTTCGTGCTTTCCCCAATTAGCACCGCTTTTCAACCCTATTATCCGGCTGCAAAATTGTTTTTCATTAGCTGCGTCGACGTTTTTACGCCGACACGTCGTGATCGGAATTATTTAAACGCTCCCCCCCTCCCCCTCCCACTGTTTGTGTAATTCTGCGATACATCTTCCACCGAGAAAACGCGGGCGATGAATGGATCCGGTTATCAAATGACGGGAGAAACCCGCGCTTTGTGTTATCATTAGACCGTTGGTTTAACGCGGCGAATATGCGATTGAATTTAATGGCGCTTTATGGCGTTATTAGCACGATAGCTGCACGGACAAAGAACCCACAATCGCCTGGCCTTTTTGGGTGTGCAATGTATGCTGGCTGGAGATTGCATTTCGTACTTTGACCAACTACAAGTACTCCTGTGACGCGGGAATGTCTTTCCTCTTTTGTTAAATGCTGCTTTGACAGGTGATAACACGGAAAGGGGTGACAACAACCCTTAAATCCCTGCAATTTGTTTCGTTCGTGAAATGATTAAAACATTCCTGGCGTTCGCAAGCTCACTGTTTTATGCCTTTATCATTTTATCAATAGCTGAATATCTGTAATAGGGACACAAGATTTTTGCATCTCCAACGCTTATGTCAATATCCGGGTACTCACTTTCAATTTTCTTTTATAACTTCTTTAATATATTTTTTTAACAAATAAAATTATTGTGGACTCTTATGCCCCTGGGTGATCACTAGAATTTATGACAAAAGTGCGCGGGTGAAATACGGAACAATAGAAAAATAAATGAATTTAGAGTGTAGGTACATTACCGTCAACTTATTAAAATTATTAAAGGAAGAAACAAATTTTTATGTGGGGTAAGGCCCATATTTTGATTATTTTGAAAACTATGATGACTACAAAAATTCTCTTCGAAACAAGACTGTGCAGATTCTAATAAAGAATCTCTATGTACCAATACATTTCCCAAACCCTCATTAATTTCCATGTTGTGACTAAAAGTGGACCCACTAAGCACACTACCCCTAAACGCTCTGCAATCGAGGACCCAGTTGTCACAATTGCCCTACATTTTACACGGGTCACAATCCTGAAACGCTAATGCCACTGTGGTGGTATCAACTTTTTGGCAGAACCGACGAGAAATCGGCGTCCGCGGCCGGGTTAGTTTCAGCGAATGAAAGGGAATGAAACTGGCGTATCCGGGGCTCGGTGGCCATTTTTCCGCAACAACGGGAACTATCGAATGCTGTGGACGGGTAAACGGCAGGCGCGGGGACGGCGGAGCGTGACAGAGAGTAACGATTATCGCGTACTTTCGGGCAATCAGCGGCGAGAACGCGGCGCCGTTCGAAATTTCGTCATGGAAATTGGCCGGGAGGAACGGGGTTCGTACGGTCACGAACTCGATGACATTATTATTCCGAAGCGCGTAATCCGCGCGCGCGCGCGCCCAGAGCGCCGGCTGACGAATATTTGACGCAGCCGGCACTCGATTCGATTGCATTTAAAATGCCTAATTCAATCGGCGAAGGAGGGTCTAGCCGGAGGAACGGCCTGGAACGACGTTTCGGGGATTGTTTATGCATATCGCTGATCCGAGCGGCTTGTTCGCGCGATAAAAATAAATTGGAACACGGGGCGAGGCGAGATAAAATTCTGGGAAACAAAAGCGCACGCGCGCACACACACGCGCGCGCTGTTAAATAAAAGCATCACGAGCGTGGACTCTTCATAAATTTCGCTCGCTTCGACCCGGTTGGACAAGCGGCCTCTCTCTCCGAATAGCCCCGAAATTTAAAATCAATGTCAATCCAATGCCAGAGCGATTAATTAAGGAGAAATCAATGGCTACAGATTGCGCTCCAATCGATCACCGTTGCAGAAAAGAAACACGGTTCTCGTTGCGTCGGTCAAACTCGCCAACAGATTGCAGAGCGATTTTGCGCTCGGAAAATAATGTTCGAATACGCGCGATTTTTCGATGTGTTTCGCCGCCGCGGGGGAATGTCGAAAAATAATCCTTTTTGATGCGTTGAATACGGAAGCAGTGTATTGTAAATTCGTGTGAAACTGAAGTAATTTGTTGGATGAAAATAAAGCTCGGGAGGTTAACATTTATACCAGGGAAAATTAATTTTGTATTCCGGTCGAATAATAGAAAATTGCATAATGGAAAGCACAGGTAATAGAATCGTCCGAGTGTCGTGTAAAACACGCTCGCGAAATATAATTATTTGAGCCCCATTATGTTTGTGTACGGAATATCATACCTGATATGGTGCATCTTAATTCTATTATTCTTAAGCAACTCCGCACCGCTCTTGCGAAAACTGACAAGTTCCCGAGGCTTTGACTCGCAAATTTATTAAAACGCGGATCCGGGAAGCATTCTAATGAAAGCAAAGTCTGCTGATGCAGTATAAATTCCAGATACGAAGTTAGGCACGCTGGAAGCACGCGTCTCGCGTCCCCTGTGAAACATAATTAATTTATTAAATTATACATAAAGAGAAACAGGGTAAAGTCGTCAAGAGAAACAAGGCATTCACAGCGGAATAGTGAATCAAGAAAGTTCACTTGTGGAAAATCCATTCCGGTTGTTTGCGTTTGCTTCAATGTTAAAATCCTTTCCGGTAACGTAGGATGTGCGGTACGCTGTTTTACGCTTTTAGAATTAACAATTACCACGTAAACGTTACGTTGCTTTAAAAGTTGTTCGGACTTTTTATTCCGTTGTCACGAGCATTTGCTGTACTGTCTGACACTCGAACAAGTTCTACTACGGTCGTAGGATTTGTTAGCGGCGTTTCAGTCTGCAGCTGTGTACTTTGAATTGCAAAACTACGTTTATATTGCGGGCATTTAAAAATAACAAGCACTTGTTCTTTCATTGCTGGAATGTTTGTCACCAATGTCTGACACTTTCTGGTATGTTCTACTTACGAAGTAGGACATTTATTATTCGGGTTTTCATTCGCAAAGACGTACATTAATATTGCTTTATTACAGACACCTTTCTTTCGTTTTAATTCTCATTGCGTCTGACTCTTGCGGGGACTTTCTACTTACAACAGACAATTCTGTCTTCTCACTTGAATGGATGAACTATTACGAATATCATAGTAACCATACAAGACCTATCCACTGTTGTACATTTCAGGAAATTATTCTTCTATTTAATTATTATTGGAGGAGGGGGTATAACCCTCAACGAGGGAAAGGGGTGGGTGTACCTCTTTAACAGGAGACATATGATATAAATTGTGTATTAGAATTGAAAGCACCTAGTAATCTTAAGAATGTGAGGTACAAAAAAATTTAGAATATTTCTACACACGTATCAGCGTTGTCTGATATATGTCAAACTATTCTACTCAGACCCGAAGTGATCGATTCAAAGAAAATTGCTGTATGCGAATAAATAAAAGTTCACTAATTCCGTAACTTCAAGAATCTTAAATACTAACAAACTGAGAATATTTGTACATAATTGTTGACGTTGTCAGACATATGCCAGACTATTCTACTTATCCTCAAAAATATCGATTCAAAGATAATTGCTGTGTACGAAGGAATAAAAGTTCTATGACTTGAAAATATATTAAAACGGTTCGCTTCTTTTTCAATAATCCTGCGAACTGGTTTTGATCTCGTGGTAAAGCGTGCTGCGCTTAGTTTCGACGACTACAGGATCGATTTAAAACGACCAAGAGGTATCGAGAGACGGTGAATCCTAAAGCAGACAGAGCGGGGCACGGTGGGAAAACCGCGGAACGGAGCAAGGATAAAAATCCTCCGAGCCGGGAAACAAAATAAGCTCCGGCGGAACCGTTCCTCCCTTTTTCAGTCTGCGGGCATCGCGCCATAATTACCGAGCAATTAACCAGGGCGACAATGGGAACTGGTTTCGCTGGAGCGAATTCGGCGGATCTTCGGTTCGTCGGGCCGGGGCTAAGGCAAGAAAATGAAGCTGCGAGTGGGCGAGAGAGAGAGAGAGAGAGAGAGAGAGAGAGAGAGAGAGAGAGAGAGAGAAAGAGGCCCAGCCGCCCTCGCCCCGTTTGAATTTCAATTCTCGCGAAAATTAACCGGGATTTGCGATCGGCAGACACGTCCCTTTAAAATTCCCTTTAAGTTCCCTCGGTAACGAGCCGCGAACGGCGCAGGAAACTCTTTTTTCGCCCGTCGGCCGCGTTACCCCGACGTCACGCGAACAAAGCTTTTTTTAATTAAGAAGAATCGCGCGCGTCTCGCTGGACAGAAACGTTTTCTGGCGATGGTAATCCACGTTTGCCGTGAATTCGTTCGCTATTGGCTCCCGGGAATCGAGAATAAACCGAAATTCTCCCTCTTGTTCGGCGAAATTCGACGGGCGAGATGATTAAAACATTTATCGATTAATTAAAACAGATAATGGGAAACGTATATTCGTAAAATTGCATGCTCGTCATTTGCAAGGTGAAAATTGATACTGTCTTTGTCAAAGAGCCAATTACAATATCACTCCGAATTCAAATGCATTTTAGTGAATTTTTTTTTTTATGCAATGGCACACTCAACAAGTCAATTTATAGAATTTTATTAGAATTTTATTCGCGTTGCCATCAATGGATTTTTCAATCAAAGTCATGCAAGAAAACAAAACACATTTCATGTAGACTTGAAAATGGATCAGGTTAGAGAGTGTTAATATGTTAACTTTCATTCCGCTAAATTTAATCAGAAGTAAATTTAAAGAAGGAGAATCATTGTAAAAAATATTCCATCATCTCGCAAACGATTGATTTATAATATTTATTTTTGGAAATAATTTCATTGTTGCGTTGAGAAAGAAGGGACATTGTAGCCAAGTTAATGTCTGCAATATAAATTGAAATAGTCTTTATATTACCCCTAAAATAGACACAAAACTTTATTACTGTGAAATGAGTTTTTAAATCACGCAACGAGACTGTTTAGCCAACGTACTTTGCAACAAATCATTAATTTCGGGCGGCCCATTCGTGTCACTATTTCAAACTTTAAGAACCGAGTTTATGGCGTTTCAAATTTCCGTCACTTATCTTTTGAACCCGCGTTACATAGTCGGCTAATCATTAGCCGCGTTCGAGTAAAAACCGGTTCGAACAAACTCGGTATTCCGCGAATCTGAAAAGTTTCGCAAGCCTACTTCGCCTCGCGGATAACACGGGACACCGCGCACGCAATCGTAATGAAAGTCAGGACGCGTATCGAAACCAACGAAGAAAGTAGAAGGGTCTGATCACTGTGGGGCACGAAGCGAACTCGCGTTCCGACAAAGTGGAACAGAAGTAACGTAATTAGGTGGTTTGACCCCGCGAATGCGAGAGGAGGTGGCCCGTGAAAGAGAAACGCCGGAAACCTACGAGAAAAATGAAGGGGCCGTATTAGACCGGGCCACCCGTCGCTCTTAATTAACAGTTCAAATCGCCCGAACCGCGTTTCTTACGGAATAATTGTTTGAACTCACGAGTCGCCCTCTGGTCCTCGTCCCGGAGCAATTTTCGAGCTTCACGATCAATTGAGCAGCAAGTTCTGGACCGTCGAATGATTCTGAATCGATTTCGTCGAGTCGATTGCGCCGAATGAGTTGCTCGAAGAAATTCGAGGACATACGGAAACATTTGCTGTTGATTTATGATCGAGATAACTGAATATGGATTGCAAGTTTCTATTCATTCCCCATTTTCCCTGAATAATATTACTGAAACTGGAATAGAAGAAAAATTTTTCCCTTTATATTCAAAATAATTGTTCTTCGACTCCGACGAGGTTTATATAGGCTATCATTTACAGAGTGCTGAAGTAAATGGCTACTTTACTTCAAGAAACCAGAAATTTTGAACTTTTGTTATGTAATTCTGTAGATAATGGAAAAAGCCGAAAATCCAAGTTTTAATGTTAGGATTTCACTGGTTCAAAAGTTACGCGTGTTTAAAGTTGAGCAGTTTTAAGCGCTTTTAACAGGTATGGGCGCCGCCATATTGGTACGTACAATGGGTATCGTCCAATAAGCGGGGCCGGGTGTCGTGGTGTGGGGGCTACTTTTGAAAATCTACGTTATTGATATCGCCGTGTGCCTATGCTGCCATGTAGCGTGACGCTAAGTACATACCAAGATGGCGATGGCCTGACCTGTCAAAAACGCTTAAAATCACTCAACTTTAAACAAGCTTAACTTTTGAACCAGTGAATTCCTAACACTAAAACTTGGATTTTCGACAAATTGTTGCCAAAATCTACAGGGTTACGTGAAAAAAAGATAAAAATTTCTGGTTTCCTGAAGTAAAGTTTAACCAAAAGAAATATTTAAGATTGATTTGTAATAAAGAGAATTGTATGTAGACTGCATTTCAAGAATAAGGCAAAAAGGTACGTTTCATACTCAATATAATTGTTCTTCAATTTCGAACAGGTTTACATATATTACCATTTACGTGGTACAACTATAAACATTTAGCTACGATTCATATTCAGGAACATTGTGTATAAACTGCAGATTTCTGTGAACTTTTCCACTTCGCATGAACAATTTTACATAAATTAGAGTAAGCCGAAAACACAAAGTTCATACTCGAAACAACCGATGTATAGCTTCAAGCAGATTCGTATTAGTTCCCATAACAATTTGCCTCACTCGCAACGAAATCAATTCAAGGCAAAACATAATGAAATTAGTTTCGTCAAGCAGGTTCTTAAAATTTTTCGCGACTTTTGTATATGTGTAAATTGAAATAACACTCACAGATGCGTTACTTTACTGAAACAAATGCGAGCACGCGGGATTAAGTACTTCAGTCGTGGTTGGCACGTTTCCAGCAGCGAGCTCGCGAAGTGTGTTAGTTTACAGATTCGTTTGCTTTAATAAAAAGTGCGCGATATTAAGCTTACTTCTTTTTTCAATGAGGATAAGATTGTTGATTAACTCATCGTTGGCGTCCAGCATTGCTTTTGGTAACCGTTCGTCTTGCAAATTCGACCATCGATTCATTAACTTCATCGAGTCAAAGTGTACACGTAAGTATATATTTTTAGGGGGCCCATAAGTAATCAATTATTTTGGAATCGAAAACAAACTTTGTAATAAATTTAAGTTTTTATTTCTTAATTTATTATATAATCTCCATCATGATCACGGACAGTTTGCCATCTTTCCTGCAAATTTTCGATCCCCCTCTTATAGAAATCCAGGGTTCGTGAAGCAAAATATTTCTCAAGGTGCATCCCTGGCCCCAAGGCTTCTCGATAATTCTTGAATACTTCATTTTGGATCAGCTTCCACTAGAGATTTTAGGGTGTCATTGTCAAATTCAACTGGTCGTCGACTTCATAAAATTTCCGTGTTATGTTTGCGCTCCTCGGCCTCCAAGGCCACCTCGTATACCCCGCAGTAATGGGGATAATTCCGCGACGTTTATCCTCCAGTCCTCTCGACATATATAGAGAAATCAGTGTAATGTGTCACGTGCAACATGCAAAATCCGTGATTTTAACGGCTGCGGTGGTTCCAACGTTAACACACGAGACGGGTAAAATAAATTCTTTGCAAATAATTGATTAATTTTGCTTGTCGGAGATTTTTCTGGATTCGATAATTGTAAAATAAAATGACACCTGTGATTTTCTATCGGTGCCAGTAGATTTAGTATTAAAGTCTCTAATGCTCGTGAGAAATCGTCGCAATCGGTTGTGTCGCATCGTGTCACCGTTTGTCCAGGTTTTGCCGGACCACGGATACGCCGGGATAGATCTGTCGTCCATATATAGCCACGAATAAACACGGCCGGTGATTAACACGAAAGACAAACAGCAATAATAAACCGTACGTGGCGCAGCTCGTGCTCGCGCGCGCGCTCACGTACTGGTTTGCCGACTGGCTGACGTAGCGCTCACTCTTACCACTGCCGGCGTCGACTCCCAATGATATTGCATCGATCCGGCCAACTATAATTTAACGGTCCGTAACAAATATCGCATCGACAAGGACCACTAATTAGCTCCTGAATAGATTTGTCGTCAAGTTGAATACCAATTATTAATTAACCCACACTTTCCGCAAACATTTGTCCGCGCGAATGCTGTTTAATCGATGCTTAATTATTGGCTTGGATGGTTTGTTTAAGGAACTCGACCGTGGTCCATTGTTACCGAACGGCACTAATCACTCGTGGTTATTAATTAACACCTTAATGGGCCTTCTTTGTGCCTAATTGATTAAACACGGCCGGACGGCAATGTATTATTAAATACTGTTGCTACTCCATTTAGGACGATCTACGAAACATTCTGCGCTATCAATTCTGCACCGCTGTGATTACACCTCAAAACGGAATATTGTGATGCGAGCGCGATATTGTGCTTATTTATTCTTCATTAGTTCTACAATGAATATTGGAATTATTACACGGGACGAAATGACCTGTTCAGAATTTTTTATCCCGCAATTTCAGAAGTTAGGGAAATTGTAAATCAACTGCAAGAAAATTGAAGTAAAATTTCAAGAAATACATACCTGTAATTCTGAACTTTAAGAAGAAGTTACAAACAAACTGCTTTCGTAAATTTAAATTTTGTAAATTATATAAAAATAAATTCATAAAAAATATTGACGCATTTTAAAATTTTCTATCGTTTCCGTAGACAATAAAGAACTAAAATATAAATTATATATATGCCCCTCTACTTATGAATACTAAAAACTGTATGGAATATTGAGAAGGCCGAGAAGTATAGTATTATTAAACAATTGGTACAATGAACTTGGAAAAATAAATAGATTCAGAAGAATGCAGTAAATTTGACGATCGATAATCTTAATCTGTTTTATCCCGATTGACAGTCAGTTGTGAAAAGAAACAAATTCGATCGCGGTTAAAGATGCAGGAGTAAGTTCGAAACACCTGAAAGGCTGAATTACAACAAAAGTTCCGAAGCCCGCGGTCCGATTCCCCAGCAAGAACAACCAATCAAACTTTAATTCTCTAACTCGAAGACAGCCAACGTACAATACCCATTCGACTGGGTGGTTTTCAAAGAACTCGTTAAAATACAATTCAGCTCGCACTCGGTCCCTTTCAATTCAAATGAATTCGTCGCCACCGACGATGTCCAATAGCGGGCAAGATCGAGTTCCTCCTCGTCCCGCGGACGTTCCTCGCGAATTCAAAGAGTTTATTAAAACAGTGGTCCGCTCTGCATTTCATTCGGATTCCGTTCGATTCTGCCATAGTGGCCACCTCGCCGCCGCGAACAATAAAACGGCACCGGAAGTACGCCGCGTGTTTCCACTTGCTGCCGAAAAGTGAATTCTGAACAGAAAACTCCCAAAAATCGACATTTGATTGCACGTATCAGCCATGCGGTGTGTCCAGAATCTGACCAAGAAGTGACAAAGGAACCTCTTCATCGCGTATCAAAATTACTAGAATACGGACTTTCATATTTAAAATAAAAATTGTCTGCATTCATTGCAGAAATTAATTAATTTTTTCCCATTTTAAAATTCTTTTAGTCTTCCCACTAATTTAACTTACATTTTTTGAAAACGGTCTATTTGGCCTGTGATGATATACAGTGGGTGTAGAAAGTATTCGTACAACAATAAATTTGACACAAAAGTTCGTAAAACTGTTGTTTACTAATTATTTTTTTATATCATATCGAGGATCGTGGACCGTCGATCGTGGTCCTTCGTGGATCGTCAGAATGTTTGTCAACATTGGTGATATCAGTAGCATTGAAAATTTCGTAGTATTATCAGTTACAGTTTAGAAATGGGACGAAAGCGAGCGGAAACTACAATAGCAGAAAGAAAAATTATTGTTAACTTGCATAATGAACGTAAAAGTTTGGCAAAGATTTCACGCATTGTACGTACACCTCGATCTACGATATAAAGCATAATTGATAGGTACGGACTTCGAAAAACACTGAAAAATAACCCAAAAAGTGGACGTCCAAGGAAATTTAATGATCATACTGGCCGAGTTATTATTCGAATGGTAAAGCAAAATCCAAAAATAAGTGCAATAAAAATAGTTGAACACCTTAAAAATAATTTAAATACGGGTATATCTGTTAGTACTGTGCGCAGTTTTTTACGAAATCAAGGATATCATGGTCGGGTAGCCCGTAGAAAATATTTCGTAAGTGAAACGAATAGAAAGAAAAGATTACTATTCGCAAATAATAATGTCACTACGCCAATGGGGTACTGGAATAGAGTGATTTTCACAAGTGAAAGTAAATTCTACATTTTTGGATCAGATGGACACTGTACTGTTTGGAAAAAAAATACAGAATTGAAACTAGAAAACTTACGGCCTACAGTGAAACACGGTGGAGGTTCCGTAACTTTTTGGGGCTGCATGAGTGCAGCTGGTGTTGGCACATTGCAATTTACCGACGGAATAATGAACCATAGGGTTTACATTGACATTTTAAAGTGCAATCTTCTTTTCAATGCAGAAAAAATGGGCATTAAAGATAATTTCGTTTTCATGCAAGATAATGATCCCAAGCACACTGCGTACAATACCAGAATGTGGATACTAAATAATACCCCGGCGTATCTAAAAACTCCTCCGCAATCTCCCGACATCAACCCCATAGAACACTTGTGGGATTACCTGGACCGTCAGATCAGAAAACATGAAATTTCCTCAAATGAAGAAATGCTCTCATAGAGGAGTGGAATAAAATTCCGCCACACGTAACATCGAATTTAGTTAATTCGATACCGAAAATGATTGCAGCAATAATAAACTCAAAAGGATATCTTACAAAGTATTAAACAAATCCTTTTCCATAATTTTCTAATGTTAAATTAATTAAAATTGCGTTTTTTTTCGTCAATTTCTGGAAACTTAAGAACTGTACGAATAGTTATTGCTTGTGTATTTCTGTCGATTTTGTGTTTCTTCCTGTTAATTTTGTAAGTTGTACAAGTAAATCATTTTTTTCTGCACTGCATCTATTCTATAGATATCCTAGAATATTTTAATACACATTTTTTATAAAAAAATAATTAGTAAACAACAGTTTTACGGACATTTGTATCAAATTTATTGGTGTACGAATACTTTCTACACCCACTGTAGTGTTAAACAGAAGGTGAAAGGACTTAATAATGATGAAATAGATCGCGCCCAAAATCCTTACCACGAGTCAGACTCGACATTACGTAGCAGGGGGTTGAGACTCGCGAGATTTACGCGAACTTGAAGTTCAATCTCTATCCCAGGTTTGCGACCGTCTTTCCCGTGTCGATTTCCTTAAATCTCCTCCGTTTTACGGGCCGCTTCGCGGTTCGTGAACGAAAGCGTTAAGGAGTTGTTCGAACGTAATCGAAAGCTTCATGGCGCGCGAGAGAGGGATGAAAATTAGTTGGGGAGGCGAGGAGCGATTCTTCCGGGACAACGATACGAATTAATTGACTCGTTCACCGTCGCCGGCGAACGAACAATTAATCTCAGGCGCGGAGACGCCGAAGGCAAGCGTCTGCTAAATCTCGGGCCGGCTATATTTGGGTTCCGAGGTTGCGGGTACAAGCGGGCTCGCATTAAACACGTAACAACTGCCGGGGAACCGACACCCCTCTCCGCTCCACGCCGCCGCCGCTCCGCTCCGCTTCGTTCTGCACGACGCCGCGACGCCGAGCGGCAAACGAGACTCCGGGAACCGGAACCGAGCATCAAAACTCCTGCGAAATCTCTCGCAGAGACCTACTCGCGCTACTGTGCACGCGTTTCGCTGTGAACTCCGAAACGAATAAGGGTGCGGTTACACTGCTTGCGATTTTCGATCGTGCGCGATGCATCCTGACCGAACTTGGTCCGATGCGGCTCCCAGCGCTGCCGAACCGTCCCGAGATCGAGTTTTATGGTTGTGTTGAGTCGTAACGCAAATTCGCGCGGTTACCTTCGGCAGCTTCTTTTCATTCATTAACACTCAGCACTCGAAGCTATTTTAACTCGGAAAAGAAACATTTCTTCCGACCTAGAATATTTCCCTTCTATATATATTTTTTCATGTTATACGTATGAAAATGATGCAATTTACTCGTGCAATACTGAAGTGTTCCTCAATTTTTAGTGTCGTCTTACCGTCACCATTCGAGTGCTAAGGGTTAACACTCAGCACTCGGAGCTAGTTTCACTAGAAATCCAAACATTTCTTCCAACCTAGGATTTTTACATCCTACAGGGTGTTCCAGCATTGATGGTGCACCGTGAAGGAGATGATTCTAGATTAGAAAATAAGTCGAAAAAAAGGATTTGTTCATTATTCGAGAAAATCGGGTTTGAAAATTTCGGTGAACAAGCGGACTATTGAACTGAATCGAACTTGAACTTGATAGGAATCGTCTGACGTGTCTGACCAAGACCCACTGATTCTACTTCCTGCATATGGTAAGCACGCAAACTTCTCGAAAACAAAGCTTCAAACTAAGCGTCATCATATTACAGGTCGTTGGGTTCGTCTTGACCTTGGCTAACATATAGCGATAATAAAAATATATCATTCCATTAAAACAAACTTCGATGACCTTGAAATCTCAAAGAATATAACCTTGGACAAATTATTTTGCCATAATACTTGCCTCTCTGAAGCAACTGATGTTTTCCTGTGCAATGTTGTTCTATCATAAAAAACAGCCGAGATACTTTGGATGATCGAGTTAGGTGAAACATCCTGTATATTACAACTACAATCGCATGGAAATTAAATGTATGCGGTGTTCTTTACTTCTCACAGGATAGTACAAACCAGCAATTATTTCAGTCCGACTCTCCCGGCTATTAGAGATCGAGCTCGCATTAAGGGGCCATTAAAAATCGGTCGATCACGCTTATAGGAGCTATCCCTAACCCCCCGGCCGAAAATCCGTCGGACAGATGGATCCGCACATTCCCTAGAAATTTTTAATCACTCTCTCCGGCTCCGAATAATAGAAAAGATCTCGGCGATGGTGGAGATAGTACGGCTTCGGGATCCATTGAGTAATTGATCGACGCGGACGATCGGCTCCCATTAAAGGGGCGTTTCAATCAGGATCGAACAGCCAACCAATTCATGCCGTTGAATAATAAGAGGCTTAATAGGTTCAGATGCGGAAGAAGCATTCAACGTCATCGATGATCTAAATCCCGCGCGTCGAAACGCGTAAACCGAGCGTCCCCCCCCCCCCCCCCCACAACCACGGTCCTCGCCCGTCGCCGATGGACGTTGACGTACAAAACGAGAGGCGGCCCGGGCCTAATTTAATTGGCCAATTACGATACTCCCTGCGAGGGAGAGAGCTGCCTGCCGGTTATGGGGCGACGAGATCGGACGGGATGGGACGCGACGCGCCGCGTCCATCGTGATATTCGCGAACCAGTTGATGACACTATACCAGCGAGACACCCGGGCTGGTCTCGTTGTGTACGCGGTTTGACGGCCCGGCACCCGGCCCACGATTTATCCACGGTCGACGGTAAATTGCGAAACGAGGGGTGAACGGCGGTCAACGGAAACCCGATCATCCGTATTAGACAACAATACCGCGAGACCCAATCACCGGACCTCCTGTAAAATACACAAATCCTGTCCTCCTTCCCCGCCCCTCCAACCCCTCTCGAACGAAATCGCGAGGCTTAACTAGACCTGACTGCAAATTGCGACCCCCTCCGACCGTTCTCGTTGATGTTCCATTGACATTCGTGATTATCTAATGCTCCTTCGTTTGTTCCATCCGTTCCAAGCACTTTCAACACTTTAACCGCCGTGTCATCGGGTTTAAGAGTTCAATCGAATCAATATAATTTATTTAGTGGAGTAAGAGTTGACAGGTATAATGAATATATTACCTGAAATTTCCAAATCCGGACCAATTCCGCCTTTCACGTTTGTATATAGAATCTCGTTTCTTTGCTCTTGAACAGATTTAATTCTTCGCGAACCAGGTGATTGAAAGTCGTACTCTTAATCATTAGAGTCAATTTTTTTCACCCCGACCATTCACCATCTGCAAATACATCGTTTAGATAGAAATGCACTTCGACATTTCGTATTTCCTCTGTTTTATAGTAGGACTAGATCTAAATAAAAGGAAGATTTATTTTGTAAAAATGAACGATATATTTGCAAAAACAGAAACAGCTTATTATTAGCATATTTAATCCCTGGTTCGCGAAGGGTTAGCAAATCAATGAGACCGTAAAGCCGTTGTAAAATACACTCCGGGACAAAAACCGGGACTCGTTTGATACCATAAACTGAAGAAAATGAATATTTTAATATTGCAACATTTTTTGACATATCAATATGTATAATGTACTGAGTATTATAAACGACATTAACGTCAACAGAATTGCAGGAACATAAACGTAAATGTTGTGGTCCGCAAACGGGACAAAATAATAGCACAAGCTGCAGATATTCGATTCTCAGTTGTGTAGAAGATTCTGAAGTGGATACATGCATTGGATACCTAAGAAAAAAATGAAAACATGAAGAGATTGAAAGAAAAAAAAATTGAAAAAAAGAAAAAATTTTATTCCATATTTTATTCCTATTTTTTCATAAGGAACCACCTCGTGTCCGTTTGTACATGTTATGCGGTCGGACCCTGTATATGTCGCCAACGCCTGGATGATAAACGCCGCGGAATTATCCCCACTACCGCGGGATATACCCAGACGATACATGATGCTGGCAAGACCCGTGTTGTTGATATACATCGAGAATTCGCTGTATTTAAATGGCATCAAAACTGAGAAGTTAAAATTCCGAGAAAATATTTGTCGCAGAACCCAAAATGATTTTAAATGATTAACCCTTTGCACTCGGCGCTATTTTCATTCTAAAGCTAAATATTCCTTCCGTCCTACAATATTTTGATTTTATCCATACGAAACTGACCCGATTTCTACATATAATATTTAAATGTTTAGTAGTCTATTAAATACAAATTTTTTAATATAACAAATGTTTTGTGTTTTTTTTAAATAATGCCACAACAATTTTTAGTAGTGCTTCGGAGTCACCACTCGAGTGCTAACGGTTAAAAGCTTACAACGGGTGTTGATAGCCGTATTGCCAAATTGGACAGGTGTCGGTGAGGACATCGACGATACATTTCCCGACCGGAAGTGAGCAGTAATGACGCGACAATAAATTAAAAAGGAATCGTTACGAGTCGCGCGGGGGTGGCGATGTTATTGTTTGGCAAACGCGATCGACTGGGAACGAATGGTCCGAACGGATTAACATACTCCGTCGCGTTTGTTGTGTGTAATTACAATCTACTGTATTTTCTCGCGTAAATATGCCCGCGATGCCTCTGTATAATTACTGTTATACGGCAGCGCGGCAGCGATGGCGGCGTCGGAGGCGGGAAATCGATAACGTTAATTACAGGTAAATTACACCCGATGGATCTCTGTTTCTACTTGAAATCACGCGTGTTTCTCTTCTCACTCTCTCTCTCTCTCTCTCTCCCTCTCTCTCTCTCTCTCTCTCCCTCTCTCTCTCTCCCTCTCACTTGCGATATTTCTCTTTCTCTCATACACGTTCTATCTTTCTCTCTTCCGTCGTCCGGTTCGGTTAATTGTCAGCCGCGCGCAAAACGTCACGTTCCCCGCGGCGATTTAATTAAACCGCGACAAGGATAGGATATAATTTCACTCGTAACGATTGCCAATGAAAGCTACAGACGGAAAAATAAACAGTCGATGAATTCTAGCGTCTGTTTGCACGGCAAGCGCGAAAAACGACCGAAGAATGCTACCGAGGCCATTCACCGATCCTTGAAAACGTGCTTCTCCAATGGTTGAACTAATTACAAGTCTGGTAACCGAGGTGCGCATTACATGAAATTCTCAGCATGTATATTAGACACATTAATCTACAAAACACATTCTTTACATTTTCGTTACAAGGCTTAAAAAAGAAAATTTTACAATTTTTTTAAAAACTGTCCTTGTAAAGGTTGTCCAAGAGAAAATTTTTAAAATTCGAACTACACGTAAATTTTCCAAAATTTTCGTTACATATCTGGTAAACTAATCAATCTAGCTTGCCAGAGAAGCTGAACTCGTTCGATCCATTTATAGAAAAGTTATTCTGTTTTAAAAAAATTACCTCCTACCCATTTTTGTTTTAAATATTGTTTCGCAGTATAGTCATTACCGTTCGCTTCCGCCAGGGAAATGATTCATCATCATGTCCACGAACATGTCTGATACGGACAAACACCTGTCAACGTCTACTTGAAGGTTTTTCCATTCTTTGTAACGAAGAATTATTAATTTGCGAGATCGATTGTGGATCTGTCACTCTGTCGCGTGTCTCTTTGTACTGGTATCGTAGAATTGATGGTCTTAGGTCTTCGAAGGACATCAATTATTCTCTGGGGATCCCCTGTGCGATAACCAATTGTGTTTAATTACATCGAATAAATTGCGTGGGAATTATTGCGGACCTCAAACGGAAGTTTTCTTCCTTTGTGGTTATAATTACAGTCTCAATCCAATTACGCGCGGACTGCTGTACACAGACATTAATCCTCGTTTTTCAGCCTGTTCAGCGGGACATTACTTTGTGCGCGTTATTAAGTAAATTGTATCAATATTTTATCTGTTATACCAATTTTCATGTTCTAAAATTCGACACAAAAATTTCGATAATATAAGATACAGCATAAAATATATTTTAAAATATCGTAGATCAAATTTCAAACACTCGTTGCACAGAGGAAGCTTTCAAGAGGAAATTCTCAAATCCATAGTATCGCGGAAAAAAATTTTCAATGATTTTAGGAACGTTTCAATTTGTACCATTCGCGAGACATTAAAAAAACAAACTGAATGGCGGATTGTGAAAGTGGACGATTTTTTTTTTAGGGAAATACACAAGTTCATGTATATTGAATTTTTTGAAAATTGAATATTTAATGTTGCAATGCTACGTGCTCGCATTTTAGTCGATTAACCGTGCCACGACGGCCGCGAGCGATCAGAAAAAAAAAACACGAGGGTAGATTACGGTTCTTTCGGAGGTTATGGGAGCGTAATGACCCGAACAAGGGCGCGAAAGGATTTTTTCCGTGCTCGTCCTGCTGCCGATAACTTCCGGCGGAAACGCAGCCGGGAAATAATTTCGCGGAACGCGTTCGCGCGTTTTATCGCGAGTCGGGACACGCGTCGTCGCGAGGAGGAAACCGAGCGTAGCAGACGGGCCGCACGGGACTCGAATAGATAAAAAAGGGGAGAGAGTATGGTAGAGGAGGAACAGGACACGGAATTTTCCGTAGGTCGCGTGAAACGTATCACGGAGCAGTAAATTCAGCGGCGACGACGACCTTTCCCGGGGAAATTATAATTTTCCCTCTCGTAAAGACCGACTCTCCCCCGTGACGCTAATGCGAGCGTGCATTAGGCGAGAAAAATAGCCGGGGCCACGGAGACGAGGAAATTTGTATGAAGGCAAGACCGCCGGCGGGTTAATCGTCGAGAAAATGGCGACAATGGCATCCCGTCGCGAATTAAGAATCGACGACGCGGGACCAAAGGGAATTCAGGCCAGGTGAGTCGAGCTCGTTTGATAGACACGCTGGGAACCTACCACCCCCACCCGACTCCCCCCTTTTTCTTCACTGTAGTTTTCTCGTTGGACGTGGTTTATCTCTAGGATGATTAAATGACGGGCAAGGTTAATGCAGGATTGACAGACAATGCTGTCCTCTGTGGACCATTGAAAACAATTTTTCATGGGGAAATTGGGCGAGATACATTTTTTGTGAACGTGGGTGAGAGCTTGGGCGAATAATATGCATCGTCAGGAAGCACGAAAAATAATGCTTCTGTCACCAGTATCTTTTCTTTTTTATTTCAATTTTAAGTTGACAAATTCTTACTATCTTGCACATATTTCTACAAATATACAATAATTGTTTCCATAAATAATTATTGGCGAAAACTTATAATGTCTTTTACCCCTCGCAGGGCGAGTGTTTTGCAAATTTTTCAACCTACTCCTTTCAGATCAATATTAATATTCAAAGAAAATCTAATTTAGTTGAAACGATTGTCTACCGATTATAATAGATTGAGAGTAATGTATTGGTATTCGCGAGTTCATTTAGTTGTCGTATTATTTGAAATGGCGGTTACTCACTCTCTTCATAAATGCGTAAAACACGCAGTTCAGTTATCAAACAGAATGATTCATCGTTACAGACGGCCCAGTCGGAATTGTGATGATAAAGATTTAGGAGGAAATTCTGCTTGTTGGAAAATTTATGCAATTTGGAAAATATTTCGTAAATATTTAAATACGGTACCAACCTGCTATCCTGAACTAAATTAATGAAATTTGGCGCCGCTTCTGTGGACTCTAGTTCGACGATGTTGAAACGCGTTACATATTATTGTATTTGTTTTACAGTCTGTTTTGCTAAAATGTTGGTGAACATATTTAGCACACCATATTTTAATATCCTAAAACACAGCGTATGTCTCAACCATTCTATTTATTAAATTAGAAGTGGGCGGTACAAATTCAAATACAAATTCCATATTTCTATAGACAGTGCAAATAAAGTCTCACATAAAAGAAAAATACGAAAAGCATTCTATTCATTAAATTAGAAGTAGGAGGTACAAAATCCAATACAAATTCCATATTTTTATAAACAATTCAAATAAAGTCTAACATAAAAGAAAAATACGAAAAGCTGAATAATATTTTCTAGACCATCCCAACACAACAATATTTAAATATCAACAATTTACATGCAACGCAGAAATTCAGAATAAAAAATATTTTAATGCAATCACCGCTGAATGACTGAATGTAGACTAACTGCGGCAAGTAGAAACGGCGAGCAGTGATCAGACACGGTAACGCAAAAGTCCGCGAAATAAGATATCAATCAAATTCAAATTAAAATACGAACCCGCAGAGAACTCTACCGAGGTTTGCTAATTCTAATCGGCATAATAATTACTGGCTTGGC
This sequence comes from Halictus ligatus, assembly GCA_028454255.1. NCBI lineage: Eukaryota > Metazoa > Arthropoda > Insecta > Hymenoptera > Halictidae > Halictus > Halictus ligatus. The sequence continues at coordinate 9,579,705 of CM052146.1, forward strand.
AGCGCAGTTTCCCCAAAACTCGCAGGGGAGTCCGAACCGCGCGATCCATCGATTTTCATGGAATTTACATGAGAGATAGTTCACGGAAAAATATTTCGCTCGTATTTTTTATCGACCATTGTCCACATTGGTGGAATGAAAGCGGTCCTCATAGTTACAAGCTGAAAATATATTTTTTTTTTTTGGAAATATCTCGGGAACTGGTGAACGAGGAGGAAAAATACTTTTTTTTTTAAATCCTGCGGTTTCGTCAATAGGCTGGTCACTTCTGTGTCCAAATGCCAATAAAGAATAGAATTCACAGCGTTGATTTGATTCCGTGTTACGGATAGGTTACCACCAGTGGACTGCGGGATTTTTATGTGAAAATTCAATTTTTGCGAACGAGGATCGCCATCGAAACTGCGGGCAAATCTAGTTTTCTTTCCTGTGTCGATGATTCTGACAAATCGAAAATTATAGAACTCTCAGATTAGTCATTAATCATTAATAACCGCAGCGGTGTTATTCCATCTTTAACCTTCTAAAACAAAATACAATTTGTCTATAATTGCAACTTTTTGAGGACCCTTGGAATTTTTAAAAATATACTCGAATTATTCTCTCATATTTTTTTGGCAATTAAAATTATTACTTTCCAGAACCAGAAGTTGTCGCCAAGGATTATCCCATCAATCCCAACAATTATATTCGCATTGATTTTTCTAGGACCTTCCAAAATTTTTCTAAAGGGTCAAAAATCGACAGCCCGTGTATTAAAACGATTCATCTATATTTGTTCGGCTTCCAAGAAGATGTACTTTCTAAGCCAGGAACTTCCAAAGGGGAGAATTTCTGCAAGCCGATATTCTCGATCGTTCCGAGGCCGCTCGCGACACGGTATTATCGAGAGGGTTACGCGATCCGGCAATCGATTAAGGCGCAGTTTACAGCCATCGTCTCCATCATCATCCGTGGGACGTGACCCCGAGGAACCATGGTTTTTCACTGGGTGCGCAAGAAACGCGCGTAAGGGAGGCTGGGCTCGCGTATCCGCTATTCGATTAATGATCCTCACGTAGCCACGATAAACCATCTTTCTTCGGTCGTATCAAGCCTCGGGGCAGGGGGAAGTTGATCATCCTGGCAGACCGAGGCAAAGCCCGAGATATCGTCGCGTCGCAGCGAGAGCAGAGAGCAAGAAAAAAAGGAGAGAGGGAGGAAAAGAGGGAAAGACAGAGAGAGAAGGGTTGAAGAGGGTTGAGTAGGGGATGAAGCGGACGATTCAAAAAGTGAGTGGATCGCGTAGGTCGAGCACGTCCTCGTTTCCCTGTCAGCGTATCGACTAGCGAGGCCGCTTACCCGCGAAGTAATTGAAGTGGTTTATCGATCCCGATGCAATGAGCAAGCACACGCTGCACCACCCAACCTGCAGCAGGCTCGAAACAGCTTAGCGGCAAGATCCACACATCAGTACTATCTTCCCGGCGATCCCATAAAAGAGACTTAAGGGTCGAGTGGATCATTTTCTGCGCATGAAGCACGTACTTGTTTGGGAGCCAAATTGGCTTAACTCTTCCACCGACGCTGACTTTCCACACGGGTTACGCGGACGATGCCGATAACCCCCGAACTACCCCACTCTTGTGAAAGTACTTTCCAAACCCCCCTCCCCCCGGCGGAAGCCAACTTGCCAATAAACAAAGGAACAGAGCTGTATCTTCGTGCGCAGTACTGTTTTATCGAGGAAGAGACCTAAAGTTTCGCGACTGTCATAGTAGTCTTCCATCCCGACTCCCGTTTTGGAATATGTGATTGCGAAATGAAGGTGAACAGTTGTTTTGACTGCCTGTCAGGGCTTCTGTTTTGAGAAATTGGGGTATTACATTTTATACAGGGTGCGGCGCGAAATATTCTCCAAGATTTTTCAGCCCCTTCGGATGTTCGGACAGAAAAATGTTTCTTACCATAGTTAATCAGTAAACAAGAAATCCGACAAGAAATTGCAATATTTTAAATTTAAAAAAAAATCGATTTTCAACCAGAAATCAAGGTCGCTGTCATATCTTTTAACGGAACTTCGTATTTTTAACTTCATAATATTGTAGGCGACGTCGAAACGAATTCAATGACCTGCTATACGATGACTTTCAAATGACCTTGAAAGAAAATAATCAATTGCCAGAATATTTAAAATATTTCGACAGTACGTAATAGCAACGCCTCGCATTTAGAGGTAAACAAATGAACGTAAACATTGTGAATGCTCACTTCCTCAACGTTTTTGTCACAAGATCTGTTAGTTCATTACATGAAATTGTGAGATACGTTATAACAATAGACTGGTACGCTAATAGTAAATTTGGTTTTTTGTGAGTTAAATTCTGAAGCAACGTTTATGTTAATTTTTTTACCTCTAAATGCGAGGTGTTGCTATTACGTACCGTCGAAATATTTAAAATATTCTGGCAATTGATCCATAGCGATATTTTCTTTCAAGGTCATTTAAAAGTCATCGTATAGCAGATCGTTGAATTTGTTTCCACGTCGCCTATAATATTATTAAGTTTAAAAAAACCAGTACCATTAAAAGATATGACACCGACTATTATTTTTTAATTTAAAATATTGCAATTTCTTGTCGGTAAAATACTGATTAATTTTGGTGAGAAACATTTTTCTGTCCGACCATCCGAATGGGCTAAAAAATCGTGGGAACCAATTTGGGCCACACCCTGTATATTGAATTTGGAAAAATTGAGACTACAGGTGGGAGAAAATTTAAGGGGTGGTTCTCCATGGCAATAGTAAGTAAAGAGTAAAAAATTGCGGTTCCAGCCCCATTTTTTAGTTATTATGAATTAAAAATCCGCCTCAAATGCGGCAACCCGACCAACAGGGACATACGTTGCTTACGTCATAAAGACGAGCGACAGTCACTGTATTCCTAGTGACACGATCAATTTTACGTTTCTAATGATACATTTCTACTTGTTCGTTTCTAGTGGTACATACGTCTCTAGTGGTACGTTGCTAGTGATACATTCTATTGGTACGGTTTCATTGGTTCGTTCCTAGTTTCTAGTGGTACATTTCGACTTATACGTTTCTAGTCGTACGTTTCTACTTATACGTCTCTAGAGGTACGATTCTAGTAATACGTTTCTAGTGGTACCTTTTTAGACTAACGTTGCTGGTGATACGTTGCTAGTGATACATTTCTAGTGGTATGTTTGTAGTGACACCTTTCTAGTAGTACGTTTCTAGTGGTATGTTTCTAGTGGTACGTTGCTAGTATTTCATTTCCAGTGGTACGTTTTCAGTGGCTCGTTTCTAGTGATAGGTTGCTAACGGTACGTTCTAGTGGTGCATTTTTTCTTCTACGTTTCTAGTGGTATGTTTCTAGAGGTACATTTTGGAGATACGTTTCTAATGGTACGTTTCTATTTATACGTTTATGGTGTCACGTTTCTATTAGTACATTTCTATCGGTACTTTTCTGCAGGATCGGTTGGATGGATTGGAAAGCTCACCCTCGAAACAGGAGTAAAGCACCGGGAGAGCAGAGGCTATTAAAATCTCATTTACGCGTACATCTTTCCGGGGGCAGGCTGACGTGTATATTCGTCGAAAAATATAATTCTCGTGTCGCTGGTCCCCCGGTACACATCGGGTTCTTATCTCTTCCGTGCCGGCGGTTCCGATGCGAGAGGTTTCGAGTGTGCCCGCGCAAAAACCTCTATCCCGGGAGCACATCAGGAATCTATCAGCATCGACGAGGGTAGCAAGACTTTTTCCCCCGCTAATCCCGTGTACTCGATCTCCCCGTGGAATTTCTCCGGGATGATCGGTCCACCCTCTCCCTCTTGCGTATATCTGCTTTCCACCACGGGAAACCCATGGTGTTCACCGCGATATCGTTAACTACCCTTGTCAGTGATTTAACGGGGTCGTGTTTTTAAGCGCTCTCGAAACGATTGTTCGATGAGTAATATTGCGGAATTGGTGTCGCTACATTTTTCATTCTCGTGCGTTCCATTCTGTGTATTTTTGTTAAAATACAATGGAACTTCTAAACTTCCTTATAAGTTCAATATTAGTAGATTAAATTGTAAGAGTTTATATGACCGTAGATTCGTGATTTAATCATGAATAATCAGAATCAAATCAGGTCCCTATAATTCCAAAATTAAAAAGTGGAATGGAACTATTAATTGACAAATAGGTTAACTGAAAATTTAGTGCAATTTTCTAGATTACGGATCCTTTCTGCCCATTACACTGCTAACAATGAATTCGGAATTACAACATATACCATATAATTATTATAGGGCTTAAAATCGTATAAACATCGAGCTTTTTCTTCCACCGTTAATTTATTCATCAGCCATTAGTTTCGTTAATCTTCTTTGCACAATTTTCAGCGGACGTGATCCCATTATTTAATCGATTCGATAAAACGCGTATTATTTATACTGAAATTATCGTATCGTTCACGATACATTTAAATAGAATACGAATTCAGTTAGCCAGACAACGAACATTTAATATTTGATTTCAACGTGGTGTTTCTGTCAGAGAAACATGATCACCCATTAATGAAATCATGACTCGTCTGGCCGGTGTGTTAAAAATATTAATATCAATTTTAATTTCGTCTGCCTTCTCGCTTTGCACGCGCGCGCGCGTGTGTCAATATAACCAGCATGCTCAGTGTCGAGCAAACAAACCCTTATTTGTTCATCTCCATTGTCAAAACTGCGAATCGCCTTTTGAACAATGGGATTTATTTAATTTTCCCCGGCGGGAACATTGAGTAACGAATCAACAACACGAAGTGGATAACATCAATCCGCAAATTAATCGAAGTGCTTGAACTTTAATCATCGAGCAGTTAGCTGAAATTAATACTTATTTTAAATATGTTTGACAATATTTACGTGTTACACTATTACGTGCAAGTTACGAAAACCTTATGTAAATTAGGTGTGCTATCTTTAAAAAAAATCACTACGACGGAAACATGAATAATAAATTTTGTAAATTCCTTCTTCGAGAATAAAAATCTAGGAAAAGGTAAAATAAGTGTCTAGAAGAATCAGAATAATTTGTCGGCCCAGTAATAATAAAAATAATTCTGATCAGTTTCGTTGGGTGGCTCACTCTGTATATTCAGCATCCTTGCAAATTGTGGCAAACTGGGACGATGGGGGACGGATGGGGGTTAGAAACAATTTCTTTTCCGAGGAACAAGCAAAGATGGCGTCGATCTCGAACGAATCTGAATCTCGAGCAACTCCGGACATAATCCGAGCGGAATGCTGAGTGAGCCATGAATTCCGAAAGAAGTTGCCGGCAAGAGGAAAGTTTCGCGGCTGGAATGCCATTTAATCGTTTCGCCCTCCGACTTCCTTAACCCCTTTCCTCGCTTCCTCTCTTTCTTGACGCTGGAATCCGCGTACACCAGCAGGAGAAGTTCCCGTGGAACGCGCGGCAAGTGTTCAATCGAACCGACGCGAAAAGAGATCCGTGGTGCCCGCGAACTTTGCGCCAGCTGCGGAAATCGTCGTCTCGGAATGACGGATTTCCGCTCGATTTATCCCGTGTCTATAGCTCCACCGACTACGTGCCGCGAATTAAAAATAATCCCAGCCGCGTTCGCTGCCGCTGTCACATTTCCATGACAATCGCAAATTCGGAGATGTTCGGTCGCCATAACCTTTCATGCTCTTCTGCGAATTTTACTAAATCGGTCTGAATATTCTTTGGACCAACTTCCACTCTCAAAATTAAATATTTGGGCCAGGAACATCAAAATACCGAAGCTTCAAAATTGCATCGTTAGAAGGTAGGAAATTAATTTTATTTGTCATCATTTTCTCATGTTTTAAGATACGCGTTTACTCCCACGTTTGAAATTATTTTTACTGCTTTAAAATATCCCTGTTCTTCACAAACTCGCCAGCTTGAAAAGAATATCCGACAAATCAGTGGGTTATCTCTATTAAAATATTCCCGACACTCGCGAGACGCCAAGAGAAGCACCGCCACCCTCTGAAGAACCGAGAACTTCGAAAGAAACTAATTCTTCGGTCGCCAATGCAAACGGTCGCGGATCCTCGAGCGGATTGCTAGCGGAATCGGCTGGAATATAACCGGATACCAATGGCAAATCACCTCGGGCTGGAAACTTTTCAGATTGGAGGTTTAAGCCTCGCAAGGCCGTGGAATCGACGCGAGAAGGAGGAAGATGGAAATTCCATGGTGGCCGGGGGTGTTTCTTCACCGCTGGAACAGCCGCTGCTAGAACGTTGGATGGAATTGCGGCGGGTACCCGGTGAAAGGTCGCGAGAGCACTTTCCGATAGTTCTCCGTCATAGGAGACGGGGCCCGACGTGCTCGTTTTCGAAGTAAAATATAAGGTTGATTCTGAGCGGGTAGTTAGAGCGCAAGTCAAACAGCGGAACACGAAGCGCCGCGGTAGTTTCGAAGCTTCCGCGGGGATTTGCGAGCGAACGCAGCTGGAAAAGAAGGACGAAGGGATCCAGATCGAGGATCTATCGCGTCCGTCCACTGGATCGTGGAAACAAATTTTATTTCGTCGAGCTAGATCCTTCTCTCATATACAGTCAAACCTGTTTTTGTACGGTCCTTTTCTATGCGATTTTTTTTTATGCGGTATATGAATGTCAACGGTATTGGCATTATAACACCCTTGTAATGTTTTCTATCAGTGTACATATTGCGTTTTTTAGAAATAGATAACAATTCCGAAAGGAGTTTGAAATTTCAAAATGACGTTCGATCGTGTATATCTTGCTATCGTGACGCTTACAAGCAGCTTGTCACTGACTTCATGGTAACAAAAAATAAGCCAACTCTAATATCTTCAAGTGACGAAAGCGATTTTGAACCAGTTAATCACAAGAAGATGCGCGTTTTGGTCTACGTCGAGTAGTATTGAATTATGTGCATTTTGAAAAGCTCTCCATGTTTAAAATGAGAAATTAAATATTTTTTCAATGTTTCCATGTGTAATTTGGAAAGTACTTTCGAGCTATTTCGTAAATCTTTGACATATTTTCTAAGCGAGACTTTTTTTAAGCGGTCCCTCTCCACGGCATGAAAAAAATTTTCTTTAATATATTGTAAAAAATTATTTTGTTATAGCTATTTATGAAGTTTCCGAATATTCTTTTATGCGGTCCCTATCTACCGTACAAAAACAGGTTTGACTGTACATACACGTCTTTGAAGGTCGATTAAAATTAAATAATCATTTCTGAGATGATATTTTGTGTATTCATTTGTGAACGGATATACAGGGTGTTCGACTACAGTTGAGAGAAAATTTAAGGAGTTGTGATTTGTGAAAAAGTTGTGATTCCGGCTTCATTTTTTACTTATTAACGAGTAGAAATCCGCCTGAAACGCGACAACCCGGCTGACAGAGGTGTACCTTGCGTACGTCATAGAGTGCACCTCTGTTGGTCGGGTTGCCGCTGATCAGGCGAATTTTTAATTGGTAATAACCAAAATGTGAAGCCGAAATCGCAATTTTTTTATTCTTCATTTTCGTCTTATATTGTCTTGAGGAACCACCCCTTAATTTTTCACCCACCTGTAGTCGAACACCCTGTATTCTTGGTACTGTTTGTACAGTTTAGAACGTCGATTAATTGTTTTAAATTTGTTTGGTATACTTAAAAAAATATGTTCTCTGTCTAGAAACATTCGGTGTATATCTTCACGTAGTACTTGAATTTTTTCACAGATTATGTCCTCTCTAATCCATTACGAATAGGCTGAGAATCTTTGTGCACGATTTGGCAATTTTGCCATTTTTGTCCTTGGTTTACGATGGATAAATTTGTGACGAACAACAAGCGTTCCCGTTCCTGGACATCGGCTTAATCGATTAAAGTCTCGATTGGAAGAATCGGTGGCTTTTCTTGCGCCAGCCACCGAGAAGCGCACTCAGAAATATTTAAGGGGAGAATTATGGCGACACGAAGTAAAATTCGTAAATATCCGGGGACGCGTTGTACAGGGCCGATTTGAAAGACGTTACCGGGCTCCCTATTGTTACCAAGGGGATCGACTTTTTCCATTTTCCGCGGCGAGATTCGCTCGCGTGCACCCACGATGTCGGCCATCAATTTTCTCCGTTGTCTACGTAACCGTATTTTTATTTCCCTTAAAAACTGCACGTCAACCGGAGGATATATAAACGGATCATTGTTTCCCGGTTTTCAATTTTTGCAGCCACATTGCCGATCCCGACGGTATTATTCGAAATAATGGGGATCGGCTGGAGTTTCCAGGACGATCGAATATAGTCGAACCAACAAATCGTGTGATCTCTCTTCCTCTCTTTCTGTCTCCCCCCCCCCCCTCTCTCTCTCGGTGTAAGAAGTAATTGTGCGTGTCTCGCGAGGAAGCTACGACTGCGTTCGAGTTTGGAATCTTGAACGAGCCAACACAGCTGGCAATTTATTGTCTCGAGGCGGCTATAAAATTTCTCGCGAAACAGCCTCTGTAATCGGTTTCCGATAAACCGTCGACCTGGCCGGTCGACTACGGTACGGTTTGCAAACGCACGGGTCGAGATAAGGACACTTGGTTGCTCGAAGGACAAAGGCCGCTTAAATTGCTTCGACACGGTCCCTGTAATCTTTTTTCATTTCATCGACGAGCTACGTTTGCTCCCCGAACGAGACTTTCGCTCCGAAAATTATACAGGGTGTTCGACTACAGGTGGGACAATATTTAAGAGCTGGTTCTCCAAGACAGTATGAGACGAAAATACAGAATAAACAATTGCGATTTCGACTTCATTTTTTAGTTATTTTAGACCAAGAGAGATGTACGTTGCTGACGTCATAATGGCGCGTTATAGTCAGGTATCGAAAGGGGGCCTCGCCCACATTGAATGGTTAGGCTATGACGTCACACACTTTAGCCAATGAAGTGACAAGCCGTAACAGTTCAGTGTCACTTTTCTTATACTTAACTGTATCTGCGTGTTATCTGTTAATAAATATATTCTTCTAAACCTTCATGTGCACAGCAGGAACTTACGGGTATGGCATTCTCAATCTACTTTTTACGTAAGGAATTTTCTAAATGGGAGTACAAATTTTTCCCCACTTTACTGCTCATAAAATACAAAAATAAAAATTCGCAGATAAATATTACATTGAAAAATCACAAAGTCGTTCATAAGGATTGATCAAATGAATCGCCGCTACTGGGAAAAATAATTTCCCTGTCTACAGTTTTTTTTTCACCGAAAATTTCTCCACCACTCTGGCGTCCATAAAAGTCTCTACAAGAATACAAATTCATACAAATTTTCCCTCATTCCGGTGCTTACGAAATGCTCTACGAAAGTAACGGATTTAAAAATCGCTTACCGAGTCCGTTGCAAGGATTAATCGTTCCAACGGCTACCAAAGACAGTTTCCAATCTGCAGGATCAATCCGCGAAAACGAGGAAGAGCGTTCCGAAACCGAAAATGCCGGAATTCGAATCGGCAAATGTACCCGCAGCGATGGAAACTGGCAAACCTGTAAATCGTCGGTCTATTTCCAGCTGGACCGTTCCGCGGATCTCAATTCACAAACAAAAAAAAACGGAGCAGCCAATGAAACTCCGCCGGACTGCAATCAAAGCCTATCATCATTCTATTATTTCACTTTCGCCCGGAAAGTTTTCGCATTTTTTGCGCCGAGCACGACGACCTCGCGCGAATATCCGGGCTCGTTATCGAGCGGGGTCGCCGGTACGGTAGACCTAACTATACGCTTTTGCGCGATGAAAATCATAAAATTTCGATGGCCGGATTAAATCAACAAGTCAAATTGCACGGGACAGAGAGCGCTTCGTCGCTTTGGCGTCCGTCGTCCGCGGGATTTGCCGTTGCCGCGTTAAATTTCGTTAATGATATTTTCGGCGCGCGATCAAAGGCTCGAAATACAGGCCTGTCGCTCCGCATAGTAATCGTCTGGCCGTCGGTATAACGAATCGGCGATGGACGACAGTGAAAATGACCGATTTCACCGTATTTATTAACCCTTAAACACTCTGGACCCTCTGCGAGATTACTATCATATTTGTTCCAATATCAGTTATACTTGATGATCTTTACAATCTGAATAATTATCGAATAAAGAATCCGAGATCATATTAATTATCTCCGTCTGTGTGCTAGACTAGTATTTTTACTGTCCCCGATTTTCAAAAAAATCTGAAAAATTCTGGAATACGTATTGAAATACCTATTTCAATATGTAGTGTCTCCCACGAACTTTGTCTACTTGAATATCTTGGTTATTTCAAACAACGCAAGGAAATGTTACTTACAGAAGTTGTAGTTGTTCAAAAAACTACATAATATGGTATAAATGATATTCTTGCAATAGGAGGCGCAGAGAAGATATAGAGGTCACCTTTGTTTTTTTTTAAACGAAATGTCCAAGTTTTTATGCTCGATTTCGATAGATTGGCGTATTCTGGGTATAAAAGTACTAAAGTGTATTTGTCCTAAAATTTACCGTTGCTGAGATGTTCGACTGTTCTCATTCTATTACTTTCATTATGGAATGTATTCAGGGGTATGCTCGCTATGACGACATTAGAGGGCGTTCAACATCTCTCAGTGTCAGTCAGTTTCTCAGTTAGTGAGCATAAGACAGTCAATATGAAATTTTCATTCGAAGAACAATTAGAGATGCATCTAATTTATGCTTTTCAGCAAGAGAAGCGCGATTATGGCTCAAAATTTGTACGGTGAAAGATATCCAAACCGCGTGTGCCCTTCGCGCAAGATTTTTGAAAGATTGTGTAATAAATGAAAAGAAAATTCGAAAGTGTTACGAAGATGAGCAAAGTGACTTGGTCTACATAGATCGTCGCCGATTCGCAACGTGCATCAGCGTGGATCCGTTTTAATCGGCTCCGAAGGACCGTAGCACGGAGGATTAAATTTTATCGCGGCGTGGAAGAAATACAGGGTCGTTTCATTGCGCGAAATAAAAGTTCCGGGTATGAACGGGTTCATTCGTATTGCAGGTGTGCGTGAGAGTAAACGCGACGAACAAAAACCTCGTGTAGAGAAAAAAAAAGGTGGAGAGAGAGAGAGAGAGAGAGAGAGAGAGAGAGAGAGAGAGAGAGAGGAGGAGGAGGAGAAAATGTGTGGCGCGTGCTCGGCTACCGCCATCGACGTTTATCGAGCGCGGGATTAAGCGTCGCAATGACACTTTCAAAAAAGCCCCGGCCATTCGCGGTCACGGGCTTTTACAATAAATATCCGAATTATCGATCCGCCGATTGTAAATTAACCCGGCTCCGGCACGCCCACACCCGGCTGTAACAACAACAATAATCGCGCAGGGGAGAATTCGCGCGTTCGAGGCGCAGGGGATCGTACACGCAAGTTTTTTAGTCTGCTTTGTGCGTGAGACAGGACCCTATCAGGGTCTAGCACCCTTGTCCCTGCGCGCACACGAATGAATAGCGTTTCAGGGAGCCGTAAGAACTTAGGGCTGCTCTCGAGGACAATGTCGCGCCCATCTCGATGACGTCATCCGTGATCAACGGGGATACGAGTCCTCGAAACAGTCTGCCTCGAAATTTCTTTGTGCCTCGCCCTACGCCCTCCCCCTACGTCTTACCCTATCTACGATCTGAATCAGCGTCCCGGATTTTCAGGATGGTCTGGCAAATAATCTAACACTTTGTCATTTGTACAACGAAGAGTACCAATTTTTATGTCGATATGAGGCTATTCGATCAGAAATTTCTACATTCTATTTTATATTTAAAAAGAAGATAGAAATTGTGTAATTTTCGATTTTTCGGTTACTTTTATATTGAAATCTATACAAGATTTGTTTATAATCAGACGGCAGTTTTAAATTAAAAATAAAAATTGTACTTTCTCCTTTCTCTTCAACTAATGAAAAAGCAATTTTTTAAATAGAAGAGAATATTGAATAAATCGGAATTTGTTCATGTCGTCATTATTTTTGGTTTTCGAAAAGAATTTTTAGGGAGATCTGGATGAAAGTAACAGTGAACATGTGAAGAAGGATAACATCCTTACGCGAGACCATAAAGCGTCACGCTCAGACTAAAATTAAACCCGCCAGTATATTTGACTAGGTTAACGACTTCGGATTTGTACCGTTTTAATGGTTGTTGATTTAACACCGACGATTTCTGCTTCCGTTCTTGGACGTTCATGAGATCGTGATGTTTTCGTTTCTCACGATTTAATGAGCTCTCGGATGTAAAAGACAGCCACGAAGATTTAAATATTGCGAGTCAACAGGCATCGATAAATTCCGAATGAGATCTAAATTTCACAAGGAGGGTCTGAAAATAATTTCCACGAGGCAGCATACTTAAATTCCACATATTAATTTATCAAACCTATGCGAGAAATATTCCTCCGAAAAATATTCCACTCGTACGTTGTTTATGGGCCATTGTCTGTAATGGAGTGGAAAGGGGGTGGAAAAACTCCCAAAATTGATGGTTAAAATAAAAGTTTTTTAGGTACATACTCTTTTATATGCACACACTATAGCCACATACTCTTTTAGGTATAGAACAGTGGCATTTTTTTAAATCATGTGCTTTTAAGTAGAAAATTAAGTCACGCAAGAGAAAAATAAATATCTCAGTTGTTTAAGCAATGTGTAGCCTGTGACCAAAATAGGGGATAAATAGTTTTTAATTTTTCTTTGTCTTTTGCCATTTGTGAATAACGATAAAATTCATTTAATTTTCCCATCTAGCACGACGGGAAGTATTCGAGCTTTCTCAAAGTAGATGGTAGCATAAACTTTCACAATTTACTGTTCTAAATCTAGCAATTTTAAAGTTAACGAAATAAGTAGTGCTCAGACTCGAACTTCGTCTCAACTAAATTTAGTTGTATAACTCGAACACGTTCATCAAATCAGTGTCATCGAAGGAAATTTCTCAAAGCGGGGACACAAAGGGGCATCATTTGCGCCGGTGCAAGCCGGGGGATAAGTATTTAACTTTCTAATTGATTGGCGACTTCAAAGCGTCTTTAACAATTACTTACACCGTTCGCCGATAATTTGGTGATATTATAGACTGGCGAGGCATCGTCTCGGGCGGTAGGTCGCGCGATCCACGGTGAACGACGTTAATAAAGGCGTTGTTCGATAAACGCCGAAGCAGAAAATAGAATTAAGGCGCAATCTTTATAGCCGTCGTTCTCCGCGGGGGGTATCCAATCGAATTTCAGGGTTCCCTTTCTCTCTCCCCCCCTCTCTCTCTCTCTCTCTCTTTTTCGCAAGTAATGACGTTACTTGATCACGGAATTGGTAGCAATCGGAGGACTTTAATGACGTTAACGAGGCTATTAGATAACCGTCTCTCCGCTGAAAAATCCCCTTTGTGCCGCGTCGACTGACAAACAGACAGACATTCGACTCGCGTAATCGACAGCCCGCCGACCAGGAAAAACGTTCCGTCGCTCGTTCGGAAAATGAAATCGGGTTCCATACTGTCGTAGACGCCGAGGTTGAAAGACGATGCGAGCGCGCCGGATACCTCGAGTGTCGAGCTTCAATCGAATTTCGCTCGGCCGAGCGACACAGAAATATACATGCGATGCTCTCCGTCTTTGCGCGCCACAAGCGAACAGAAATATCTGGCCATACCTCGAAGAATATTCTTTGAAGTCGCTGCCGATACGAGCGGCAATCGATCGCGATGTTTATCGCACAGGATCAGAACTGCACGGATCCTCTACACAGGTACAGATTTTTACAGATGAGCACGCTCGCTTCTGGAACCCATTACTCTTCCCAGATACCTCGAAATAATGTGTCTTGCAACAGGCGGACTCGTTCCACTGCGATATTCTCGAAATCATTTTTCTTCGGTCGACGATACCACGGAACCGAGGCGGTTCCGGTCCGAATTCACTCCGCCATCTTTGTTTTGTCGCGGTGAGAGGCTATTTTAGTGTTCGTTGCGGAAGTTATTGCGGATTTGTTAATACATACGAGAGAAATGATAATCTTCATGCGAATTTTATTTCTTGGGCACGCCGATGCTAATAAAATTCACAAATATTCGAAACAATTGATTTAGTAATACAGGAACAGGAAAGAGACAGTTTGTCATTAAAATAATTTTTGTAACATTTTCACACTTTGTAGATCTCAATAAAATTTGGTTTACTGAGTGATTGAAGTAAAAATTAATTTCCAAGTTCTGTGGAAAAATTGTGTCCATCATGCATGACCCACGTGGCACTCAAAGTGTTAAAATTAAAAGTTATTAGATTTCGTTATTTACAGTGAATTCTCCGTACGTAATTAAAATTGTTATTCCTTGGATTTGATGCATTTACGACCGAAACGAGTGGATCTAAAGTACAAGAAACGTTTAAACAATATAAAACTGTTGTTGCATTATTTTCAGCTGACCGCAATTATTAAACAGAGAAATAAATGTGAATATAGCTACCAAACAATTTTTCTTTTGCATAAACTCCACAGTCTAGTTATTCCTAGCAAAGAATTGATGAAATCCTCAACCATCCACTTTTAGGAAGCCATTAAATATATTTAGATAGATGTTTCCATAAAAATGTTTCATGGTGCTTCGAAAGCGATCGGGTACCACGAAAACCTGCACGAGACTGCATGTATTGTCTGGCACGTGAGGATGAGATCATAAAAGCATAAAAATGCACATTGTTTAGCAGGTGGAGAATCATTCACGGTAATTGACGCTAGAGCAATGAAAAAGCAAATATCGCTGAACAGACAGGAGCAGCAGCAACCGGGGGGGAAGGGTTAACTAAGGAATTAATAACTTGGCAGCCGTTTGCTGGAATCGGCGAGAAAGGGTTGGCAGAAGGGTCGCAGCCTTTCCATTATAGTTTTTTTTTCTCGCTCCGGCCCTCCCCCACCACCACCCCTCTCGCTCTCTCAACCCGTCTCTCTCCTGGTGCTTCGCGAGAGCTCGTGATAAATGAATTGGATGTAATCCGAATGCCCATTGTTTCGCTTTAACGAGGGTCCCGGGGAACGCGTTTTGCCGGAGAAAACACGTGGAAGCGTCGACGCCTTTAAACGAGATATCACGGCCCATTAGAATCATCTGTGCGCCGACGACCGAATGAAATTCACGACAAAAACTTCTGAACACTTCGCCGTTATCTCCCTCTCCCTCTCCCTCTCTCTCTTGCCGGTATTCAGTGGACCCAGACGTGATCGAGATTCTCATCCTTGAGTGTCTTATCCACGCCGAGTGCTGTAAACTCCATGCGATTAAAAACATGCTGCTTGTCTGACCAGTGACAGCTGTATTCTACTTTTCTGGAAAATTATTGCTTTATTATCACCACCTAACCGAAGTTCTCATTCACTTTACTTGGCTGGAATTGTTTTCCATTTTATCCACCGGTCCGAACATATTGGTCTTATTCTACTATTCTGACCAATGGTTGTAATATTTCACTTGATTGATTCGCGTAGTGTATCATCTTAATTGTCTGACTAAGAATAATCTCATCTTAGTTGTATGATCAGTGCAAAATTATTTTAGTACTTCTAATCAGTGCAAGTCTATTGTACCTGTTTCCGCAGTTATATTTCTGTAGACCCCTTTCTACTGCTTCATCAACACAGAATTATTGTCCTTGCCTGATAAATGCAATTTTGTTCTACTGTCTATTGCCTCACCAGTGGATTTTATTTGTCTGATCAATACATTTTCCATTCCAATCGTCCAAATACATTTTCTAAACTGCTTTCCATTGCTTCATCTGTGCAGAAATATTTTCTTTGCCGGATCAGTGCAATCCTACTCTACTTGTCTTTCCAGATACACATTTCAGGCCACTTTCTACTATTCGATTAGAACAAAATTGGATTGTACGATCGATGCAAAATTAATTTACTTGTCTGTTCAGTGTAGAATTATTTCCTTGTCTGATCAATATCCCTTTGTTCTACTAGCCTCACCAACTACATTTCTGCAGCCCTCGATCTAAATGTATAATCACTGGCTAATCTTATTTTAGCACTTTGAACAGTGGCTATCTCATTGTACTTGCCAGGCAAGTCTTGTTCCGCGGTCTAGTTCTACTTGTCTGAATAGTGACTGACTTGCTCTACTTGGATAGCTCATGACTAACGGTACAGTACAATAGATTCGCGGGAACATGCTGAAAGCAGTATAATGGACAGTCTCTGATGAGCACAACTTTGTAATTATCCGCTACAAAATGGTAATGTTCTTAAAACGCTCTCGACGTTTCAATCATGCAGCTGACAGACATTTCACTTTGGGACATTCTATGCACATTTAGCAATAAAATTAAATCGGTAGTTGTGCAATGAAATTCTGTATGAAGATCTATCGAACATAGATTAAGAAATTACTTTGCAAACATTATTTAAACAGTCGAAAAGTGAGGATCTAAATGTACTTAAACACTGCCAATCGAGTATTCAGAAACGTCACGTTTCTACGGATTTAAAAAACGATAAAATCGATTAATATTTATTTGGCGCATATAGAGTACCAAGAGCTATCAAACAAAAAATCCTACTTCAAAATTCAAATTGACACTTCTACACCGTAATTCATTTCCCTACAACAATCTAGCAAAAGTGTTCTCCCGGAAGAATTTATCTCGTCCACCAGGATGGCCAAACAAACCATCAATTACCCGTCACAGCAGAAAAATAAATCCTCGAATCAAACAATACCGTTTCCTCGATCATTAAGCATGGCTGAAAATCAGAAATTTATTGTCCTAACGGCGCACAATCGCGAATAAACTATGAATCCATACGAAATGACTCCTCGTAGCGGAGGGAGGTGGGGAGATTTCCGGTCGACCGGAAATTTGCGCTTGTTCATCTTGAGGCTGGACGTTAAATCGTTCGGGTGTCGAAAGGCCGCGATGGAAGCGCGAAACGGCGGAACGATGGCCGATAATAAATGAACGTTTGTTTCTGGGGGCTCCGTGTCTCGCGTCACCGGCACGCAATTTCGATGAGCACGCCAATTCGTACCGTGGAAAGTTGTTTACGACGCCGCCGAAAAATAGCCGGTCCGGTGGCTCGCTATCGTCCGAAAATAAAATATTTTCGGGCTGGACGGGAGAGGCGTACGAGACCGTTCAGCCCGGCAGACCGCGCGCCCGCGATTTATTGGTTTTCCGCGAAATTCGTGCCGGTCTCGCGGCTGTTTTCTGCGCATCGGCTGCAAGATCCTCCGGGACGAGTCGTTCCAAGCACTCTCGAACTCGTCTGAATGAAATTATCAAACGAAACCACTAGCCCTTTTCATGTTCGCGTTGAGCGTACTCGTGATGGACGAGTCGCTTTTGCAATTTAACTGGGTGACTAGGGTGAATGACATTTTAAATATGAACACTCAAGGGGGACGTAATATAAGGCAAACTGCAATTGACAAATCTTGAAACCTTCTTAAACTCTGCACGATGCAAAAGGTTGCACTCTGATTGGTCCATCCTATGCAAAGTTATTAGTAAACAAACATAAAAACAAAATAATGAGACTATTTTTGTCTCGTGATGAAACCATTTTTTGGCAGCGTTTATACTATTTCTTGTATACTTTCATGAACAGTAGACAATTGTATACATAAAAGTCGGCTCATTTCTTTGCTTGAATATTAACCCCATGCTTTACGACTTCTTCCATGGCCATGCTGACTATAACTTCTTTGTTAATTAGTTTCTAGAAGAGAAAGAATATTTACGTTCATTTTGTGGCTACATTTCCAACTATCGATGACGAAGAAAAATACAATTTCTTGATTTGATTGGCACGAGACTGAACGTCGATTATAAGGTAACGGGTGAATAGCTTAAGGAGAGGATAGACAATCGTGTGTCTGATAGACGAATCGGTTAGGCTGTTTTTTCTTCTTTTCGGCGAAATTTGGCCCCGTACGTCACGTGGCCCCCGATTAACGAGCCGCTTCCTCGTCACGGACGTTTCCACGCAAGGAATTATGGGGCTCCGGTCTGGCCCGTAATTGCCCGAACCCGACTGTTAGCCATTGACGACTGTTAGGGGCGGGTTTTATGACGATCGACCGACCCCTCATCCACCCTCTCATTACCAGCCGAACGCTGTCATCAGCGGGAATCTATAAACGAACGACAAAGACGCCGAGTGATTAGTTATTAACCGTGCCTGGCACGCGGTTCACTGTGTTTGATCGATGCTGATTTTTTGGGAGAGGAAGTATTCTCGTGACTCGTTGCCTCGTGGCTTCTTTTCTACCTGCTTTCGTTATGCATACTTTAAAAAAGTTGAACAATGTTGAACAATTGTTTAGACTGCCTGTCAGGGTTTCTGTTTTGGGAAGTGGATTATTGCATCTCACATATTGGATTGGAAGAATTGAGACATGTTTACAGGATGTTCGACTACAGATAGGAGAAAACTTAAGGGGTGGTTCTCCATGACAATATAAGACGAAAATGAAAAGTTAAAAAATTGTTATTTTGGCTTTATATTTTTTTGTTATTATCGATTAAAAATCCGCCTAATGTGCGGCATTCCGACCAACGGAGGTGTACGTTGCTTACGTCATAAAGGCGCGCGACAATCAAGTGAAGATGTTCTTAATATTGCGTTCCATATTAGTAGTATTTCAATAACAGAAGTACACAATTGTACGAGTAATGAAATGAATATGACTGATTAAAAATTGCTGAATAACAAAGGAAAGGAAGAAAATTACGTACTACAGCATGGTTATAGTATTATTCGAGCCGATCCGCTGTTAGTATCAATTTCCAATATTGTCCCTGCCTTTACGTGCAGGTTAACGATAATAACACGTAACGCGCCAGTGGCAGTAAATCGTTTTAATTGAAGGCAGAGTGTCGCTAAAGGATAGACGGGATTTATTCATAGCTCCATTTAATAAAGTAATCGACCCATTAGAATTGAATTAGAAGGCCGGGTGCATTGGTATTGCCGGGCTCGCAACGGAAAGCTCGAAGCTTCTTTATCGCGCAACAATGATCTTCGGGGGAGGGCGACGGCGGGCCGCACAATGCGCCAGGAAAACACGGTTACAATGCGGTGGTAATAAGCAGTCAGCCCCCTCCCCTGGGCACTTCCATAAAGCGGATGTAAGAGGATATTCGTTTGCCGACGTGTCCATTAAAACGGACTCTCGAGTGGCCGGCACTTGTGAAGGACGTCGAGACCAGAGGCTGTCAGTTCCAATAGAAGCTGCCATTAAAACTGATAGAAAAGGGGTTGGTGGCTGCGTGTAACCTCGCCTTTATTTCTTAACGATTGCTTAGACAATTTCGCACCCTCTGTGCCGCATCACCCGCAAGTCAAAAATAGACTTTTAAGAGCCAAGACTCACGTAATTCAGGATAAGGTAGAGTGACTGCGTTACCGACAAAATTAGACGAAAAATTATTTTACGTGCCTCAACTTTACGTCCTTATGCGAGAATATTTTTCCCTGGGAAAGGGCTCAATCGAACGAGGAAGATTCAATCTATCTCACACTGCTCATAGGCTTACGAGATTATGCAGATATTTGGAAACAAGGTAATATAGCGTTATAAGTAGGCCAAAATGCGTGCTGCGGAATCCAAGCATTTTTATGCCATTGGATGAGTTTTCTCGATGAAATCGGGAGTAGCGCACGCTATAAAATATCTCCAGCTCCATAAATTTTAGCCGAATAAAAGGCTCTATCAGGCACTCTACAACTTGTACATCTACTTTTACAGAATTTTGGATAAAACTGTCAATAAGTCACAATTATGTTGTCACATTTATGTTGTCACCAACATATTCAGCAAGGAATCAATTGCAGTATCCCTCGAAAAATCAATTATCATCTGCCAGCATCACGTATGGCCATGACCCGTGCCCAAGTGCACCAGCAAAAAGAAGAAGGAGAAGAAGAAGAGCGTACAGGAAGATGAAAGAACAGACTGTGGAAAGAGCTTCGAGGCTGAAGTGTCAAAGTACAAACAGACGAATGAGACCGGGGCTCCGTGAAAGGGATCGGCCAGAGAGAAAGGGGATGGAAAGGGGGATCGACTAGTCGAAATTACCCCGTGCGCGGAGCCATAAATC
Source organism: Halictus ligatus (assembly GCA_028454255.1). NCBI lineage: Eukaryota > Metazoa > Arthropoda > Insecta > Hymenoptera > Halictidae > Halictus > Halictus ligatus. The sequence continues at coordinate 9,599,840 of CM052146.1, forward strand.
GAAGGCTCTCTCTCTCTCTCTCTCTCTCTCTCTCTCTCTCTCTCTCTCTCGGCGTTACATCGAGTCTCGCGCGGCAAGGGCGGACCGGTTTCCGTGCACGCAGAATGCACCGGCAACAGCGAGTTGCACGGTCGTGTGCTCCTGAAAGGAGGTCGGGATGGAGACGAACAGAAGATAGGGATATTAATCCGCGAGCAGCCCCCCACTTCTCCCTCCCCACCTCGCGGACTTGTACCGGGTGTCCCGGGTTCGAAGCGGATTCGAACCAGCGAACCCAGTTTGATTTACACCGTGAAGTTACGCCGACACCGCGCGCACGAACGAAACACAACCTCCTCTCTCTCTCCCTCTGGATATCATCCTCTGTCTGCTGGCTGGAGAAGCGGCCCGGCTTTTTGGCACGTCCCCTGACTAATTGCTAAGCTCCGCCGCTAATTCGCCGCTTATCACGGCTGGCACGTTCACGGGAAGCCGCGCCCGCACTTTCGCCGTAACGCCTACGCGGGCTCCTGTTATTAATAAGTGCCTACTCGAGCCACGGAATATTCCAACCTCGAGCCTGGGTCGGGCCGGGTCGGGTCTGGCCGGGCCGAAGAACACACCTGCGCGACACACAGACGCGACGCGACGCGACGCCCCGGACTAAGATAATAGCTGATGCGTCGACCTACGAAACAGATTCCTGCGAACGAGACACGTCGCTGATTTTCGCAAGCTTTCGCACGGTTCGTCACGCTTCCTCACGCTTCGTCACGCTTCGTCACACTTCGTCACACTTCGGGGACTTTCGACAGGCTGATGCTGATCACTGCAGCTTGATCGGGACCCGGAAAAGGTTCGGAGGATGACAAGGTGAAAGTGATGTCTGGAGATCAAGCGAGAGCAACGTGTTTTAGGAATTCGTCGGGGACCTTGAAGTACTTACTAGTTGGAGATGTTCGATATCTAGCTTTTTGAGCAGAAGGATTTTCCGAGAATATTGTACATATTTTTCTCGAAGAATCGAATCAGACGAGGTCCTTCGGTAAAGCGAGAGAAGTTATATTGTAAAACAATATTTATTGGAAATGTTCGTACAGCCACGTTGGCTCTTGGATCGTTGGCGTTGGATCTTGTGAGGTATGAGGAAAGATACTTTCACAGAAATGTTACAAGTTTTCCCACTGTGCCTTACTTTGTTCATGTAATATACGTTATCGTTAGGCTGTTAGGAAAATGAAAATAAAATACTGATTGGTAATATATTCTGTAGAAGCAACGCCCATCGAAATTTAAGGGAACCAAACACAAAACAGCGAAGTTATTACAACATTAATATAAATGATCCTCCACACCATAGTCATCGGAAGATTTCGATAATAAATTCTGCAGGGGAACACAGAAGAGCCCGAATCCTACGATGAATAAATAAAAACCGAGAGATATCATTTTGCAACGGTTTGTCTCGCAGTAATATCAAAGGGACAATTTATTGCATCCGAAAGTTCGCCCGCATTTCTCGTCTGCCACATTCCTTAAGTAGATTCAGAATTGAGACGGAAATCGCAGCACCTGGGACAACGGTAGTCTGTACGAGAAAGTAGCATTCTACTTGTTGGAGCTATATCCACGGCTAGAGAGAGAGAGAGAGAGAGAGAGAGAGAGAGAGAGAAAGTTTCCTGGACGATCGAGCGAAATTTTTTAATAAATTTGAGGTCGGTCGCGTCGCCGGGACAGTTTATAGTTTCAGTTTCTTGGGGATCGGGGCAGGTATCCGGTAACTTGGACTTCGCTTCATAATACGTAACTTCAGCGCAAAAGGAAATTAGCAAGGAGGGCTCCGCCTCTTTCACCGGGCGACTGAATTTAATATTAACGAGCGCATCGTACTGAATTAAAGGTACTCCCTCTCTCTCTCTCTCCATCTCTCCTGCTTGCTAGCCTTAATTATTCGAGTTGAACGTCTTCCGCTGGTACTCCCTAATTTCTATTTCTACGGCCAACTCCTGTTCCCTTCTTCTCGAGCTCGGGCGAAAGTTCTGACACGATCTGCCGGCCCCAGGGATAACTTTCGGCGGAGATTGTGGATTTTGAAGCCGGCTGATCATCGGGCGATAGACCGGGCCGAGTGACTGCTATTCATTCTGATAGCTCGTCAAGGACCACCGGTGTTAATGCAAGTTCTGGATCGTACTACACCGGCCCGGCTCCGAGTCATTCTAATGAATTGTAATCGAGGCGCTCCCTTTCTCTCTGCGACTTCGGTTATCGTTTCATCAGTCCACATAGTTACGAGATTTTTCCGGAAGAAAACTGTACAGAAATAATTTATAGGCCCCTTGACGTTGTAATTAGAATGTGGATTTTTATAAAATTATACCAGATAAAGTGGTATAAAATATTTACAAAATTTAAGACGAACGCAACTCCCTGTAATCCTATGCAACTTTGTCATTACATATATACATTTTCATGTATTGTTCTACTTTACTACTAAAATTCTGAGTAATATTTTACTGTCCCATTGCACCGTGGTAATCTAAAAATTCTTATATTCAATTTCGTTTATAACAAATTTTAATAAGAATTTTATACAGAATTTCGTTCAAGTTGTAGGTGTTCTGCTCAGTCTAGAAAAAATTAAATTACAGAGGATTAATATTGCTCTGCACCAACTAAAAACGTGTACTGAGTTACCATGTCTTAAATGGACCCCTAAAACAATCCCTTCTTATATTTTCTCCTTTATATTTTTTCCGTCGTATTTTCTTCTATTTGTATATTTCCTGATCTAATTAAATTTCATTTAAACATAGGGTTATTGAAGTCTCTCGCAAATTTCAATTATTCAGTCCAATTCAGAACAACCCCTTCTTCGTCTCACTCTCCTACAGCATCGTCGACATATACACAACGCCATCGTCCAAATGCCGAAAAACCGTCATAATAATCTCCGCAAAGGATCACCCGGTATAATATTCATTCCTGAGACCGTAATGTTTGAACTTCCTCAGGTAAGTTCGACCCTGGTGGTTCAGGAAAGTTTGCGTCACAGTTTCTTCGGGGGCGAGTTGTCTTCGCAGGACATCCGCGAGCAGAGGGACTCGTCGGTCTCGGATTCCCAGAGGGTTTAATTAAGAGGACGTGTTGTCGGTGGCTCGTCGTTGATCAATAGCTCAAGGGGTGCCGGTCTATCTTCCCTGGCCCTCTTTGTCCTTCTCGGCCTGTCGTTCTCCGTTTCCGCTCACACATCCTTCGTCTCCGGATCCGCATCCTGTCGGTTCTCCTTTTCGTTCCTGGCTCTTCGAATTCTCAGCCTTCTGGACACTAATGCTCGCTCACCCTGGGGCTCTTTGATGTCGCCGGCAACGAAGACGCTGTCATCGCGTCGTCATGGATACACCTGACCCGCCGTGGAGAATCGAGATGTCTCTTATCCTCCTTTCCGCGAGAAATTAAGCGATACCCTCGTCTCCTATGCTGTTCAGCCAAAGAGCAATCGACTGCGATGTCTATTACCGTGATAACGACCTCTGTGTACCTTGTTCTCGGCGCCTGAGATCCACGAAGTGGCCAATCGTCATTTTAATGGTGTCTCGAGGATTCCTCATGAAATCTGCTCGAGATACGTGGCTATTTCGTCGCAGAAACTTTATTTTTCAGAATTGCATGTGTAGAATGAATTGCATTTGGAATCCTGCCCTGAAATATTTTTGTGATTGGTTCCTATGCTGTTTTATAGATTCGTAGAGAAATTAGTTACTGATGTCAATTTTGTCGTAATAATTTTATATTTTGAGGAACTGCATGTTTAGAATTAATTGCATTTGGAATCTTGCCCTGAAATATGTTTCTGATTGGTTGGTATGCTCATTTATAGATTCGTAGAGAAATTACTTACTGATGTCAATTTTGTAGTAATTATATTTATTTTGAGGGACTGTATATTTAGAATTAATTGCATTTGGAATACTTGCCCTGAAATATTTTTTGTAAATAGTTCCTATTCTGTTTTATAAATTTATAGAGAAATTACTACAGATATCAATTTTGTTGTAATACTTTCATTTCGGGAGATTGTATGTTTACAACGAATTATATTCGACCTTCTGAAATGTTTTACCCCTGATGTTTCTACTGGAGTTGATATTATTATCTCACGAAGCAGAAATATTTTTGTGATTGAGTCTAATTGAGTTTGTGTAGAATGGAAGATACTTGTAGATTTAGCGATTTTAACAAGTCGCCAAGTGTCCCTTGGTCGCCCTTTTTTAAGTGTCCTGGTTATATTTTTCACGAAAAATGTTGGTATTAAAAATGTTTCGTGAAGTGAAATATTTTGGTCCCAGTTATTGATTTCAGATCGCCCCGCAGCAATGGAATACACAAGACATGCTCCATCTCTTGATGAATTACAAGTGCATCATCTGGTGGAAATTTTTAAGTCTCGCAGGCTATCATCCTCCCAGGATCCGACGCCGAAGTTCCTCTTTAATTAAATGTTTAAAGTGCCAGCTATTCCGTTTCAGAAAGGAAAAGAAAACGCTAGAGGGAATGCTTTAAAGATTAGAGAAGTGTCGAAGCTTAAGCAACTTTGGCGAACTCCCGCGCGGTATAATGGAGTCTGAGATCTCGAGATTTTCTAATCTCCTATGGCTGTCTCTCTCTCTATCTCTCTCCGTTCTTAGATACAAGAATATGTAAATCGACTTTCTTCTAAAATGATTCAAAGTTCTTAACACCCCAGTTTGCTATGGGAAGAACCTTTCGAAAGATCCTGGGGATTCTTGAAGTTACAAGTGTCGCAGACATGTTCGAGTTTTATCAATTTTTGTTGTTTCGTACGTATGGAAAATTTCCGAAGGATATTGGAATCGATGGCAGTGCGCGAGAGGGCAAAACGACGGAATGGCTGGAACTCGGAATAATTTCAAAGTTCCATTCAAACACTTCGCTGGAATATTCCAAGTCCCATCGATTCCGGCATTCTTCGAAAATTTTCTAAGTTCCCCGGGCGCCGTGTTTTTAAATATTATAACGAGGCCGAGGCGAGAGCGAAAGATTCCTCGCAAATATTTAAAAACTCCGATAGAAATGTTGACGCTTCATAAACGTACGTTACGCTTTACAACGTGTACATCTATCCCGAAAATGATTTATCAATTCTTACAGTTAGGTAGATTACTGAAAGTTACGCTAAACTAGTAAAAAATTGTTTATTACCATTTCGTTCTCTCTTAAGAAGTGTCCGAATATTAACACGGAAATTCCTTTTCATGCTACTCACTCATCAAATTAAATCATTTACACTTGTCGTTGGGCAAAAATTACCGCTGCACCGATCCAATATAACAATATACAGGGTGTTCGGCTACAGATGGGAGAATTATAAATTATAAATCCGCCTAAAATGCGGCAACCCGGCCAACAGACGCGTACGTTGCGTACGTCATAGAGGCGCGCGACAGTCACCTGCCAAGTGACAGAAACCATCACATTGGGTCATTCCACACGAATTATTGGCTAAAGTGTGTGACGTCGAAGCCTAACTATTAGGTGCGAGCGAGGAGCCCCTTCGATACGTAACCGTCGCGCGCCTTTATGACGTAAGCAACGTAAACCTCTGTTGGTCGGGTTGCCGCATATTAGGCGGATTTTTAGTTGATAGTAACTAAAAAGTGAAGCCGAAATAGCAATTTGTTTACTCTTCATTTTCGTCTTATATTTCCTTGGAAAACCACCCCTTAAATTTTCTTCCACCTGCAGTCGAACACATCACTTCCAATGTCTTCGACAAATTAAAATGGTCAATGCTCACTACTAAAATGATATTGAGACCATTTTTCAAACAACCGCTGTTGGACAATTAATTGGGACGTCGAGCTAGCAATTTCGCGGGAAGTGTTGCAAATCAACGGTCGCGCGTCTGCAAACAGAATGCAGGAAGCCGAGGGGGCATTGGAAGGAGACTATGGTAGCTTATACCGGAAGTTAATCTATCTAATTCCGTGTCGCATCGGATCGCGGTGGTAATAAGTCAGAAATTATCCGCGGGCGTATCGCTTTTCGCGTGGATTAAGTGAACTCTCTGGCAGCCGAACAAACAGAGTGTTCTTCTTCGGTGGCGGATAGCGAGCAGCCGGGTATATCCGTGGGTGGGGTTGGGCGCGCAACAGAGGATTGTGTCTATCCGTGAGTCTGCTAATCCCGAATTCGGGGATGAACGGGGGCGATACCGCGAATTCCGGAAGTCCCCGGGATTTAACGGCGTTTCGGGGTAGTTTCGGTGTGCTGGCTAGGCGAGGCTACGGGCCAGGTTTTCGATGCTCGTCTAACCGCCGCCGCGGCCGCGGTTAAGTGGTTTAGAACATTGCGATCGGCAGCTCGTGGCCCACGGACAATCTGGAAACGTTTCCACGACTAGACGTATCCCGGTTTGCCGACCCACCGTATGAGTTTGCCGATTAATTTGACAACAAGCACGCCACGCCATGCCACGCCACGCCACGTCACGTACCGTACCGTCCCGTCTCGCATCCCGTGTCTCGTCGAACACGACGAACTTTGAAAATGCCCGGTACCCGTGATTTACACGCCCGTACGGGTCCATCGATCCCCGTTCGACTGAAAAACGCTCGACGATGGACCACCACCATCGCCGTTCTCCACGTTCGAGCTTGTTGACTCGGGCTTAACCCTCTCGGGAAACTTTCGCCCCCGATACTGTCCCGCCTGTTTGACGAGATCAGCTGGCCGACGATCGACGGAAAGCGTTTTATCCGTGAACTGGGTCAGAACACCCTGCCCGGATAAGGACGATTGGCTCCCGATCGATTTTTTCGTAGCCCGAGAACCGTTTATCGAGCTCGCTGTGATTTTTAGGGAAAAAAGGTACAGGAAACTGGAGCTAATGCAATGGATAAGTAAACGATCTTTATACGAAATAAAAATGTTCTGCATCGTTTACGGGATACTGAAACCAAACGAACATTTGCTGCCACCATCCCAAAGCTTAAGGCAAACTTAACCGAAATTCTTTTATAATGACGCAATTCGCTTTAATGGAACTAATAGGTTTTTTGCAGACATTTAAAATACTAAAAGAGACCGCCTATCATATGTATAAGAAGAAGTGACTTAAAATGTCAAGATCTATAACATATTTGAATTTAATCGAAATCGGAAAGCCGAATCACTTTGTAAATAATTACCAATATGAATTTATTAATTCTGAAATTAACTAGCTTATAGTGTACGGTGAGAGTTTCGTTATGAAGTAGCAAACAATTGTTACTAATAACGCTGATCACTTCAATGATTGAAATAGTGAAATTAATAAAGCTGTTTCTCTGAATACCGTTTTACCACCCCAGCACCTCCCCCGTTCGAGGAGCCAATTACATCAGCACAAAAATGTCAGGAATAAAACAGCACTAAGGAGAAACGTTCGTCGTTGAGGCGGCGAAGATTGCGCGGTCGAATGTCGGCCTTATCGCTCAGCGATAAACGAACTCGGTCCCTTTACGAGCGTCTGGACCCATAATTGACCTTTGCTTCCGGCGAGGTGAATCGGTAGCGACGCCGGTTACCAGGATCCACAACACGACGCGCATCCATTATTACTCGCGCTTGTAGCTGGATACCTGACGGAAACTCATCCCTGAACCACCCCAAAAACCCACCCCCGTATCTCGGCTCGGCACGGATCTGCTCCGCTCGGCTCCGCTCGACTCAGCGTCGCGCGAGAATATTTACCCGAGCAGTGTTCGCCGCTTTCCGCGCTAATAAACCATCCCACCCCCTGCCTACGTCGCTAATTACTCGACGAACGAACCTTATAAACCCCCTCAGCAACCCCCAACGAAACATCGTCTCTGTTCGAGCCTCTCTCCCTTTGAACGCCGCGAGAAACGCCTTACCTCTCTCTTGGCACGAAGATATTCCCAACATTCCTCTCACCAACCCCCATCACCTCTTCTTCTCTACCCTGCAACCCCCTAATGGCTGGCTCGTTGTCTTTTACAGGAAGGGAGAACAAAGCCGATGATTCCCGGCACTAATCAGTCGGACGATTTCCAGGAGATGCTCTAGCTAGTCGCACGCCCCCACCCACGCCCCCGCAATCCGAATAGTTGCCTAGATGATGGGAAAATTGTGGGATTCTAAGCCGTGAGCAACCCACCCCTTCGGGGACACACGAATGCTCCGTTTGGCGGACGCGGGAACGCCCGATCCTCGATGCGCCGTTTCAGAGACGAATTATTGTTCCACCACTTCCACGGACGACTGCTCCGAGAACGGTAATTGTCGGAGTGCGAGGTGGACCTGCAGGATGGTTATGGAATTGGTCGTGGACCTGGGAGACGATGTCTGCGGAGAAGCCGAGAGAGATACGAGACCCGGGACTCGGTGAAATCTGCGTGGATCTTTTGTTCATTTCGAATGGATGCCAAAAGTGGATTTTCATGTTATCATACGGCTCATTAAGCAAAGCGTTCTTAGTCTTGTATGTACCTCAGGAACATTCTTAACGAAAACGATTTATAATATTGTCGTTAATGATGCGAACGCACTGGAAGGTAACTGGCGACAATTTTTGCTAAAGCAACTTGCAGATGCGTGCACACTTGCTGGACAATATTATAAGTAGACTGCGGATCTTTGTACATTTATAACAAAATTGAGTAGATAAAATTTGAAATTGTAGGTAAATTACTAATTGTCATCTATTACAATTAGCAAGTGAAGAAATAACGTTCTACTTAGTTTCTATTTCTTGTAATCGAGGCAGACAATTTTTATTTTGCATTAAGATCCACAGTCCAATTATAAGTATATTGTTTCGCTTTATGAGAGCAATTGTCGAGCTGAATTTGCTGGCTGGTATGTCAGAGGCATTTAGAGGTGTCACGAGAGTTACAGAATATGTCGAAAGTTACTCGCCAGGGTATTCGCACTTTACACTTTGATACGTAACTACCCTTTGAACGTCACTAGAATTCTCACCTCATTCGTCAAAGAAAATATTCTAATTTTGTACCTCAGCAATTTCATGACTAAAAAGCTCCCAAAATTGTCCCTATAAAATCGAATATTTGGGAACGTAACATCCCTAGTACATCATAACTATTTTCACTTAATTCGTCAAATAAAATGTTCTAATTTTGAACCTCAGCAATTTCACGACTAAAAAGCTCCACAAAATTGTCCCTATATAATCGAATATTTGGGAGCACAACAACCTTAGTACATCACCAGTATTGTTACATAACTTGTCAAATAAAATATTGTAATGTTACATTTCCAACGGTAGCTTTACTAAAGAGCTTCACAAAGTAGCCTCCGCAAGCTCGAACATCTCCCGTACAACATTCTAATGAACAACCAGCATTCTCACGTCTCAGTAGCAGTCTGGTAGCCCATCAACCATGAAGCCATAGAGGTCGACGGTCTAATCATGAGTCACGGGTAAAACAAACTGCGTTAGTGCTCTCGCAGATCGTCAGGGGGGGGGGGGGGGGTTGCCCGAGCCGTTTGTCGATGCGCAAACACTTGTCGTCGTCGTCGGGGGGTCTTTGATCCCTTTTCCCAGGAGCTTTGTTAATTCACCGTACCGTGTTATCTTTTCCGTTGATCTCGTGTGGCCGCTCCGCGATAACTCCTTGATCTTGGCTGGCCCCGTGGGGAGGGCCGGACAGTTTCGTTTCCATCGCGCTGTTTACAGAGCCCTCGAGCGAACGGGATCCGTCCGGGACAGTCGAGCGGTTCTCGAAACGAGCGATATGAATGTCTGAGGCTGTGCCGTTGGGGTCTCCTGGCCATCCGACAACGAGAGAGACAGAGATAGAGGGGCGGCGGGGGGTGGAGAAGGGGACAGTTATTGCTGGTAACTCGCGGTTAGCTGCTAGAACCCCGACAAGAGTTTGCAATAACGCCAGTTCCCGTAGCACGGAACGATGAAAAGTTCCCGGGCTGCTGCTGTCCAGAGGATCCTCTTTGCCGACGGGAAAGAGAGCCGTAACTCCGGCGATTCTCCCGTCGCGTCTGCTTCCGGTCCGAATGGCCTGGCGTTATTCTACCCGGCCGAGACTGATCTTCGGCGACGGGATTTATTATTCACGAGACTCGAAGGCGCCGCGCGCCGTCAGCTCCCGGAAAGGAAAACCGACGTTTCCCGGGGAAAACCCACGGCCCGTCGTCTCCGATGAACTTTTCCGCCGATTTTAAGCGGACCCGGCCGACTGCTAAGTGACACTTAGCCGGTAAAAATTTCACCGGCAACAAGTGCCGGGACAGGCCACGTCCACCTTTAAACCGCCCCTGCCGAGCACGGAATCTGCATAATAGAATATCTCGCTGTGCGAAAACAGAGAACCGGACAAAAGGGCCTGGTAATTGCGCGATTCATCTTACTTGCACATCAAACTGAACAGTCAGACAGCTAAAAAGAAAATGAATTGAAGATCAAGACGCGCGGGCGATGTCTTCGACTGGGGCTGATCGTTAAAAGCAGCATTTTAGCACATTAGTAGAACCATGAACGCCGTTGGCTTTGTATCTAATAAATGGGGAGTACAAAAATAAAAATATCACTGGCCTCCGGATTATACTTGATCACCCTCCACGAAAATATTTCAAAAGCACATTTTTGGCAGAACCCCACCAGTAAGCTAACCAGCGTCCTAACTAAGCTCTCGAAGGGTAACAAAGGGGCCAGCTGCCTCGTCTCGAATTCCCATACGCTCCCCCATGAAACAAACTGCGGAAACGAAGTTTCGACAGCCCGTTCGACCGTGTAAAACCCGTGCTGAACACTTGTCCGGTTCGAATTTGAAGCTCGGAGTCTACTCACCTTTTCACCCCATCGCGGTGGCGGGCGTTCGCGACCTTCCGTTGAAAGCTCAGGCCATTCAGTCTGAAAAAAAAGAAGAGAGAAAAGCTGGATCAGGATCGAGGATTTCGTTGCACGTGCGTGCTCGGTGTCGTGTATATCGCGTATCAAGGGGATTGGATCTCTGGACGGAATAACAGACTTGAGAAGCTCGGATCTACTGGACGCATTAGAATCCCGTAAGATCCCGCGGCGAAAGGGTAAATTTCATAAAAGTTCGCTCCCCTGACCCGACGGAAACCGCCGATGAATTTTACATGAATCCGTGTCCTGAGCACCAAGTTAATGGCGGCAAAAAGAACTTCAGCGACCGGCTCGTTAAAAGAAGCGCGATACCACCCCGTTTCCACCCTCTTGCCATTCCTCCTCTTTTTCATGAGTCTTTATTAGCTTTTTGTACGATTTTATTTCAAGCTGATCACTGCGTGCACAGTTTGATACGTATACTGCAAGCGATACTACCCCCTTATGCACCCTCTTTTATATCCCTTTCTTCTCTCCGAACGGTCATTTTTATATTGGTACACATCATGGTCACAGTATCTTTTCTAATGATAAACAGAAGTTGAAGGAAGATGGAAGACGACTTAAGGGATGATTTAGATCCGGATTAACAACCACTAGTGGTTAAAGAAATTCAGCTGAGAAGTTCTAGTCAATGTAGCTTTAAAGATAAAAGACGATATTATTTAGGGGATGATTCTAGTAAATTTCCGCCCTTCAGAAGACTTATTAGGATATAGGGTTCCCCGTAACTGAATTAACAGCCAAGATCGATACTATAACAGTTCTGAAGGCCTGATTTCTCGTCATCTAGCCTGGGGGTGAGTGTGAGCCCTCGAAGCAACCCTCAAAGCCGCCCCTTCGACCGGCACGTTCGCCACCGGCACCGAAGGGAGCAAATAAAAGGATTTCCAAGTTTCCGGCAGGTAGCAACCCCTTCCCTCAGGGGCCTCGCAACCCTCCGTTTCCTTCGACCCCCCTCTCGCTATCTCGACCAGCACAGTCGATGAAAGAATGGTAAATTCGAGCAGCCACCCTCGTGCACCGGTTCGCGATATCGATCTGACCCCGACTTCGTTATCGGTCACGTTTGTACCTGGGCCCTGTGCACGCGCGGATAAGGAAAAAAGGAATAACAAGGCAACGTGCTTTGTAGCGGCCCCCGGGCTCTGTCGTTTCGACTGTGCCGTTGTGTTTCATATTTATTTTTTAAATGACACTCTTTTTGCTCGGTACGGCCCGTGATCAATAGCAACGGCTTTTGTGTCGCGCGCGCCGCAGTTCCGCCTCGGCGAGTTTCTCGCGCGGAAATGCCGCTGCTGTTCTCGAGAACGCTCGCGAAAATGTGCTCCGAGTGCGTGATATTTCCTGTTCAAATCGTAATCGTTTACACAGTGTTTTCTGTTTATCCTCCGCGCCGAGCTCCGCCGAGGATAAAGCGTGCCTGACAGCCCGAACTCTCGAGTTTTGAAAGCAACAATTTTAGAGAAAGTTTCGAGCGCGGTATTATTAAACGTAGTTTCCTAATTGCGGGACTATTTTGTCTAGCACCGAGCACCTTCGAGTGAAATTATAGCTATCTGTTATCGCTAACACATTCGGAACCTAACTTGTGCTCATCGCTTTTGCAAATTGTTCCGCGAAATTCGAGAAAAAATCGTAGACCAACTGTTTCGACGCGTCATTTTAACAGGGAAAATTTTTAAACTTCCAAGTTTTGAGGGAAAGAAGCGATTTTGCGACTTAGTTTAATATTAAATGAAGGTCCTTACTTTGAACATTTTTTGGAACAAAATGATTTCGTAAGTGTGAATGTACGGTCTTTAAAATGAGACCAGGAAGAACCTCGTAAGATTTTTTTACGTAAAGTTGCAGGAGTTTAAAATTCATAAACTTTCCAGTCATGGCTGAGAGACTTTTTATTTTCAAAATTAATTTGCGTTTTATGTCGTACAGTGTACCAGTGGTTGTTCAAATTGAGAAAGTGACGACTGTAATCTTAATATCAACCTTTCAATTTTTATTTAATCGAATAGATTGCTTGAATTTTACAGAGCTTCTACGGTCGCAGCAAACGATGGAAGCGTAATTAGAGGAAATACCATTAAAGTAAATAAATAGTAGAACAGAGACTACAGAGGACAAAGCACAGGGATAATTCAGGGAGCTTTTTCTTCGCTTCGAAAATTAGCTGAACAGAAGATAACGTTAATACTGCCGCGATTATAGTCTTTTATCCGACGTTAAGGTTCTACGGCCGAGTCCTAAATATCAGAAAGTACCGGACAGATTAAGAACGATTAATCGTAACGCACGGCGTTCATCCGTTGCCATTTTCCGCGATCGGCACGCAATTAGTAGGATTACCCGGGCGTCGTTGCGTTCGCTTTTGGGTGGGGGTTACTTTTCGGTATAATGGGATTTATTTAATTGCGTCCGTGGACCGTTGCCAGGACATCGCCCAGCTCTTTTTTCTGCCCTGTTCTCGCTCTCTCACTCTCTCACTCTCTCGCTCTCTCGCTCTCTCTCTCTCTCTCTCTCTCTCTCTCAATTCTTTTTTCTTTTCCTTTCTTTTTCTTTCTCCCTCTCTTCCCATGTTTTTTACATCGCCGCGAAAATCACCGGGGTTGCGGTTTATTTTAGCGTTCAGCGCCTTCTTTTTTAACTGTTACAAAAAATTTTAACGAGACACCGGCACGCGCTAACGATGCCATATGCATCCAATTACTTTCACACCTTGCGTCGAGTAATTGTTAATCTCGTTTGTATTTTCCGCAATTAAATGTTTAACGCGGATACCGGCGCGGTATTTCTCGCGGAACCTCCGAAGAATGTCGCGAGAACTAACTGAGATTTTTGTAAATCCGTTGTTTCGGACAATAACAGTAAAATACAATTCTCATTAAAGTGAAAGGCAAATTTGCCTTAAGACAAACTTACCAAGTGTCTTTAATTAAATGATTTTCATGGATGTAGGAACAAGAGTTTGAAACATTTTATAGATATTCACCTATTTAACAATTAAAATTAATTACTTTATTTTTAATAAGCTAATTTAATTAGTTATTTTTCACAATTATGTGCAAGAAGAACCTTTCCACTTTGCTTTAATATACTATTTTATTATATCATACAGTCCACTACTCTCTACCAGCTCTCTCGCAACCTCTACACCCCATTCCTCTCGCTATAGTTCCAAGCACAAGGAAACTAGTCAATATTGACTCTAGCATAAATTAAATCGGCAAAGGTGTTGAACGTTTGGCGATGAGATAACCGTGCGCTTTGTTTCTCGCTGTTTAAACTCGCGCCTCTTGATCTGTGAATCTTCCGCGCAGCCCGCTGGTGCAGCAACAAGTATTCGCGATTGCTACGCGAGACGAGGGAGCGAAGCTTCCCGGGGGATAATAAAATGGATACACGAACTGTTCGAGTGTGTACAGGCGTTAGACGAAGTCTCCCCGTTGTTCGATACTCGTAGAAACGGCTTTCGAGGGCGTGGAATATGAAGAGCCAGCCTCGCGTCGGCTCACCCCCTCCGTGCCGCGAAATTGAACCAGTCGAATTCATGAGACAACTTTCGCCGAAGTTCCCGAACCGACGGTGGACCTCGCAAAACTTCCTGGGCCTAAGCGTTGAAAATTCCGCAATCGGAAAACTGTCGTTCTCCATTTTCTAGACATAATCCTTTTGCCCCTTCCGCGTACTCTGGTGAATACAATCCTCAGCAGCTTTGCATAAAGCTGGCTAATTAAATATTTAGGAAGGGGCGGGAGGGTCTGCGGAAATGGAGAAGAAACTAGGAAAGGGGGATCTAGAGAAATTATAATGGGTACATAGAAAGGAGGAAAGGATTAGGGGAGGACAGGAGCGACTGACGAGTGGAGGACGATCTAGGGAAGGGAGGGGACATCTGAAAAGAAGTGGAGGGGATCCATAGAAGGAGGGTAGGAACCTCGGACCTTAATCGCCAGATCAAGACTTGTTCCCCCACTCTAATTTCCCCTTCTATCGCGCTATTCTCCTTCTATTTCGCCACGGCCCTCGTTAGTCACGTGACTAACTCTCTCATCCTGGACCCTAGTCCTCCATCACGACTTTTCAACCGTTCTCGAAAAGCCCCATAGAATCTCATATTCAATAACATCATTGTACAATATAAAAATTAAATAACATTAACAACTAAAAGTGCAAATCTCCACATTACCATTGTCGGACCTAAAACTTGGATGCAACAACTAACCGGTCATCGACCGGTCTCTGTTCGATACCGAACTGCCCATAAGACAGCTCGTTTATCATCGGCGGTTGACCAGAGTAACGGTAACAGCTTGGCGATATAATTGGAGGATAGTTACGGGGTGATTATTGTCAGGCCGAGATGGAGCGAGGCTCGTGACTAATCAAGGCAGTTATTACGATCGAGGCCGGCCGGGCCACAATTTGACGGCGATCAACCGTCGAGAGAGTCACGATCGCAGCGCGGGGAGCGTGTTCGATCGGTTGACATTCGGTCGCGTGCGTTAAACAAACAACAACGACCATGGTCTCAGGGGTTGCGGCGCGGGAGAGGGGTGGTTCTGCTCGGAGAGCACGTCCAGGAGGGGCTGGCTCCTCGGAGTTTCAATCGAGCGAACGTGGCCGGAGCTCCCACGATTTCCTTCTTTCCTTTTTTTATTGGCCCCTCGGCCGTTTAAATAAGCCCGACGTTGTGATAAGGATCGCGGCTGAAGTAAAATAAATTACATTCGTAATACCGAGTGGCTAACCCTATTACCTCGGTCCTGCCGGCGCTGGTCCACCCCCCGTGACCCTTCGCCGTCCTTTTTTCGCAGAGTCCACCCACTCTTCTTCGTTCGCCGGAAATAGCGGAAACGGAACGGATTCGAGCGTCGAGACGACCAGATATTTTTTCTCAATTTTCCCCCGGACCAGAATCTCCTTTGATTCCGCGCGGAACCGCCGCCGGCTTTTTTGCGCGATTGGTTCCCCTGAAACGAACCACGGTGGATAATAATCCACAGCCGTGTTTAACGGCGCGATAGCCCGGTGATTGCGCACGGTACAGCAAATTCTCGATATATGTCAACAACACCGATTTTGCCAGCGTCATACGTCGTCCAGGAGACATACTCTAGCCGTGTTATGTTTACACTCCACGATGTCCGAGACCTCTCACGGGTATACCCCGTGGTGGTGAGGAAAATCTCTCATCCAGGATGAGAAAATTCCGTGACGTTTATCATCCAGATCTTGGCGTCATATTAAGGAGACCCATAAGTAGTCAATTATTTTTAAATCTAAAACAAACTTTGTAGTAAATTCAAGTTTTCAAGGATGCCGCCATTTTATTGCAGGGTTGTAAAAAAATGTATACTTTTTAGAATATTTTGAACACTGGCTGCTTTACCGAAAACTGTAAAAGCATACGTGTTTCCTGTTCAACGATCGGTACAGAACTAAAGGCAAAAGAAATTCTTTGCAAATAATTGATTACTTATGGGTACCTCTAATATATAGAGAAATCACTGTATCTCATGTGCTGCCACGGTCAACGAATCTTCCTTCACCTGTGTCGGAGAAAACGGAAAATGAACACCGGCAAGAATCAATTTTGCATCGCATCCAGACAACAAGATTTGCGGTCAAGTTCCCGCACGCGTGATTGGCGAAGTATAGCGACAACCGTGGCTCCGCGTTAACATTCAAGATTCACGAAACGACTGCAAGAATCTTCGTCGTGAAAACGAGGTTCCGGAGCGGCGTTAGTTTCGACGGGGATATTAGTTATTCATGATTATAGCGATCCAACGTTAGCAACTAAACGGCAGCGGTGGAGTATCTTCAAATTGGAACTTGGTCATCGTGGCATTGAACTTGCTTTGCAGTGAACTTGGACGTTTCGATATAATCGGGATGAATTTTGCGAGCTCGACCCTTTGACACTTGGACTGACAAGCTAGAAATCTCAAAAATTCCATAAGATCAAAGAAAGTTATTTAATTCCAATTTTCTTGCATTTTACAGATCCTAATCAAGTTTGGTACAACGAATATATTGACGTAAAAATTCATTTTAAAACCTCGACAAATAATTTCGTCACCCACATATGGGTGACATGGCAGTCAACGTGTTAAGGAAAATATTGAAACAGTGGTTGATCTCTTTAGTTGTCAGGATTTGGACAAATTTTTAAGAGACACAGGTATTATTTTCTTACTCTTAAAATTTTTGTTTCTGCCGTGTTCATTAGATATTTTAGACTGTATTTTATTCTTGTCTTGTAGATCCCATAAAGACACTGCCATGATGGTTACAAAAACTGATGAGCGAATAAAGATTTGCAGTGTACACAGCCTCATAAATTATAAAACCGATATCCAAGAGAATATAATTACGATAAAAAATAAGAATCGATTTGCAAGCCGTATTTTTGTTAGACCCGTTTCACAGCACTAAAATCAATGTTCCGATCGTCGGCACTGCTTGCATTATCTGACCAATGGACTCGACCCAGAAACTCTAAATCCTTGGTAAGCAGCATTATCTCGTGATCTCTAGACGGCTCGGCCAACAGAATCCATTATAACGAGTAATTACGACGGGGCGTGTTAAGCATTTCTCGCTTCCTCGCGACGACGACGCCACGTCTAGGTGTATACACGTATAGCTGGACGGCTAATGGACCGCGGCAATAAAGCGGCCGGTGTTACATCGATTACAACTACGGGCCGGAAGTTTCTGCGATCGGGCAATAACTCTAAATATCGGGGTATCGACCCGTGGCCCCGTTTCTCCGGATTAGTTCCTGCGTGAATAACGCTCGACAGGTATCACGGAACGGATCGGCGCTCGATGCGCTCCGCCCCAGAGAAGAATTGTGTCCGAGAATTACTGATAACCACCGATCGCTGCGGATTTTAGTTACTCACCCACGTCAGTCGGTGCGACAATTAGTTTTTAAATCGATGTACCGTGATCCACTGTTCTAGCGATGCTTCAGCGCGCGGTCCGCGGAAAGATCGATAACGAAAAAATTTATTCCAAGTGGAGTTTCATCGACACTGTCGAAAGCAATTGAACTCAAAACTGTGATTCGATTGTTTATAATTTTATATAAACAATTAATACTATGTACATTTACACAGTCAATCTACCCTCCTATTATTACGTATTATAATCGTTGGCTTTCATTTCATTGGCAGTTACATTATAGCTCATCTATTATTCTTTGCTTCTACAACTATGTATATTACTTATCAGTAGACTGCGGACCTTTATGCATTCATGGCTTCTGAAAATTTTCAAAAAATGCTGTAACATAAAATTCCACAGAATTTAGTACGATTTTTATTTATTGCAGATCTATAGAGGTCGCCATTGCTGAATATTGGATTGTACTTGTTTCCACTTTCCTAAAATTTGCCGATAAAAATTGACAATTGCGTAAACGTCCGTAGTCTTGTCAGTCTTAAATGACAAAGTTTGTAGACATATATTTATTTATGTTTGCCTTATTTTGTCGTTTTAAGTTCCCCTAGCAAATACCCCTTCGGAAGCTTCTGGTTTAATATTTTTTAACAGTATTCATTTAATAAATGTGTTCACAAAAGTATTTAAAAATCAATTCCTTATCAGTCGCCTTATAAACTGTTATGATTGTTCGTTCGCGGATTTTTAGAAGTAAAACGCGGACGCTTCACTCCCGATACCGCCGACGATTACTGTCCGCCAAATTAATTTTGGACAGCCGTTTCAAATCGAAATTTAGTCGGAAGCGTGTTTCGTCCCAGACCTGCTAGAGGACTCGTCGGTAAGGCTGATCTAGCAGGTCCTGCCTTAGACGCGTCGGTTCGTCTCGTGTGATTCGTTGTGTGTGTACGATTGCGAGATCGTTTCGCGTCGGATCTTGGTTGTTTGAGATCCGTTTTCGAATAGCCTTGGAACTGAGTGTTCGACAAGGACTTGGAGATGATGTTTCACGTCTGAGTAAAACTCGAGAGTGATTTCGATTTTCAGTCCTCCGTCTCGTGAGGCTCCTCTATGAATTGAGAGGGCGGTCCTCATGGAAGAAGAAGTGCAGTGATTGGTTCTGCTGAATGTTGCGTTACCCAATCAACGCATCCTCGACTGATTGTCACCCTGTTTGGGTGAGCTGAATGGGCCTTGCCCTGGAGAGCGTAAGCTGATGCCTTCGAAGGACTAATTTATGACGTCTCGTAACCATAGGAAGTGAAAACAAACGAAAAGCAGGCTGTGACTTGAATGATCGCCACATGTTGCACTGTACCTGATCGTTAAAAGTAATCGCTTAGTCACGAGCGTATCATAAACAATTGTCCGAAGGCAAGCACCATTTGATCGTTCCTTGCGACGGAACAATGATCCTTACAGATCTCCGATTGCATCAAAACACTTGATAAATGAAACAGTCTTCCAACAGCCATTTTTATCCGAAAGTTATTCGGCTGTCACAAATAAAAATTGCGAAAATATGCGCAATCTAATCACAAGCCACAGTAAAACAATTCATTCAAGTGTTTGGTCCCATGAAAATTCAGCAAAAATATTCTTTCCGCAAGGGCGCCACTAACTACAGCTCCGCAATCACCTGTCTGACTACATCAGCCCGTTTCTACTTGCCTCGAACACAGCGCCGCGAACGCTCGACTTTTAAACTCGATTTTCTTTCAAACGAAGACTCTCACGAAAAACTTCAGCTCTCCCTCTTTTGTTCATCCTTTCCCGTAGAACGACCTCGTTGTTCCACAAATTCCTTTGCCGCGTACGACAACAATTCTACAACGTGTTTTCCCGAATAAAAAAACAAAAAGAATCAGAAAAATCGCAGAGGACTCTTCCAACGTGGAAAATTGCACCACCGTTGTCCGTGCGCAGTTAAACGAAAAAAATTTGCCGGCGCAGCCGGTAGTCAAATGGATAGAAGCGAGGCACACCGATCAAGACTTTTCACGGACAGCGGCCGGGAGCGTCGGCGATATTTGTCGGGCGCTAATATTGGTCTTTGCTATCGGCTGTTTGCCGGTAAATAGGAATTTTCTCGTGGACGCCGGATACTTGGTCGACGTGCGCCGGCAACCAGATTCAGCCGCGCGTCGCGACGCTCTTTCGGGCGGATCGACGTCGAAGGAAGTCGGAACGACGATGAAACGACACCTGTAATCGATAGTGAACGACCCCTCGAGGACAAGACCCGCCAGAGATTCTAATAACACCGACACGATCGCAATGATCGCGAAGGAAATCACGGGGAGAGAGAGAGAGTGTGTCGTTTAATCTCGATCGCTCTTTTCTGCACTCGACCAGAGAGTCTTCTTGCTCGTCGACGCTTTTTTCTCGGTCTTCGCTTTATTCTTAAAAGCTCGGCACGGTGTTTACCGGCGAACGACAATCATCAGACAGCTATTAACCCTTTAGGGCGCTGCGGCGAGTGTCACTTGACACGTTTTGAAAATTATGCAGGCGCGTTGAACCTGGATGAAATTTCTTGCTTCTAGCTACATAAGAGGACTCTTCTGTGAAATGATCGATAAAATCACGAAGAAAAATCTGCGAGTTAATTCTTGCACCAAACATGTCCGAAAATAAATAATTAATTTGGACCGTCGATTTACAATGGAGCATCAAAAATATCTCGAAACAGAAACGTTTAAAATCGCAAAAGCTCGCGTGGTACTCTAAGCTCTTTCCGGGGGCAAAAAAGGGTAGAAAAAATTCGAACGAACAAGCAGACCGGTTGCATAGTACTTCTGCGTGTGTCGCATGACACGAAGGCACATAGGCGACCCGGTCACGCGACCCGCGGAGTCATCCACCCGCACAGTGAATGTCTTTATCTCGACCCGTTACTGTAATGCTTCCGTACCACGCGTTAAAGCCCGAGCAATTTTCTTCTCGGGCCCACGAAGACAGTCTCCTTCGGAAGGTAAGCGGGGCGAGGGTGCACGTAGAAATTAATCGTCCGCGTGAAACGACGTGATTAACGAGTCCGTCGCGACCCGAGCCATAAATCATTCTTTGGCATTGTTTGCCGGCAGTTGTTACAACGCCGACCATGATCACCGGCCGCTCCAAGTAGTCGAGGTCGAGACTGGTCGGACGTCCGGTGTTTGTGTTTTGTTTCTGATGGCTAGGAATTTTATTAATGCTTCCAGGATTTTGTCCGGGGTGCATTTACGCTGACTGTGGGTTTTCATGATTTTATATGACGATTTTAAGGAGTAGTGAAAACGTAAAGATGGACCAGTTTAGAAATATAGGATGAAGCCTAGGTTCGAATGAATTTCTATTTATTGAATTTAAATTGTTATTGTCGGTATTTAAATTGTACGAGCAAAGAGTCTTTAACGATTATTAATTAAGAACCATAGAACACGATAAAGTAAAGTAAGAAATAATAATGTACCGATTCCCAAAGATATGTTCTCAATCACGCTACAAAGGGCGTTAATTGTATCAGTGAGAAACCGTAACTGTCACTGCCCCAAATAAATCCTCCACCAATCACAGAATCAAACCCCTAAACCGACTCATTCCAAGCTATTAGCCGTCTCCCCGCCGCAGTAAACTTAAACGGTCCTATAAATCCACCTAGAAGCTGATAATTATAAGCTCCGGCATTTCATTAAGATAGCAGACAGCTCTCCCATCGCAGGGGTGAAAGCAAATAAAGAAACGGTGCTCTTCCGTTGTGGAATTACGATCGCGTGACCACCACTCGTCCATTCATGCTAGCTTGAAAAAGGTCGAGTATCGGCGCCGATAGGACACCATGCTCCCGCATTTGACTATGGTGAGCAACAATGACTTCGAATTAATCAATGTTAGTTCGGCTTGATCGCGACCGGGAGTTTACGAGCGGCTGTTTCAATTCTTACATTTTCCCATAAAAACGATTTCCTATTTCTGCGTACGCTAAAATGATCGATCACTTTCTGTCTGTATTGCAAGATTTATGTCTCTCAATTTACTTTACTGTCTGTGCTAGATCAGAAAGGGATCTGGGGATTTTATTTCCAGACTGCAGATCGGTATGCAAATCAAAAAATCGATTCCAAGGCCAAGGATGTAAATAAAAGTCTCTTTCTTCTTTCAATTACCTTCTCGAGCTGAGACTAATAAGTTCTCAAATTTTTTAAATATGTCCACTGCATTCAATCGTACGTACTCATTCTTGTAATGTGTGCATAAAATCTGCAATATATATGTCGAAGTATCCCAAATGAAATTATCTTCTGACGGTGCTCAAGATGGCCGTCTTTTTCACATCTGCGCTACATTAAGAAAAGGACCTCGCCAACCTATTCCTCACTTCCAGTGTATAGCTTTATGTTCTGTAAAAAAATTTAGAAAATTCAGAAAACAAACTATTGCAAAAATCCGCAAAAATTACGTACAGAAATTTCGATCCCAAACCAGAAGCAACATCTGGAAATGCTGGCGTCGACGACAGAACCTCTCGAGTCGACACGAGGGTGAAAATTTCAGTGAATCATCGATCCGTGGAACCTATTAAAGGGCTAAGGGCACGAAACCGATCATATTAAGCGGGTACCCAGGTCCGATAAGTCGCAAACTAGCTTTGCCCGTATCACCCTGCGGAATCCCAGGGCAGGCGCTCAAAAGTGCGCTGATACACCTTAATAACAACAGTCTGGCTTGTGGAGAGGGCAGAGAGAGAGAGAGAGAGAGAGTGTGTGTGTATAAATCATGTAAGAGCACGCAGGATATACCTGCGGGGGCGTGTCGTCGAGATAAGGGCCGGTTGGATGGATTCATCGTGCATTGACACGAGAGAGCGGTCTTACTCGGGGCAGAGAGCGTGAACGCGACACAGGGGCGCGTAGGCGAGCGGAGAGCAGATTGCATCTGCCCAGAGGGTGGCCCAAGCACGAACCATGAGATCCATGGTCTCATGCGAGAATTTGCGAGAGGCCAACAGAGAGGGAGAGAGAGAGAGAGAGAGAGAGAGAAGATCTTTCGTCAGACGGCCGATCTCTCGTGCAGCCTCGTTCCAGGATTCCCGAGGCTTTTGAAAGCCCGGACGGGCTGCAGACACCGTCGGAGTTCCGCGCGTGTCTTTCGGCGTGCGAGGGCGGCTCTGTGCTTTATGACGAGCCTCCGAGTCATGCAACCGAGATTATCTCTCTCGGGGCTTTCGAGCAATAGCTCAGCGAGGCGTTCGATGAGGAGCTTCTGCGCCGCGCCGGGGGAAACCGGCCCGATAACATTCAGAGCTCGGCCGAGATAACGTAATGTCGGTAATGGCTCGTTGGATCGGGGCTAACAACCCGTAAGAAACGACCGAGTCGGCCCGAAACAGCCGCTCGTAACCCTGTGCTCGCGATCGGGTCGACCTAACACCGATTGATTCGCGTATTATGGGCCAGGTCGTAGTTAACCCCCGTACGCTCCTCCGAAATAGTCGCGCGAAACTGCCTCGGATAAATCTGATCTTGCGAATTATGCGGCAAGCTAACACTCGTATGTGACGACCATAATTTTCTATTTTACTATAACGAAATACAATTGATTTAGTTTACGATGTCATTTGCAACTGTAAGGCACAGTACGCGGCCCTGAGAATATTAAAATTTTCATGGGATAATGTACTTTTCGATATTTTATAGAAGGATGGGTTGCGTTTGATAAAATGTTATACCCACGATCCGGATTTTTATGCAAAGTAAAATATGTTTATGTGTCAATCGCGAGACACGGGAGCTACATATAAAGTTACATTTTTCACTGATAATTTTAATGTAGTGAAAATAATATATTAACACATTCGCGACCGCAGACGTGAATTCACGTCCTACAATTCTTGTTTCTGAATGCGGCAACATTAGGCGCATTAATGGGATTGGATTTAAATTTAAATTATTAATTAATTTAATAAACTAATTAATTCTTGATTTAGCGGTACAAGCTTGCGGCAACCAGCTTCAGAATTTCATTATTTTCGCCGGTACTCAGTATAGAGTACCTCAGTAAGTCTTTTGATCTTTTTTAAATTGCACCTACTCTTTGTCACAAATGTATAAAATGTATAAAATTCAGATCAGTCTAGATAGCCACGAATAATTGAATGAATATGAGAAGGTTGACCGTTTCTGAAAGAGCCAAGGACTCGAGCCCCGATTCTGGCGACAGCATGATTTTAGTGAAATCCTGGTGGTTGAGGCTAATTGACGAATCAAAGTTCGAGACGCGGTTTTGATATCAGCGATATCGGCGACTTAATGGAGAACGTTCGGACCGTGAGAAATTAGGTTGCGCGCACGCGGGCGGTAATTATCAGCGCGGCGGCGCGGTAATAAATGAATAACGAAACGCGGGCTCTTTCCTTTTCGACCAATAATCAATAACCTATTAGCGGTCTAGGAACATTAATTACCTCTCATTGCGTGATCGATACATACCCCAGTGGTAGCGCAATCTGCCTGTAACGTAACACCGTGTACAATGTCCACCGTATCGGGATTTATTGTATTATAATGGCCGGACCCCGTTTATTCAGGAGGGACCTCTCGCGTGAAATCGCTTTGAAATATAATTCCCTATTCCCGATATACTAAACGGCATTTTTGTCCCATTGACTCGCAAATACAGTGAGCTCGAGCATTGTAATAACAAAACCCTCTCCTCCCTCCTGTTTCGTACTCTTTTGTGCGAACCCTCTTCTTACGGTTTCTAAAACGCCGGGGCTAAGGCTTTCTCCTCGGTTTTAGCCGGGGGAGTGAAAAGAAAGGGGTCTGTTAGCGAGACGGACGGTTAAAGCGAAGTTTATGAACCTGCCAACTGGCTGCATTAAAAACTGAGATGCCTAATCAGTGGTTTTTCGGCCGACTTTAATGCCAGAACTACCCAGCAGTAAACGCGACTGACGTATATATTGCTCTATAAAAATTATGGAACTGAACCGATTTTTATTGAATGTCCTTGAAAAAGGAGGTTCCTTTAAAAATTTCTCATGAACATTTTTCTCTCATTTGTTGTGACCTCAATAACGAGAATTTCATTGGATGAACAAGGAATTTTTACTTGGCAGTTCTAGTAGTGGTATAACGGTGAAAGAGGAACACGAAGAAGTGAGTTACAAGAAGATGGATCATAATTTTTACCTCTGTAATACATCATCATTGCTGTGCAGCGGTCCCGGAAGATTTTATTTATTTATGATCAAAATGAATAGGTGAAACACAGATCTGTGAAGAAATTAAAAGTATTAGTACATTATCAGTAGACTGCGGATCAATATGCAATATGGCTTATGAAAATTTTCAAGAACTGCTATAATATAAAATTCGATAGAATTTAGTACGATTTTTATTCGTTTCGGAACTACATTTGCTGTATCATTATTCATGTCATGTTGGTCGGAATTAATTTACGTTGAACGAACAGTAATACATAATATGCAAGATTATAAAAAAAACAACATTTAATAATTCTTTTTTAAACTTTAGATATATGCAACACAATAATATGTTTTAATTTTATGTAAAAACATAATATATATTTTTCTTGTCAACTTAATATAAAATAAGATCAATATGGTTCTTTGCTGTGATGGCTGGAGCAGACATACAACCGCAAAGGGTTTTTGTTTGTATTGAATAAATTGCTCAGCATTTGAGTATTGCACGAGTAAATCGCACCATTTTCGTATGCATAACATGAACAAAACAATACATAGAAGGGAAATATTCTAGGTCGGAAAAAATGTTTCGTTTTGGAGTTAAAATAGCTTCAAGTACAAAGGATTAATTTTTACACATGAGAAGTAGCTTTCGGGAGAGAGTCGTGTTCAAAAGGAATTTGTTCCCAACGTTTCGCCATCATTGCGGCTGGCTTCATCAGCTCCACGGTGTCCAACCAAGAGAGGGTATGAGAGAAGGGGAGAGGGAGAGAGAGGCAACACTTAGCATTACAGATTGAATCGCTTGGGCATAAGGCATAAACCGTAGCCGCGCTGGCTGGCCGATCGCCGGATCGATCCGAGCCATGTTTGCGTTCGTGTGCCAATATTGACCATCGGCCCCGTCTTGAGTAATTAGAACGGATGACCCGTCGTCTTCTTGCCGCGCGCCGCATAATCATTATTGATGCCGCGTAGGAGTATATAGAGTCCAGGCCACGGATCGACCGATCGGTCTTCGTCGTCTGTTTGGTGCGTCGCGACGCTGCCGCTGTCGCGCATCCGAATCGGCGATAAAACGCGACGCGGAGCCGCCTTTTGAAAACGACCTCGTCGATCAAACGACCGACGGACCCGTTGAAAGACGATCGCGAACGTTGCGAAACGCAGAGATCAACGCGCTGGTCAACGGGCTGCGAAACGCTTCGCGTTATGAAATGACTGCACGCGAGCCACGATCAATCTCAATTTAACCCTCGTAGGTACACGATGCTCGAATTCAACCATTTTGCGCCTTCGATCCTACGGCGTGCTCTGTTCCTCCGTGATCGTGTCCTGATCTGATACACACTGTTTTAGCCGAGCAGTGTGTGCTGAAAGTCTCGGGCTGATCGTCAAGGAATTAAAGTAATCAGTAAATCACGGATTCTCTTTGAAATTCACCTTGCGGGACCGAGAATGTTCAACTTTGTTTAACATAATCCTGCAGATATTGACGAGAAAATGCCAAAAATGTAAGTTTTAATGGCCGGAGCTTACTGGTCCAAAAGTGGAGCGCGTGTAAAGTTGACCGACTTCTCTTAACCTGTCCACTGCGTTAAATTGCACTTACTCATTTTCATCTGCTAACACGAGCTATACTCGTCGTGCTGACACAAGGCATAATTATTAAGAAAAACGGAAACAATAAAATTCCCATTAATTCTCGCGAAGTGTATCGCGAGCTCGCTTCCCCCTCGCGATTCAATATGCTCGTTGGCGAGCAGCTAGTTACAATGACAAATGCAAGGGTGTGCCTCGCAGGAGGCCGGCATTAAAAGTAATACTCCTCGTCGGTGCACGCGTGATCGTATTTACCGTAGGTGGGGGAACACGGTCTGGAATCGTGGCGGGGGGGAGGGTTAGGGTGTAGAATCGCTGTGGTATCCCCCGACAGTGACAAATCGCCTGAGAAGACGGTACAATCGCATTATCGTGTGGTAAATCATAGTGATACTCCCGAAGATAGATCCGGGCAGGCTTATTGCGCGTCGTTACTCGCGGCTGCCGTTGCCAGGGTCATTACTCTCCCCGCGAGATTCTATTATGCGAGTCGCGGGCTTATCAAACGTTGGCCCCGTTAAAAAGAACGGCGTCTCCCGCTGGCTTCCGTTCCCCACGAAATACCCTGGCCCTGGCAAACAGACACCGAAGGTTGCATCAACCAGGATTCGCTTAGGCCGAGGTCACACGAGCGTTCAAGCGACAAACCCTGCGACGCACGTCAATTTTGACGAGCGTTGGTAACACTTCCCCTACCGGAAGCCAATTAATTCGCATCGGTTATATGCGCTTTTAGATCTTCCAACCAAATGGTTCAATTTATATTCGGATATGTTACAATTACACTACGGATTTTTATACGGAATAAATATTGTCTAAGTCGATTGAACGAAACAAAAATTAGGTAAACTTCTTCTTTCAATAATTTGTTGATAATAATGTAAGAACATTGTTCAATTTTTCTAATGTCAACACAGTGTGGTATTGAACCAATTTTGTGATAATGCTCTTTCGACCCCCCCCCCCCCCCCCACTCCGGGAAAATTAAAATTCTAATGAGCATGAATTTATTGAAGGGTGGATGCACTTTGCAACGACTGTCGTACCATCGGTCATTTCAACGCTCATGTGACCTCGGCCTTATCCAGACCTTCCAACCCCTTCGGAGGCAGTTTCCAGGGTGTGGGTGACCCGCTACAAGAGACTCGAGGGTAAATGGTCTCCATTGTACTTTTAAACGCCCTCGCCGCGCTGACTTCGAGACCCCGGGCCCTTCGTCACCCACCAGGACATTCAACCTCCTTTCCCGGCCACCCTCAGCCCCGTCCAACCCGCTCCGAAAGCCGCCCGTCCAGTCCTCCGCGATTATTCAGCGATGACAAACGACTATCCCGTCCTGCGCGCCTTCCCTGCATCCACGGCTACTCCTGTTACCTGCGTCCCACCTACCCGAGAGATTCCAACGTCCACCCCTGGCCCTTTCGCGCTCTTAGCTACCCGATATCCCTCCTCCTCCCACGCCCGGGCTGTCCAACGCCTTATTTTTGCTCCGGCCTGGAAGATAAATTGGCTCGGGTCTCCGCAAGTTGAGACTCCCGGAAAAAGTGCCAGGACGAGCGGAAAAACCGGGAGGATGAGGACTGTGCTCGAAGGCGAACCGATGTTTCAGTTAACCGGGACAGGAGGCGTGATTAGCATGAGCCTTTTCTGATCGATGCTGTGATTCTGTTAATTTCAGGCCTGTTGATCAAACCTGGGAAACTGTGGTGTTTGCTGTTCTTGGAATAATACAATTCTGAACGTAAGCGAAGAATGTAAGCAAAGAACAAAATGTGACTGAAGAATGTAAGTACGGAACAAAATGTTGGCAAAACGGGTTAGAAAGATTGCATAAACTCCGTCCCCGAGATCGCCAAGGTGATTAGGACGGTGTTGCCGGAGTGCTGGTTAAAAATCCGCGCTCGTAGGTGCACTTATAATTAAACAACCGCGAGACCCCGGGAAATGAGCATTCTCGAGAAGAATACCAAGAAGATCGGGACGTATCCGCTGCGATAAACCAACAATTTCCTTATCTCTGGGGTGCACGAGCGGAAACACATGTAAGGGGACGGTTAGCGAGCCGTTCCTCATTTTTCGGAAAACTGCTCCATTTCCGGCGAGCATAATTCTCGGCGGGTCGTAGGAAGGCTGCACGCTCCACGAAAATTTCCCAGAGCAGCGTTACAGCGATCCAAAAGCGTTGGCACGTCGAGATAAACCGCGCCGAGTATCGATCGGCATCGAGTAGCGTTGGATAACGCTCTGCACGCGCAATTTTCATGCTTGCGAATGGGTACACAGATGAAAACCAGACAGACAAAGTGAGCGAGAGAGAGAGAGAGGTCTGAGTCTCTTAGCTAAATTTCGTAGAGAAATACATATATGAAAACTGAAAGAGTTAGTTGAGAATCGAAATTGTTTTTAGGGGCTCCTATTTAAAACGTGGATCGTGAAATTTTGGGAAAATCGTTACTATAAGTTTCGATGGAAATAGATGAAAAAGAAATTTATTTGAAAATTTTAGTGTGAATTCAACATGTATCAGAATTAATATTTCTATTTGTTTTAAACAGCAACAAATATTTTGGTAATCAATATTAAAGACATTGTTAATTGCTGTTACAAATACCGAACGCTATTTAATGACTGATACCACATGCAACAATATTAAGTGATCATTTCACCCAAATTGATATTCTGAATACGTTATTTACTTGTAATATTGACGTAGATAATTCACGATTCAAAGCTTGTTTCTGTCTCGCTTATCGGATCATATTTACAATAGTCAACGTTCCAAAACAGCTTGTATCCATGAAACATTTATTATACAGACTCGAAAATATCTGTTCCATGAGAACATTTTCTAAAATGGGTCCTAAGTGTAACATTTACTTCCTTTAACAAATTAAACACGAGATGTGCACACCGTTTCGTCTCGTTTGTAAGCCAAACGACGAAAGGACTGTCTCTCCACGTGCAGTAAAAATTTCAAAGTTGATCGATCCAATATTTTCTCCCTAATCTCAACTATCTGTAGTTTCCCCAAAAACGCGTTTAACGAAATGACTATTTCATGAGCTGCAGCTTCACAACCGCTTCGAACTTCTGCCCGAAACTTCGCGGCCATAATCTGCACGGTGTACGGCTATTAGAATCGATTTTTTGAAGTTGATAAACCGGATGGCCCCTTAATTGTACCGTTTGATCGTACCGCGAGCCAACTCGAGAAGCGTCCGATGCTGCTAGCCGCTCTCTCTCTCTCCCTCTCTCTCTCCCCTTTCTGGTGCTCTGCTCTCTCGGCCAGCGGAGCGTTACCATAAATTAGCATCTGCAGGAAGGACACGCCGGCTGTACTTACGGATTCCGGTGCCCTGTAATTGGTAGGTTATCTCGCCGCTAAAGATCGTTAGACCTGCCCCCGTTCCACGAGAAAACTGGTAATGCTACCAGCAACAGCAACACTCCTCTCTGCCAGAAGTATGCGAGCGCTGAACCTTTTAACCGATCTAGGAACACCGGGACCTTCTGAAATTGTTGCTCCCGGGAATATTAGCATCGGGAGTTTCTTGAACGTTAGGTTCGCAGCGTTTAGAGCTTAGGGCTGCTCGTGGAATTCAGGCGTCACGCTCGCTAAATGTTCGGAGCTTAGTTGCGGCACAGCTCTTAGGGCCGATCGTCGAGTTGCGGCTGAGTTTCGAGCCGAGTCCTGTTGAGTTTTAGAGCACACCGAAATCGATCGTTCACGGGAAATACTGGTTACCAAATCCTTCTTCGGAAATGCTCATTTTATTCGCCTGATGAAAATTCTATCAGGAAACAGGAGCTCCGTAGACAATTATTTCGTTTCTTAATCATTTTATTGAGTCTACAGCAATGCAACAGTATTTATAAATTTGTCTAATGTGTACACAGTTTTGCTGTAAATAGTATTTTACAGTGTTTTAAATACAATTTTATTTTTCAGTCTTTGGTTTTCGATCAGAAGACTGGAATCGTGACGACCGTCGACCCGTGGTTTTCAAAACATAGTGTATAAAAAAACTATGTAACTCTCGTAATTTCTATAATTTTTACTTGAAAAAAATCACGCGCATACTTCATATACCAACAAATGTGTGTGCAATGTTCCAATGCAAAAGGTGAGGCAGTTTTTCTGAAAAAAATTTCTGAATATTCGGGCAAAAACAGCCTCGAAAATAAGAATACCCCCTTAAAGGAAGAATAAACATTTTATGTGGATTTGCGCTTTTTACAATTGAGGGAGACAATTTTTATTTCAGATAAACCTGGTAAATACCAATCGATATACACCGGCACTCTCGTCCGACGCTCAAATTACAGATCCACAGTGAAACCGAGACGGTGTTCGCACACCCCCGTCTGATCGCAGTCGGGCGAATCTCCTTCGCCAAGTGTAACAGGACTCCGCAAAGGGACGCAACCATAAATCTCGCGGAGGCGCCGACTTCATAAATCTAATTGGGGGCTCCCTTATTATTTCCAGACACCCGACTGAGATACTGTTAACGAGAAAAGGGGACTCCGAGCCGGCTAACAAGCACCTGAACATTCCAGACACGCGTTAGAGCTGGTTCGTGCGAGCTACACGGAACGATAGGCGTTTCGTTCCGAATTGGAGGAGCGTTCGAGTAAGTAGGTGCGCGGAATTCGCATCAGCGCGAGAGCGTTGTAATTGGTCCCGTTTAAGCTGCGAAATTATGCAAACAACGGGGCCGGGCCCGATGCAAAAACGAGCCTCGTAGAGAAGACGAAGGTGTCGCGGGAACTCGGTTCTGTTTCGCAGGGGAACACCGCTGTGATCGTACTGCGGATCTGTTCTCTCTGGAGCGGCGCAGTGATATCTAAAATTGGCATTGTGGCGTATCCGTTTTTCAGAAAAATGGACATGCACATAGAATTAATTTTGTTCACAAATTGTTTCAGAACTCCCTGAATTCTGGTTTAATGCTGATTTTAATTCTGACCAAACTCTGGTTTAGTGGACAGTCTAAAATTTAATGCTGGTTTAATTCTGATTTTAATTCTGAATTTAATTCTGATTAAAACTCTGGTTTAATGGACAGTCTTTGTGGCGTGTTAATACAATAAACAACAAACTCCACAGTACACATTTTTATTGTATTTAACGTGTTTCTAATTGGCGTCGCCGTTCCCACGTATCAAAAAAAGTTTTTGCATCGTTTACAAGGTATTGGAACCAAACGAAATCTTTTTTCTCCCTTCAATCATGTTTATAAGTTGATGATGACGTTCCTGTGCTCTTAAATCCCATGTTTCATGTTTCACCTATCCAGTTTGATAAGAAATGCATAAAATCCGCAGTCAGGTAATTTATCATCGAATTAATCCTTAAAGTTATCGTCAACGAAAGACATAATTTCAAGGACGACCTAATCAAAATTTGCCCGCAGTCCTCCCCACTGTAAGATCTGCGGTAGACGTTTTCCGCACAACAAAATGCAGTTCGCTTGGCATTCGGCGAAGTTCCATCAGGGCCGGGACCGGAATCAAGTGAGCCGATCGTCACTCCGTCGATCGTCCTTGACGATTCTATCGCCGATAACGGTGAAGAGGAGTCGTTGCAATTTAACGCCTTTCTTTCGGCCGCGCTGGCTGGAAACGCGTCCTCGCGTGTGACCGTACGTGTATAAATTCGTCGGTTGGAGGGGCGGTGGATCCATAAAACCCGCGGCCCCAGGATCCAGAGACGTTTACCGTCATTTCTCTTCGTACTTGCCAGCCTTTCTTTCGTCCATCGACCTCTCCGGCTTCTATTGTCGGCCATTCTACTTTCGCCCGGCAGCTGTATATAAAAATCCGTGCGTATGCGCACACGAAAAAACGCGGGTACAACTCGGTGGAACGTGGTGGAACGGGTTAAATGGGTCGCGGATACGGTATGCGAAACAATTACACCCCTGTGACCATTTTATCTCCAATTACAGTGGTTTCTCTATATATGTCGCCAAGGTCTGGTCGATAAACGTCGCGGAATTATCCCCACTACCGCGGGGTCCCGATAACACGGCTCAGATATGTCCGTGTTGTATGACTCGTGTTGTTGACATATGTCGAGAATTCACTGCACCTCGTGACACTCATGCTGACATCAGGGGTGAGGTAACGATCGAAATCAATGCGAAGCGATTGCAAAATTATTGCAACGTTCCGTGTTGTCGTTATCAATATTTAAGCACTAGCACAAACTTAGATGTCCGATAAATGTAAATTTTCTTTGTCTTCTGGAATCCCAGATCTGAATGGAAAACGTCGAATTCAATGGGTACCGCAAATAAGAGTTCTACGTTATGTGTGAGCCATTTAATGGAAAATCTGTAAATATTTAAAAATGTAAATGTGTATTCGGTGTAGGTCAATATTTATCTGCTGGATTTAACAACCCCATTTCAAGGCTTCAGTCGTCACTAAATAAAATAATTCTTTTCTCATTATCCAATGATAACCTGTTTTGACTTGCACCATTTTTGCATTAAACGGCTGTTGCGTAATGCATGCAACGCAGCCCTAGTTCGAGGTTTCCATACAATTGTAGATGGGAAGACACAGCGGGGGTATTAATGGGAGGACTTCGCAAGCATACCGGGTCGCCAGGAAAGCGTTCAGGAAGGAGACGATGATCTAAATCAATGCGGCGTGCATCGCGATCGCGTCTCCGCACGGCGCAGAAATTACGTGCGATCGTTCGAGGCGAAACGAAGTCGCTTTTTCATGGTTAGCGGCGTGGTATCCCGCGATCCTCTACGACAGAAGAAGGAAGGCGAGCCGCCGCGCCGGCCTGGTTTTTGCGTTGGCACGAGGATGGGCGTGCCCTCGTGTCGTAAAGGAGTCGCCGACCCAGTGACAAATTACTCCGAGTTTATCCCGCAGCCCTCTTTTTAAGGGTCGGCATACCGCCGCCACCCCCGGAATCAACGAGCGACAACCTTCGAGCTCGGTGGCATTCCTCTCGTCCATCCATCATAAACCTGCGGCGACAATGCTTACAACGTCCTTCCGGCCTCTGTCATCAAGAATCTCGAACCGGGCTTGAGGATCATTCCGTCCAACCCGCCCACGAGTTTACGACGCATTTAGAGTCGTAAGAGCCGACTCGTGTCGAGGGTGTCGATCGTTTTTCGGTGGCTGGAATGCTTGGATAAATTGACGCCGTTCTGGCAAATTAACGCTCCCGACGCCATCTGTATTCGGGTACTGTCTCTTATTTATAAGAGACTAAGGTGGGAGAAAATTTAAGGGGTGGTTCTACATCAGAATATAAGTCGAAAATGAAGAGTAGGAAAATTGTGATTTCGAATTAAAAGTCCGCCTAAAATGCGGCAACCCGGTCAAGAGAGGTATACGTTGCTTTCGTCATAGAGGCCCGCGACAGTCACGTGACCGATACTCCGCGGGCCACGCAAGACCTGGCAAAAATTCGGCGTGTCCGATTGGGTCATTCGACGCGCGAATTTCGGTGCTAGCCGATTGATTGGCTAAAATGTGTGACGTCAGAGCCTAGCTGGGTGCGAGCGAGGTCCTCCTTCGATCGTGACACTCGCGCGTCCTTATGACGTAAGCAACATACACCTCTGTTGGTCGGGTTGCCACACTTTAGGTGGATTTTCAATTGATAATAACTAAAAAATGACGCCGAAATCACAACTATTTTATTTTGCACCTTCGCCTTATATCGTCTTGGAGAACCACTCCTGTATCTTTTAAATTTTCAACCGAACAATTTTTTGAAGGATATTTTACTAAACGATGCCGGAACATATTCAAGATTAAATGTCCCATAGAATAAATCTTGTTTCCCGTCTCGATCCAAACACACACAATGCGAAAAATAGCTTCCGTTCGTACGAAGGACAGATTAAATTCCCGGGGATATATTTGGCAGCGATTCGGACACTTTCGACGGCGACCGTAAAACTCTCTTAAACTCGCAGCAGCCTAACGACCCGACCCGGCTCGACTTCTGTCACAATCCCCGGCGAAAATCGTGATCGGAGAAATATCGTTACCGCGCGGACCGAAGTGCCATAATCTCGAACGGCGACATACGACCCCGACGGAATCCGCCGAATTCGACACCCTCGACCCCCACCCCGATTGACAATAGAACGCAGGATAGCGGTCTCGGCCAGGCAAGTTTATACCGAGTATGCCGAACGTCGAAGACGCTCGCCTCTGACTTGAACTCCCAGTGATTTTGGAAAATCGATTATAACGATCCACCGACGAATCGGTTGTTTGTCGATTGGCCGATCGATAGTCAAACCCCACCTCGATGTTTCAGTCGTCCGGGGTTTAATGCCGCGCAGTTTAAGGAAAACTGAAGTTCTGTAAAGTTCCGAGACGTCACGTGCAGTGGTTTACGGTGATCTACGGCCGGGACAAAAGTTCCCCGCGATCGTGTCGCGCGATTACTATACCTCCCTCTTTCTCTCTCTCTCTCTCTCTCTTTCTCTCCCACTCCCTCTTTCTTGGTTATTCCTCCGGAGAACAGAAGTACCAAGAGAGAGAGAGCCAGGTATTATCGGCGGCCGATAAGCGTCGATTTCTCGTTCGTCTTGCGACGAGCCGGATCGGCCATTATTAAAATGTCGCGATACGGTGACGAGCGATAATCTAAACGCCGTGATATATCAACGCCTCGGTACCAACGAAAGCCTCTTATCTATCCGACGAAGAATTAGAACACCAGGGATTTCCGCCGGAAAAGGATTCGATCGGGGATTAACGGCGCCGGGAGAGACCTTGAGCCGAGCGATCACGACGAACTACGAGTCTCGATGATCGCCTAACTCGCTCGGGCGTGATATCGTCGATCACCCTGGTCGATATTCAATTTTTATCGGCGGTTACTTTTCCAGTGCCATTAACCATCGGAAAAGGACGAGATCGTAGAGACACCCCGTGTCTCAATTTTGATACTCGGCACGCTATGCACTTCTTCGAAACCTTCGAGACATTTGAAGATTATTTCCAAGTTGTATCTACATTCATGAAATTCACAATGTTCCAGAAAAGTGTATACTTCTTTGATAGCTTCTTTAATGTTCACTCCTTTTAAACGAATAGTTAAATCACGGGTTTGAAGTGTGTATACATTTTTTGGGGGACACCCTGTGTACAGCACTGGGCTTCCCATTTATTTCCAAAAGCACTTTGGAAGTATTCTGTTTGATTTATTAGTCCAAGTAGTGATTAAGGCTCAAAGACGTCGTACGATATATTAATCATAGTCACTGCAGTTCCTGTTAATCTCTTTCGTTGAAACCTAGATGCGGATTCTTTTTTTTTGTGGTAGCGTTAATTAGTCTTAGAATAAGAGAATTAAACTTTAACCAACACATCCCTGACGCTTTTCTGATTGAAATAACTCGAAACACGGCATGGTTTGGATAATATTTAACTGCTTAATCCACGACACAGTAGAACCTCGATTATCCGAACTGGTCTGCTAAACATGTATTGTCCAGGTGCAGTGCTAGTTTAAATATAGATCTCTTTAAGCTGAGTTGTTTACATATGAGACACGCATTTGTATGCCGAAGACGTCGTCAGTTCGGATAATAGAGGTTTTCTTAAATCGTGTATGGTACACGCAACTGTGCTCCAAAGTGCGTCATGTTTGGTCTCATTTTAATCGGAAAAATGTTTCAAACACGTCGATGTAAGTGTCCTAAAGAAATAAGTCCAAAGAAAATAAGTTTTTTCCCTCAAGGAGTTAGGTGTGGGCTAACCTGTTAGGTCTGGGTAGCGTGGCGAATTTTTCCCAAAGATCGTGCACACCTTTCCCGCACATACAGAGACGTTACACGTCAGCCACTGTATATTTCATGGAACGAGGAACGGCCATCGAAGAACCATTTTCATCCCCTATCCTCTAACTCGGCCGACCATCGAGCCTCCCCTTCTATCCCTCACTCTCTCTCTCTCTCTCTTTCTCTCTCTCTCTCTCTCTCTCTCTCTCTCTGTTTCTCTCTCTGCGGGATCGGCACGCTTTTATCCTCCCCTTTGGCCAGGAGATCTACTCGTTGTAACGAGGTCTAGCAACCGCCTTCCACGCTCTCGAGATTAATTACGGGGTATCGAAGTAATTGAGGACGAAGTAGCAGGACAAAGTCGCGTGTTCCGTGAGCGCGACGGCGGCAGGGGATCTTTCCTTCCTATTGTCTCTGACCCCTGGCGGCACCTGCCCCCGGGCCGGCCATTCATTTCTAACGAGTTGGCAACGTTATCGGTTAGAGCGGACAGCGGCACGGCGTGTCCACTGAGACGTTAACACCGATATACCCGGTCCGGTACCCCCTACGGGTCCCCCGGGGCGTAGGATCGACGCTGTTCCTATGCGCCTACATTCACGCACCAAGGCTCGTCGAATCGTCGGTTGTATGTGTGTGTGTGTGTGTGTGTGCACGCCACCACCGGATCTATATAATACAGCACCGGCTATAACGTCCAACGGCCGACGGTCCGGTCCAGGATGGTTCTGTCTCTCTGGACGGGCACACTCGACCGATTTTCAAGCTGGCTACAATGGGACACCAGCGAGGATCACGCTGCAACGGCTAACCCGGAAAACCACCCGCGGGGATGATGTTGGGGTCGAACCGGCGAGGAACATCACTTTGGTTAGAGGACGTCCTGGTACTTGACTTTCGACGCAAACATCTGCCTCAGTAGGAAAAACTGGGAACTGTACCTTTGTGTAGACGATAAAGGTCATGGTGTAACTTGAGCTTGGAATGAATTGTATGAAACTGTGACATGCTGGAATATGAGGGCGTTCGTGTTATAATCGATTGGAATGTATTGGCGGTGGTTATAAATGGGGTAGAAGACTAGACTGATCCTAAAAGGATAGAAGAATGGTGCTGGTAACTGGAGGACCTAGAAGAGTAGAAGATTCGTGTGGGACACTAAGATGTCCTAGAAGTGATGAGGACTGGTGTAGGAGATTAGGAGGTCCTAGAAGAGTGGATGTCCTACCGGAATTGAAGGTCCAAGGAGGGTAGAGGTCCTAGAAATGTAAGGGATCTACGAGAGTAGAGATCCTATAAAAGGTCCTATAAAAGTAGGGTTATGTTATAGTAAGGTAGGGATGAGAGTGAAGGTTCCATGGGATTCTATGGGGGAAGGGGTCCCATGAGAACAAAAGTTCTGTGGCAGTAAGGGTTCTATAAGAGCGGACATACTATAAAAGTAGAAATACTATTAAATTTGAGACCCTATGAGAGGTTCTATAAGTATAGAGATCCTATAAGAGTAGACCCCATGAAACCAGAGGTCCATGACAGTAGGGGTCCTACAACAAAAGTGGTCCTACGAGAGTAGGGATCCCATCGGAGTGAGGTCCTATCAGATTAGGGATCTTATGACAGTAGAGGTCCTGTAAGAACGGAGTTCCTATAACAGTAGACATACTATAAAAGTAAAGACACTTTAAAATTAGGGACCCTATGAAAGTAGAGACCCTATAAGACTAGAGATCCTAAGAGAGTAGAGGTTCTATAAGAGTGGACATGCTATGAAAGTTGAGGTACTATAAAATTAGGGACCCTATGAGAGTAGAGGTTCCATAAGTATAGAGATACCTATGGAGGTCCTATAAGGGTACGGATCCTATGAGAGTAGAGATCCTATAGGAGTAGGGGTTCCATGAGAGCAGAGGTTCTATGACAGTACGGGTCCTATGCCAGAAACGGTCCTACGAGGGTATAAATCCTATGAGAGTACAGGTTCCATAAGTATAGAGATCCTATACGAGTAGAGGTCCTATAAGGGTAGGGATCCTATGAAAGTAGAGATCCTATGAATTTAGTGTAGTCACTAATGTAGGTAGGTAGGGTAGTCACCCTATGAGAGTAGTAGTTCTATAAATATAGAGATCCTACAAGATTAGGGGCGCCATGAGAGTAGAGATTTTAAGAGATTAAGGGCCCCATGAGAGCAGAGGTCCAGAAAAGTGAAGTCCCAAAAAGATTACAGGCCTTCGAAGAATAGAAGTCCCAGAGAACTTTACTGTTTCATTTTCATTCTGCCGCGTCATCAGTTGGAGGACAGGAAGCACGGTCACCTGAAAGAGGTCTAAATATTTATATTTTTCGCGCGACGTCACCGCAATTGCGAATAAAGGGTACACATTTCCACTCGTCCCAATTATCCCTGGGGAGCGCGACCCGGTAACAGTACGCTTGTTCAGCGGCGGGCCGAACGAGTATACTGCTCTTCTTTTGCATACCAAATTTCCCGGGGCGTGCGCGAGAATTGTATTTCCGTCGCGGTTTCGCTCGCGACGCCGTCGACAGGGTCGCGGGTCGTCCTTGCAGATGACCGCGGGCCATTATACGACCGGCCTGGGTTGGCTCTAACGAACCCGGTGAATTCCGTCGCGGCGGTTGTTTTCCATTTGTCAGCAAGCTTGGGAATGAAAGCTGTCCGAGGGTGGTAGCGGAGGGAAGCGGAGGAACGTGTAACATGGGGCGAGAAAGGGGGCCAGGGACGCTCGTAAACGTCGAACGGATGACCCCGTCTTTGGGATGAATACTTATCGTGGAAACGAGCCGTGACCTTGCGCGAGTTGCAGCTTCTAAAGGTGGTCGAAAGATTAGAAACTCGGATTCTTAGGTTTACGTAGGGTGCGTGGGAGGAATTTGCTTTGGAAGGTGTCGTTGAGCTGGAGATGATCAAACCGTCTACTTTTATAGGAGGAGGTCTACTTTCTGCCCTTTTAAGACCTCCACTTTTCTAGGATCCCTACCTTTTTAGAACCCACCAGTCTTCTGGAGAACCATAAATCGGCAATGCGTCCCCGTTTCAGCGACCCGCACTTTTTGCAGCGCACACTCCAGACACAATAAATAACCGGCATAGTAGATTGTTGACGTTAAAGCGCTCGGCACGCAGGCGCCGACCGCGGCAATCAATCAGACGCAACAGCGTGGATCATTCTGTCCCCGCACAACCCCCCCCCCCATAGAAGATTAATTGCCGAAACGCGAAAGTGGATGCACCGTGGAAAGAAACATCGTGTAGACATCAGAGTACATTCCCCGCGATTATTTCGCCACGCGCAAATTTTACGAACCGCCTAGTCTAGGCACACTAGACACACTAATTCTTCGGGTAGCAAACTCTACACTTTGTATTGTACAAAGTAAGTATTCTATTCGCATTTCATAGTTCCCCAAAAAGAAGGAATTGAAGAATTGCTTGTCTTTTTACGTACAATGAGATCCCATAATCAAAACTATAGGTTTGCATTTCAAAAAACAAAGTTGACCTTCAAGTGACCTTAAAAAGGCCATCCAAATAAAAAACTGATACTGCCTTGGACACGTGTTTTACACTTTTTTAATATCTTTCATACTTTTCGAGATATTCGGCTGGAAAGTGTACAAATGAACAGCTGGTATAAAAACAGCGTTCGTGTTGGAAAAATATAAAAAAATTTCGGATATATGATTCTTTATAAAAAACTGACATTCTGTTCAAAATCTGTTTAAATTTTACAGAAAGACTTAGTGCATATCTGTCACAGTTTGACAAGAAATGCAAGGAAAGCACATAAAATACTGACTCTGCGTTACAAAAAACAGTGCTACGACCGCAGAGGCACCTAGGGGCAGCTAATTTTTTTTTAGAATTGCAAGATAATACTATGTAGTAGAAGCTCCAACAAGTTTTAAAGCTAGACCTTGTAAGACTTGCAACTTTTACTCTAAATCGTAAAAATTTATGCCTTCACTTTTACTCTTTCTTTGCATATACAGTTATCAGTTTACCATAAACATTTAGCACTAAAACCTATGCAACTTACGTCCAAAAACAGCATCCATAATACACAATTAAAATCGAAACGTTTTAACAAAATTTGTACACTGTGCACTTGAAATTCGCAATGTGCTTCACAAGCTTAAAAAGGTATGGTCTAATGAACTCGAAGTTCGGACTGTGACTGTTGTTCAGGTATAAAAAAACGACCTTTTCGCTGTTTAGCCCGACTTAGAAACACTCTTAGATTAACCAACCCCATACTTAAAACTTACCTAGCTGAAAGTTCATATTTTAGGTTTTGGCCACGTTTTCCGGCTTTGGGACCAGTGTGCGTCGTCGCGTGATTCCTCGTCGACGAAAACTACGCTGAAGAGTGTTCTGCGCAAAGACGAGCA
The DNA here is from genome assembly GCA_028454255.1 of Halictus ligatus. Taxonomy (NCBI): domain Eukaryota; kingdom Metazoa; phylum Arthropoda; class Insecta; order Hymenoptera; family Halictidae; genus Halictus; species Halictus ligatus. The sequence goes on from CM052146.1 coordinate 9,640,662, forward strand.
GGCGTGTGGAATAAACAGCAGAAATCCCAGGTCGGCGTTATCTGTTTCGAAAGTTTCCCCCGTTTCAGTCTTTTATTACACGAAAATATCGAAGGAGCGGCTAAACCAAGTAGATAAGTTGGAAGTCTATTTTACGAGCGGCACCATATTGCGGATTTTCTGCAGCATGGGAATGCTCTCTTCCGCCCCGGGAATCCTTCTCCACCCCTCCCCTCCCCGCGCATCGTTCAGCAGGATCTCTCTTCGCGTGCACGGATTGAAAATCTCGAATCCTCAAAGCGGCTGACAAACGCTTCGCCGAGTTATGGATCGGACCGAGGGAAATATTCCGCGCGATCGAAGATCCCGGGAAAACGCGTTGCCGAAACGAACCAGACCGCTGACGACCACCTCGAAATGTTTTCCGTTACTGAAACAACCTCGGCCAAGCTCCGTGTCCATTTGTGCAAATGATCTTCGATTTCGTTGCTTCGCGGTACTTGTCTATCACTGCGGCGAGGATGCTGCGGCGAACACGAAGAGGAAATCCAAATATTTTATGGAACCCGTTCGAAATACGCTTAGAAGCGATCGAAAATTCTGGAAGCTTCTCGACTAGTTCTTGTGACAAGTTTTTTAGAATGATATACTGCTTCCTGAAATTGCGATCTGTCAGACTATACAGTGATTTCTCTATATATGTCGCCAACGTCTCGATGATAAACGTCGCGGAATTGCCCCCACTACCGCGGTCTGTACCCCGTGAGGGGCCGCGAAGCTCGAGAATCTTCATATTTGCAATTATCCTGCAAACAGCGAAAAGCGGTATACACAAAACTTAGTTGGGGTCACCAAGGGCCAATTAAATTTTTAGAATATTTTTACGAAGGTATATCTGCTTCTAAAGAGTGAAGAGTCACACATCCATTTTACAGTGAAAGTGTTCTCTCGCGGCCATTTCGTTCAATGAAGCACCAACTAGGCACAAAAATGTATTCTTTGAATCTCGTTCATCCCCGCAGAAACCTAACAATTGAAATTCCAAGGTGGCTCCCGCCACGGAACAAAAACCGAATAGCAGTGTGCAAGAGCCCGAGCCCGATCTCCCCGAAGAGGTTTCCCGAAAACCAAGCTTGGAAACGAAATTCGTCGTTGATGGCGGACAACCGACCCTGATCTGGGCTTGTTAGCGTGATCCTGTTGGCTGCGGAGCGAGATGACGAGGAGGGAATTTTTCGGACGAAGATTGAAGGATCGATGCTCTCGCCAGGGTTGGTAGGTTGCCGGGCGCAGATTAAAATGGTGTCTCGGAACGACCGTAGGGTTTAGCCGCGCAGATAGACATTCATCTCCCGTTTGCTCTTCGGTCTCTTTCGCACCTGCATCCTCGACCTGTCCAACTCCTCTCTCCGTTGGTTCGTATCAACGCCGGGGTTCTTTCTCTCCGACGAATGGAATGGGGGTTGGCGTGGCGCCAGGGAGCAGCAATATTGTAGCAGCAGGCAACCCCGGGGAATCTCGTGACTCCAACCCGCTGGCATTCTACCCTCTAAACCCTGTATGCGCACATGCACGCCATCGGTATAACGGTTACCATGTTCAAGAGAGAGGGAGAGGGAGAGAGGAAGTGAGAGAAGCAGGTTGATATCATACTGTCTTACTTACTAAGCACTAGCGCCGATCGCCGCGACCGACACCCTCAACCAACCCCCCTCTTCTTCGTCCCCCCGGCAGCCTGATTTATAGCCGACGGTCTAATATACTGTTTTAAAGGCGACGTTGTCGGAGAGGAATCTCGATGGATGTCGGGAAGCATCGTCCGCTGCGGCACTTCCGGTCGCGGGACCGCTCGGCTGAGGATGCCTCCGCAGGAAGTCGTTATCGGCCGTCCCTGTGCATTAATGCACAAGTACGCGGCCACCCCGACCTCTTTTCAGGCAATAATGCACGCCATAAAGATGATGCATGCCCCGCTAGGTACAACGGAATCTTTCCGAGGCGCATCATGCTCTTGCCGTGACCAATGCTTGCCGGGATCTAATGTCGAAGTTTGCCGTGGATGCGTCATGGCGTTGCGTACTCCTTGATGTTGTCCGAGTTAGGTTTGGGATCAAGTGTTCCAGCTATGCGTGACAATTATGTGATGATAAGAAATTGTTCAATGTGTTGTGTCAAAACATGTCATTTCCTAGCAGGAAATCGACGTGAAAGTGAGGTCAAGCGTTCGCGATCACGTGTTGAGTATACAAGGTATGAAAGATATTAAAAAAGTGTAAAACACGAGTCCAAGGATTTCGAGCAGGAAAGAGGATAATGAAGAATGTAGATTTCGATTTGAAAAAACAAAGTTGACCTTCAAATGACCTTGAAAACCGCACCCAAATAAAAAGCTGATATTGTCCCCATCTTTCCTCCTCGAAATTCTTGGACACGGATTTTACACGTTTTTCATATCTTTCATACTTTTCGAGATATTCGGCTGGAAAGTTTTCAAATGAACAACCTGTACATTAAAGATATCTTTATGTTATGTGTTCCACAATAGATCCACCCATAAATATCCAACATGCTGATGGTTAGATGTTTTTGTTCGTAGTTTACTTAGAGGGATCTATGGGATCCTGCTTGTATGCCACCTGATTGGTAAAAATGAAAAAGAGACAATTTTGTGGTTATTGTAGTTGTCGAAGACTCGAGTCTCTTCGATGATTTCGAAGCGTTTCTATAATTTCAATAATTGTGATATGGAGAACCGGTCGTCAGGTTCAGTGTTAATAAAGCGAGTAAACCAATCAAACTCGGAACAATTCGGCCACAGATGATCCTATGCCGCATCGTTCGCCGCGAATGTGAAAGTTCGGCAATCGAGTGGTACGCAGGATGGGACAATCAGGTGGATTGTGGGAACCGGATTTGAATTCTAATTCGGGATCGGTACGGGCCGAGACGGTTTCCTGCCCGGAAGATGATAACATTGGTCGCGTGTCAGGCTCAAAGACGCGTGCGGTCCAGATCGAAGAGAGTTTCGTCGGACGCGAAATGGTTTTTAATATTCCCAGGATAGGATCGGGATCGGGATCGGATCGTATAGGATCGGATCGGACCCGGTTCCCGTGGCACGTGAACGTATAAAGAAGGGAGTTCGCAGTTGCCTGGGCCCTGGGCGCTCGTGCTCGACAGAGTGGAATCGATATTGCTCTTCGTGAGGGCGCCAAGCTATGGCCGACGACCACGTCGTCGTGCTCTTTCCCTTCTCTCCAAGTTTTTGAATTTCCCCGAGAAATATATTCGCCGAATCCCGGTTTATAGAACAGGGCCGCCGTCGTCTAGCGCTGGAGCCCCCCTCCTGCGCACCGCTTTGTTTGCGAAATCTTAAATCGAGGGGGATTTCTTGTGTACATACAGACGGTGGTATTTTCTAAAGTCTCTCTCTCTCTCTCTCTCTCTCTCTCTCTCTCTCTCTCTCTCTCTCTCTCTCTCTCTCTCATTTTCGTACCAGCGATAGGAAATCGATATTCCGTCCGAAGGAGCGGTGTGAGAGAGGAATTGAATCGAAAGTTTCGCGCGCGCGAGGCACTACGAGACAAGAAACGCGGAAACTCGATAAACGACAAATCTGCCAGCTCCGGTTTTTCAAAAGTTTCACGCTCCCGTGACGCGCGAAACTGACGCGAAACTAGGAGACCCAACTATCGCAGCCTGCGCTGCATAATTTAGCGACCGCGAATTCTTACGACGCCTTCGACTGGGCGTCTGACGCGTACCTGACTTCTCTCGAACGGTTCTAGGTGACTCAAGACTGTGTTCTCTTGATGTTGAATGAAATCAACGGGCTGCTGCATATCGATTTGCTGTTTAACACTTTGACTGCCAAACCTCAAAAATTCCATAAAATCGAAGCAAGTTATCGAATGAAATAAAAATTGAAAGAAATTAAATTTATGATATCGAGTAGTCCTTCAACTTTCTTGTATTCTGCAGATCCTAATAAAATTTGGTACAATGAATATATTAAAAATTTATTTTACAAATAATTGCTGGACATATTAATTTGTCCATTAACTGGACAAATAATTCCATCACCCATGTCATATGGGTGACATGACAGACGACGTGTTAACGCAGGGATCGGCAATCTTTTTTGGCCGCGGGTCAAAATCAACCAAAATGTGAGTATTAAAGACACGTTTGAGTCAGAGATATTTTCGTATTAAAACAGTCTTTTAGTAATTAATAAGATATATTTTATTAAGAAAATAATTACAAACATAGTTGATGTTTCATGTTTATGTTTTATAATCTATTGTTATATATTATACTTTATTCTCGGAACTAAAGTGGGTCACTTGAAATTATCAAATGGGTCGTGAGTCATAGGTTGGCGACCCCTGTGTTAACTCTTTGGGGCACGGTGGGATTAAAAGTGTCCCACCTTTTTTACGTATTTTACGGCATGGTAAGACATTTCTGGTCCCACCTCGAAATCTTGCAATAGCTGCATGTGCATAGGTTTATATTTCGTCTTTTCTATGTGGCACGGTGGGACTATTTGAGCCGCGCCCAATAACAAGAAACTTAATTGACTATTACTATTTTCTTATGTTTTTACATGATGTTATGCCTTTATTAATAAAAATATGCCAATTTTGTTTCATTTAAAACCTGATAAAATTCCTGTGCAACATGGGTCTATTTTACATCTGAAATCCTGTGCCTCCAAGAGTTAACGCATTCGCACCGAGTCATTTGTAACATGGTTCCCGGACAAAATAGCAAGACTTCGCAAACTAAGGTAATCGGAATAGAAATATGCGAAAATGTGACTTAAAATTGACGTTGTCCATGGAGCATAAAATTAGACATAGCTGGACAATGCTCGTTTCAGTGCTAAATACCAGATTTCCGGCGGACCAGGATTTGTAGACGCATCCAGCTCTCGCAAGAACAGTTACCGCAGCAGTTTCACGGCATCAGCTGTTCAATCGAGCGTCCTCGATTGGTCGTATCCGTGGAATCGGTCACAGGCAATTTCTCGATCGTCGAAAGCGTGGCGACGACGTCCTTCTGCAGGAGGCGCGAAGTCGAACTTCTAACACGCTCGACGCCTCGCGAATTCCCTCGGCGTCGGTTCTAGGCGTCGATTCCAGAACCTCGGCGTTCCAGGCTTGTCGTTCCCCTTGCTGCTCTTGCGAATCGTCGTCGTCGTCTTCGTCGTCGTCGTTGTCGTCGTAATCCAGAGTGAAAGTCGACGCGTGCAAATCCTATCCGGAGCGAATAGCCGTTCGATCGAGCGAGCGCCACGCTCGATTATTTAAGCGCACTCCTGAGATTTCCCAGGGATCGACAATCGGGAACGCGAGGTAGAGGAACGTTCTCGTAGTCCGAGCCAGGCGAACGACTCCTCGCGATATCGATTTCCTTCCGTCGACCGTAAGCGATTTCCGTCACGGGCCCGACAGTTTTCTCGATCGCTACACGGCACACGCCGGTTAGGTGTTCGCGCTCGAATTAACGGCCGCTCTCGACTTGTTTCCATTCATCTCGGCTGCAATTTGCTCGGGATCTGGGCAATCTGATTACATCGACGCTTTGTCGCGTCCCATTGTCCGGGCTGTCTGTCGGAACTTTTAGAATGATGCAGAAAAAGGATTTGGTAATTATTTTTGTGTTAGCGGTCGCTCCCCGATTTCCGTGAGCTTGAATATTAAGGCAGCATGGATGTTTATGGCGAAAGAGCTTGTGCATCGATTGTAAGATACGGGAAGTACAAATTTATTTTCTTTGTCTCTATTCACTTCCGATACTCGCTGTTTTAAATTGGGTCTGCTCATTGTGGAGCTACCCATAAATGCATACTGCATTTTAGGTTTCACTATTTTTTAGACTGAACAATTTTAATTGATTTTAATTTTCCAGCTACGTGCAGAAATACAGTAAAAATCTGATAAATGAATACCCAAGAACTGTGGATTTGTAAGGAGATATGAGGTGGGAAGGAAGTATTCATGAAATGAAGTTTTTGCTCATCGATCGACAAAGCTGTGGCTATTTCTTCGATTGGAACGTGTAACTGACAGTCTTATCTATCACCAGGTCAAGTTTCGCGACGATAAGACTCACCATTTCTATGCAACTATAATTTCAGCTTGTTATTGACCGATGTTATAATTAATGCAGAATTTTTTTAAAGAGCATACAGTAAACAGGTTTCTTATGAACGTTAGCAAAGGTTGAGTAGAAGTGACCTCGATCTATGCAGCTTCCTTTTAATCCCCAAATTCGAAAATATTAACTGGTATCATATAGGGCCGTGATTAATAAAGGATGCAGAAGTTTGATATAACTAGAACTGATAATAGGAACATCCTTTGGATCTTTCAAGATAAGATAAATATACTTTCCGTGTAGCGATTAGAGAGTCAATAGATATCTATAGGAGATAATGCGAAAAGCTGTGCGATAACGTTTCGACGAATTTTTATGAGCGCTTGAAGCTGATTGTCTTCGGCGGAACAGAAATACAAAGTATAAATCGTCATGTGGAAGAAAAAAAATTTAGATTCGCCCGAATTTTTCAGGCTTCCAACCCTCGAGTTGCAAGGGCTCTTAATAGAACGTTCCATTGCAAAAGATGCGAGTTGTTTGCATGTTGGTCCGTCGCAATAAAGTTTAGAGGTCCGCGCGGATTAGAATTCAAGCGGATAGCAGAAAGGGAGGAGCGTTGATTTAAAATGTATGAGACAGGAGGAAAATTCAAAAGGGCTAAGGAGAATTGCGAGTTAAATGTTAGGCGACGTGACTCGGTGGTTCACGTAGACATTTGCAATCGAGAGCTCGCCTCGATTCCACAAGGAAGCAATTTCAACACAGACCGAGGGACAGAGGGAGAGAGAGAGGGAGAGAGAGAGGGAGAGAGAGAGGGAGAGAGAGAGAGAGAGAGAGAGAAGTGGGTTGAACGAAAGTAGAAAATCGCTACGGGCTGGACAGATTGCCGCGGGCAACAGAACCTGGTGTGCGACACTGATCCCGCTTTAAGCTCCGATACGATTCCCCCGTGTAGTTCATAGCTGCCGCAGGGAATCTTTGACGATTTCGTGCAAATGCATCCGATTTTTCCTCGCTGAACTCTGATAAGTTGCCCACCGCTTTGGTCGAACCATCTCTGACCGAAATTAACGGGCAAATTTCTACTTTTCAGTGAAAGATACCAATTTCTTTTTGCAGGATATCATAGCCTGGACGTGTCTCTGTAAAGTCTCAAGTTAGAACTCATAACAGTTTCAATGTTATTAGCCACCGAAGCGCACTTCAAATTTTAAAGGCGCTCTGCATGAACCAACTTTATAAAACCGATTATGATTCGGAAAAAGGATACTTATACAATTGATATTTGGATTTGATAACATAAAATAATTTTTCTTAACATATTGTAGGCCAGATGATACATGTGTAAAAGAATATTTCGATTAATTGTTTGAACAATTTGAGCAAGTACTGTCTACAGTGGAACGGAAATGGTACCTCGAAGTGCAACGTGAAAAATGAAATGCAGTCTCGACGCGGAGGCTGGATATTACAAAACAATAATTTAACAAGCTCTTAAAGCAAGAAGCAGCGATTCAACACGGCCAGTTTGAAGCATTCTATACATTTCTAGAACACCTCGAACTTTTACGTACACTTTTACATTATCAGAGAACGCGTCCGTTATTCCGGGTAATGAATCGCGAAGAAACGAGCGCGTCGATTCAACCCTTTGCACTCGAAGACATTTTAACTCGAAAACGAAACATTTCTTCTGACCTAGATTCTACATGTAAATACAAACCGGAACAAAGGAATAATATTTTTCTCATTTGACGCCTCGTTTTCGAGAAAATTGAATTTAAAGATCCGTCGAGTGCGTGTGCTTTACTATATGTAGAATGTAGAATTGGCTGGTCATGATCATACACGTCAGACGATGAATATCGAATAGTATGCGTAATTCGCTGCGTTTTCAAACTGGATTTTCTCGAAAACAAAGCTTTGGATGGAAAAATTGTATTCCATATTTTCTTCTTATTTTCTCACGTAGGTATCGCCGTGTGCCCGCTTGTACATGTTATTCGGCCGCACCCTGTATATATATTTTTGCGCTGTACATACGAAAATGGTGCCATTTACTCGTACAGTATTGAAATGTTTAGTAATTCATTAAATACAAACAAATTTAATAATGTAAAAAATATTTTGAATAATAATACAGGAATTTTTAGTGTCGCCTTATAGTCGCCATTCGAGTGCTAAGGGTTAAAGCGGAGAACATAAATGCACGGGGCCGGATTATAAAGGATCGATACACTACGGACGATCTGGTTTCCGCCAAGCAATTTTGCTAATTTAAACGCGGCGGATGGAAAATTAATACCGGGCCCGGGGGGTAGTGTTTTTCTTTTTTATTTCGACGAGAAAACACGGCCCGTGTACATTGTACGAACGGTGGTGAGAGGGAGAGAGGGAGAGAGAGAGAGAGAGAGAGAGAGAGAGAGAGAGAGAGAGAGAGAGTTGCCCGGCTAATAGGTAACAAAGAGGAAGAGCTGTTACAACAAACAGTATCGGCATCGATGGGAAAAGGGCCGGTGATGAATTGCAGTGGATAATGGGATTAAGGCAGATGGCGTCCATTAAGCAATGTGGTTTTAGTCTAATATGATTTCCATGTTCATACCAGCCGGGCCCGGCCGTTTTGGCATTGCCTGCAGATTGCCACGTACTGGCCACTACTTGTCCACGATAATATGATTTATCTCATCGAGTGTCTCGTGCCCCGGGTGAGCGGGCCGAAACGATAAATATCGACAAGCGCTCGATTGAATAAATCATCGACGATAGTGCAGGAAGCGGGACACTCGTGAGCGGCGGACGCTTTTCAATATGGCACTTTCGGGCCCGAAAGATGAATACCCGATTTGCTCGACGCGGATCTTTACGCTAAATTATTGCTCCGTGTCGCGTCGAACAGTCAGAAATTTTAATCAAAATTCTGCGTACCACCGATTCAAATTGTTCGAGATACAATTGAAGACACTACAAAATTAAAGGACCATTAAATTGTGCTAGATAAATTGTCCATCTTTGAAATCCTGTAACTTCGTGCAAAAATATCTTAGAATGTTCGGTCTATGCTTATGTTAAAGAGCATAGCCTCTACTTTCACACCTACGAATTCAGATTTTTCAGAAAAAAATTTCAAAGAAAGTATCTTTGTCATAAAACTGGGAGGCAAACCGTAATTGCTTTTTCCTCGAAGATTCTTTTGCACTATAAAAATCGAATGCGAAAGTGAAGGTGTTGGTTTGTTATCTTTTTGGGGGTTGTCAATGCCAAAGGCACACTTTTCATTTAAAGTGCAACAAAATGGTGAGAAAAATTGAAGATCAATATTTGAGGTGCCATTGTAAAGAGGAAACTCTCAAATCACATTGGACTCAGTATCAAAAAAAATTTTTTAACTCCGTAGAATCGTTTGAATTTTTAAAAGATTCCAAAAAAACAATTGTAGCTACTCATTTTATTTCATGATCGAACAGGATCTTTGAACAAAATAATTCTCAAAGGGTTAAAATAGAAACTCTACGTTAAGACATGGGCACAAACGGAACATAGTAAGTTCGATCACGCATGAGAAAAAAATCTGTTCGATTCATGGGTTAAACAGTGTCCCAAGCGGCAAACTTAAGTTCCCTCGGGCTTAATTAAACGGGTAGAGGTCGCTCGTACGGAAGACCGTTTCCCCGTGCAGGAACTTTGAAGTTCCGATAATCAGATAGCAATCCGAGAGATATTTATTTAAATTGGAGGAGGGGGTGAGCTGGAGGGATGGAATCGCCATCTCTTGCTTGCCGGCACCGAAATCATCGGGGGGCGGTAACACGATGTACTTAGGAGCGTATTATGCTGCCTCGAGGCAATCCAGGTCACTTCCGTCGAAATCTCGTTACCCATTTCCAACTGAGAAATTTAATCAGACCCGCGCCGGTAGAAACTAGATGGCGCCCGTCGACTCAATCAACGTTCTCTTTGGGACGAATAATTCCCGCTAATCAATTTTGTTTCGAACTCGCGGGAATTCCGACCGACAAAGTGCCCCGTCCGTTTCTCGCCCGTAAATAATCGGAGGCCGCGCCCTTATTGTACTTTCCGTACCCTTCTTTCGAACGATTTCGAAGAGGAACCGGCACGGCGTGTGACATCCGGGAGACCGGAGAGACAAAAGAGAGAGAGAGAGAGAGAGAGAGAGAGAGAGAGAGAGAGAGAGAGAGAGAGGAAAGAGAACAGAACAACTTTTCCCGTTAAAAAATTTCGAATAACGTTTCGCAAACGGCCAACACCGCGCTCGGACGAGCGACCGTGCGAGGGGAGGGGTGCGGCAGGGTTGAAAGAGAGCAATTCGACGACACCGGTGACGAAACGAATTTCAATTGGCTTTTGGTGGAATCGAAACGGCCGGTCACAGTTGCGGCACCATGAGTAATGGCGGTTTGATTTAAACTTTCTCGATAAATGAAATTTCTGTCTGCGCGCCGCTGCCGACGATTGATGAGCCGCGCGAGAGAGCCAAACCCGGCCTCGCCTTCATTACTACCGATTGTTTATTTGCGATAATTGTCATCTATCAACGTTATGAACGCCCAGCGCAATCTGCCGAGCGGCCTATAAAAATCCGAAAGAAGCCCGCGGATCGATAAGCTAGCCCACGATTTTACCCACGATTAAGAAGTTGTCAAATTGGCAAGATTAAGTTTACTTCGATCTTTCACATTTTATAATAAGATAAGCGACAGAATAAAGAAATTTCTTCAATCGTCTCACATGGACGAATGCTTATAATAATAATGTATTAACACTACGTTTCACGGAGCACCGAAAGTGACCATTTTACATTACTTTATAAAAACAACAAGATTCTGTCCATCCAAATTTCTAGCAGTTTTATTTACAATGTATACTCAAGAAAATATATTTATTGAACAATTCCTCGTGGATGCATCTTCGCAATTTCAATTATTATACATTTAAAATATTAAAATCCATCATTTTAGTCTTAACGCATTCGCGACCGCTGACGTGCATTCACGTCATTTTAAATTCTATTCCTGATTGCCGCTGATGTGAATCCACGTCCTGCAATTTTTGTTTCCGAATGCGGCAACATTAGGCGCATTAATGGGATTGTTTTAATTTAATAGATTAATTAATCCTTGCTTTAACGATACAAGTTTGAGGCAACCAGCTTCAGAATTTCATTATTTTCGCCGGTACTCAGTATTAGAAACGGAAAACATTTTCCGGTCGCGAATGTGTCAAGAAATTGCAGCAATTTTGAACATTTTGGCTCGAAAAAAATATAGTATATACTCCAACCAACACGTCTGCAAAAGAATCAACCCAGAATAATCCTCCGAATTCTCAAACGAAAAAATCTTCAAAATCCCCCTAAAACTAGCACTTCCGAATGCTCCGGCAAATTGATGATGAATCCGAATTTCAGCGAGTCGCTCATACAAGCGAGGACAAGAAAATAACAAGTGTGCCTCCTTCGCGACGTTGCAAGTTTTCGTGATCTCGTCCTCGCGTTCCGAGACTCTGCTCCCCGCAAAAACAACATTGGACTCGTTCAGACGGCGTCCTACTCGCGCGCGACACCATCAGCCGGTTCCATTTAAACTTTCGGGGCGCCGGCTATGTAAACAGCCGGAATTCCGGCATTTCCCGGCGATATATTTATCCATTCATATATTCATTAGCGGCACTCGGGGCGAACCCGCGTGGTCTCTTTCGCATTCGACGCAGGAACTGGGCCAAAGTGTCGCGGGACGACGGAAACTTAGACACCAGTCGTATTGACAGTCGACGTCCCGCCATTTAAAAGCAAACAGAATGGGAACGCAAACACCACGCGCTCGCTAATCGAATCTCCATATCCAGCGGGTAACGCAAATAATCGTTAGAATCTGCTTTAGGAACGAAACGTATCGGCCCTGTGCAGGTGAAACGTCAAATCAAGAAACCAACTTTCGCGAGCTGCATTTTTATTAAATTCCATATTTCCCATACAAAATTGTACTCTAATCTTCATTCGTCGAAGAACACGCACACATAGGAATTTTTTGACTGAAAGGATTTCTTCAGTTCCCCAAGTCTCCACTTCTCCCAAACTTTCTCAAATCAATGTGATTTTTGATTAATAATTTCTTCTTGAACAGCAGTTTTAATATCGCTTATAGATTCGATGAGCTGATGATGTTATTTATTTTTGCGAATTTCGAGCTTGGTATTCATTTGGTATACAAACATCAAGAGAAAAATGAAAAGAAAGCACCACTGAATATGCTAGAATAATATTTACATTTTTTTGTATTTATTTAAACCGATGCAACTGCTCGCTGCTGTGTCAATATTTTGTGTACCAATACGGAAATCTGAAATGGATGCATGTATTGGTGCATTGGCTGATGTTTTGGCATCCGTAGATGCATCCTATTCACAGAAAATAGTTACAACTAATAATTAATTTGAACCTGTACACTCAAGTAACTCGATAAATTCTAATTCTGTTTATTCTGCCTGGACGCGTTTGAATAATGTTCCGTACAAGTGATGTCTAATATTAACCAATGATTAATTTCATAGTGAAAAATTCAACGAGAAACAACAAAGACAGTGTCAAAAATTCTACAAAACGGTACAAAAACGGCTAAAGATTTAGCTAGAAATTCCTCAAATTTTGCTTTGCAACCGAAGCGGCGTTTCGCACGTGCCCAATTCCGATCCCGGCGGATCACAGGCAAACAAACTTCCTTAACAATAGTTCATGAAACACGCTACACTTCCACCTTATCGATGATTGCATGTTTTATCCAGATCGCGAGCAGTCCCTTTCTTCGGGAACTCGAGCGAAGAAGGAGCCGGAAAGGGAGGGAAAAAAACAATTTGCGGAAGTCGCTGGTAGAACACGAGGTAGTTTGCAATTCATTCCGTTCAGAGGACGGGCGAAGGACGGAGCGGGGAGGGGTTGCAGTAGATGCGCGGATGCTGCACGTGAATCCGGTCGACACAAAAGGGAATGGGTAATGATGCACTTAAAGGGCTGCGCGATTCAAAGAGAAACTAAATATCCTGCGAGCACGCACGAGTAATAAATACAGAGAATGGCAAACTAGTTTCAGATCCGCATTTTTAATGGCGCCCGGCTCTCGCCGACGCAGCGAATCCGAGCGGAGCCGCCGAGCGTTTTGTCGAGAATCGCACGCGGGGAAATTCACGAGCGACTCGGTTTAATGAGAAATCGGCTAATTTCCAAAGCCCGGTTAATTAACCAACCATTCTCCCTTCCCCGGTCGTCTGGTCAGGGGATCGAACTCGCGGCATTTTTAATTTCACGCGCATTATACTCGCCTCGCGAGCAGTTTCCGCAGCCCTCCGTTCGCGAGTGGGGTTTACTACCCTCTTTCGATACGCGGCTTCGAACTTCCTACTACCCTGCGCTAACTAACAACGTTACGTTGCCAAGGCTGAATAATACCCTGCCGTGTAACGAAATCATTTTTCACCGGCGCGATGCACTTGAAGGGTCGCGGGGCTCAAAGCGGAAACTGAACGCCCTCTAACAACGTAATTTTAACATTATAATTTACGAACTTCATCCGATAGTTCAGCACAACGGTACAGACTTCGCTGGGCTGATGCAGTCGATCGGGTTCTTTGAGATGGATCTGTGAACTTCAATTCGAGATCGTATTCTGCCTTTGTTGGCTGCTTTCTTTAAACATTGGATCGAGGGGGGGGGGATGTTCTTAGAGAAGTTTGTCTTCTAGGTAAAATAGACGGCCAAGAAAGATCAGTTTTTTGGTAATTTTAGTTTTCGTATTTGTGCTTCATTCATCAATTGTTTAAAAAATATTTTTGAAGATCCTCCTTGCAGTATTACCTACCTTCCTCCATTGTCCGTATAATTTATTCGCCAGAAGCTTGACTAACAGAATGACTTTTCTAGAATTTTAATTAGATTTTCTAGAATCGATATTACGATTTATACGCAAAAGTTTCAACCCCCTTATCAATTTTCATGTATTTATACAGAATGTACAAGGTATGTTACCAGCAAATAATGGATATGTTTAGTCAATCACGTCGATAGCGAACAAACAATTGCACAAAAACGTAGGACAGCATAACCATTGAACGCACGAATGCACACGGCAGCCTTCGTGTATATGAAAGGGTTAGCCACCATCCTCTACATTTTTTGTGTTTATCCTTCGGGGTTAACGAGTATTGAATGTAAATATATGCTGCTTCAGCTTCCATAGTTTGCAGGAAATTTTGGAAATTACACAAATATGATCTGTTCGGTGCGCTGATCACGGAATTAATGTCGATCTTCGTCCCGTCCGCCGATCGGCATGCCATTCAACGCGCCGTTCGGTTCGCTGTCGATTTTGCGTTTCGTTTGCTGTTCGGCGCAATGTTCGTTGAAATGTTCAGGTCTGTACGAGATCGCAGTGAAACCTCGCCAACAGGAACCGCCGCTATAATACAACTTTCCAAGCGTTGTCGAGCACCCCCAAAAACTCGTAGAGCAGAAACAGCCAGAAAGAACCAGTGTTATTCACGAAGCGACTACAACTGGCGCCCCGGTCGGCGTCCAAAGGCTTCAAAAGACCAAAAAGCGGGACTATTTCAACCCGGGGACCAAAACAGTGTGAAAACGCATGGCAGTTGACACACGTTTCGCCTGCAAAGGGCCGGGCAATTCGAATTAAGCAAAGACCGTCACAGAGCCCGTAGCTCTTGCCGAAAGGGTGTCACCTAATTAAATCATGTTGCAGCCGGGTCCGCCGCCGCCGCCACGCCCCTGGCCACGTCGGATGAAAAACGATCGTTTAAACTTCCCCGATAGTTTCAGGGATTCCCCGAGGTATCCGCTGGAGGGTCGAGGCTTAATACGCGGAGCATCGCGCTCAAGAACCGGGCTAAACTTTTAAATTGCGCCCCCGCACAAAGGAGTCTATAATAAGGCGAACGCGAGAAATTCATCGTCGAAGAACGCGAAGCTCTGTATCAGGCAGAGACTGGGGGTTGGGAGGGCGTTGGAGCCGTTACGTTCATTAAATTACAAAGGGCGAAACGAGGAAGACGCGCGAATGGATCGTCGATGCGATTGTGAGAAGTTCTTCGTGCTCTGTTACAGAGGAGGGTAAATAAGCCAGCTGACGCTGATAGAAAGGTGGAGGGTACGTTGAAGTATTGAATAAGGGCTGTAAAAAAGTTCCAAAAGATCTCTTTTCTTCATTTGCTAACAGGAAAACATGGATCACATTAAAATTGTTACTTACGAAACAGTGGGAAGAAGGTATTGATAGACTGTGGATCTTTATGCAAAAATTGTTTGCATCTAGTAGAAAAACAAGAATTGCATATTCATTGGGTCTTGTGGGAATTGTGTTCTTAACGAGCCTGATATTTTTACTATTTTGTGAAGGATAAATAAACCAGGTGACGCTGGTAGAAGGGCAGAGGGTGCCTTGAAGTATTAAAAGAGGGCTGTAACAACAGTTGAATGAGTCTCATTTTTACATTTGTTAGCACACGAACGTAGTCCACATTGAAATTTTCCTCCTTTTGAACAAAGCTTTTCTCCCCTTCGAAACTTTACAGATTCGAATGGCTGTACAAAGTTTAAACATTTTTTCTTTGCAATTTGTTAGAATGTGATCTTTTAAAGGAAAGTCTCCTCTTTAAAATGAGATGTTAAAAATTGATCTGCGACTCTTTGTTGCGGTTTTATTACACAAAGAGTAATAAGGTAGCTCTTTAATCTTAAGGAGCAGTTTTAATTTTCAATAAGATTTTAATAATGCATACTAACACTATCATAATTTTAATTGAAAGTACACTTGAAGTATTTTAATATGTTAGAGAGATCAGAATAAAATATTTTCTTTGATACTAAAAATACCGGAGCACTGTGACCAATCTGTGTCGCCAGGCAAGAATTACAAGATTGAATTTACAATCGTAATTTCTACAACAACGTGCGACCGAATGAAGAGTCGATGTTTGTACTTGAAGGTTCGTATTTGAATTTGTAAAATCGTATTGCGTGTGATAATTGTACAATTGAAAATATGGGAACGCTCATTTGTATGACGGTGGTACCTTCAATGTTCAAATGGAAAATGCAGGAAATTAAGTGCATAGTAATTGCCACCAAAGGAAATTAGCGGCGCCGAGAATTCATTCATACGGTCACGTGCTGCCACCTGACGTCAGAATTGAAGAATTCATGGTGCAAGATTTACCAAGGCGTTTGGGGTAGTTTTCCTCAGTTGTAATTTCCTCGGTAAAACAATTCCAACGAACCAAAATACAAATCGAAAAGCCTGCCGCGTCCTGCACAAAGTAAATTGCGATCGATATTTACGACTGTCACGTTGCGGAGGCTGTCCGCGGACCGCCAATATAACCGACCGTGCAATTTATGGACGTGCGTAAAAAGAAAACAAAGTAATAAAGTAAAAAATCACCTGGTGCAAGCTTGTCAGTACCTACGCCCTTGCCCACCCTTCACGTTTCAACCTTCGAGAATCAGATTCCCTTAAAAAATCCACCCGATTAGATAAAAACATCTTCAAAACACAGCTGCGATTGCACGTTCGTCAAAGTGTGAGATTGGGGGTGCCATTTTTCATATAGCATATTTCTCAGTTCATGCACGTCGAAGTTCGCAGAAAGTTGACTCAGTGCACCGACAATTCCGACGAGAAATTAGGGAAGACGACAGAGGATTCAGCGTTGCTTACATTTTCAAGGTGACAACGAGACCGGTGAGGCCTTCAGGGGTGAAAAAAATGCTTCTCGAGTTCTCACTTGGACACAACACACGAGCACATTGCACCCGCACTCATTATAAGCGAGGACTGTTCTACCACTGGGAATTCGCGACAGGACACATTGACACAGGCCACGTAAACACGTTTCGCGACCGGTAAACTCGAGAAGGCAGCCTGCGTTTTCGATACGGCGGAGTCGCGTGCGCCATGGCGGTGCGGAACAGCTGTTCGCGAAGGGTGGCTCGTTATTAGGGTTGGATGGGGTTTTAAATGCACACCTCGCCATCTGTCGACGTACCCGAGGAACGCCTTCGGCGAAAGTCCTTCGGGGACAAGGACGGAACCTGTGCTACCACAACGTTATTGACTTTGTATGCATTTCCCCTGTTAATATTGAAAATTACTACATTCAAAAATTGTTAAAAAATTGTTTTTCTCTTTGAGAGGGACATCTGATATGTAGAGATTTTTTATCAACCTTCATCCGCTCTTTGCACACCCCTTTATGTATGACGTCTGTGCACTGTGCTGACTCTAAAGAGTATTTCAATATTACATACAGATGCATTTTCAAGTATTACCTGTCACTTTCTAGAAGTGGAAAATTTGCAGCAAAATTAAAGGATTAATTTGACACATTGATTCTAGAGAAACACTGCGTTCTAGAAATTTCTTTATTATTAGCGGTGAATGAAATCGTTCTATTTTAATCCGTTCAGGAAATTTTATATTTTGAGAATTAAATTGGTCTAGAATTAACTAAAAGATTGAAACTAAAGAATTACTGGTTGATCACCGATTTTTGTGAGACTGTTTACTGAAATGTTAAGTGGGAGAAATAATGGATGAACGAAGGTTAAAATTGGCATCATGCAAGGGTTTTTGGTATTTATCCGATTAAAATGGTTCTTTGAAACTGAGTGTTCTTTTAGTACGTTCAGTGAATACAACTAGCTTCTGCCTTCTATCGATTATTTCGAGCTTATTACTTGAATAATGAATGAGCTCGACTATTTCTAATCGCTGTGCCTGAGAACGGCTCGTACACGTTAAATTGTTGTACGCTGGGATCGTGGACGATTCTTGTACTACTGTCTGAAACAGGAAACGAAGGAAGGTATGGAAGGGAAAGAATATCGAAGAGTAACACACGTGGAGGTCGTTGTGCGACATTTTCGAAGCAGGAAGAACGCTTCCCCGATCATTCTAAAGCGTGACAACAAGAGTAAGTTACTCAACAACGAAGGTCAGCCCGTCTGTCAAATGTATCCTTGCATATTATCACGTGCAATCAATGTAAATTGTTATGCGTGGAACAACATTCTAAGCGCGTATTGGAAAATAAGTGTTAGAAGACGGATCACCCGATGTTCCAAATAAATCATCGATAATCGCTAGACTGCGGATCTTTATACAAAATAAAAAATATTTACATTGCTTACAAGACCCAGGATCGAAATAAAAATTTCTTTCTTCTTTTAATTATTTTATGAAGCTAAAACCAATACGCTGGTGCCCTTAAATCTTTTTAATATGTCCACTACTTTAAATAAATGCATAAAATCCGCAGTCTAATAATCACACACCTTTCAAACACAAAGTCGATGGCAAGACTATTAACAATTGAACTGATAAAAAGTTAAAAGCAATATCGACCAACTTTTAATTAACTCCCGCTTGTTGTCATTCTACATAAATACTTTTACGCATTATTGTCTGTTGCAAAATTCTGTTTCTGCATTAAAGGCTCCGGATTATTCATCGACGCAATTTGGACAAATGTATAAAGCATTAACAAAGGGTTCCGAAGAACTATTATAGACTGTAAGCCACGTGCAACGATCGCATTGTTTCTACACAAAAGGCAACAGGGATTTACACGGTTCTTGAAAATCAATAACGAAACAACGGTGGTCCGATCGAAGGATGCATCTGCCATTGCAACGCATCAGACACGTCCATGCAAATATCTGATCCGCGATTTGTTTTCTATGCAAGACAATGCACCGTCGCTACATTCCGTTCTGTTGCTTGCTCGACATTGTTATTCATTACAATTAGATTTGTTGCGCATTAGATGGCGGTGATCTTGATCTGGAATTCTTTTATCGTGCGTTTCCTTGGACAAAAAAACTCTTCGATCAACTTTCGAAGCATCTTCATAATTTCTTAAAAAAAATTTCTTCACTTTTCCGTTCGATCTTTCTCGTAATTATAATTATTTGTACTTTGAATTGAAGTACGAGCAGTTCTCTGGTGCGACGATGCAGGGCGATGTGCAGAATGATTACGCTACTGCAACTATGTATATGTAATGTCAAAGAAAATTTTTTCTTGACTCGATTTTCTTTTTCTCATAAACGGAATCGCGTACGCTTTGAAATACGAGTCTTCTTTATTAGATGATGCAGGGCGACATGCGAACGGTCACGCCACTGCGACTATACACTCTCATTGACTACAGCGGCGTGTTTACTCCGCGTATAGAGCTCGTATACGTGCAAGCACACGATCGTGACACAGTCGTGGGGAACATGAATGCGCGACCTTGTGTGCGCAACAGGCGTCAGGATCCAAGTAGAGTCCATAAAGATTGTGCGATGAAGTGTACAAGTGGTGTCCCTACTTCGGTAGAGGCGGCCAGTTCTTGCAACAGTGGCGTAATTACCCGAGTGGATCCTTGTTTTTTGCCCCGCTCAAATGTTCTATTAATTGCGGACACGCCGATGCTCCGTTCTGGGTCGAAGATTTGTCAGAATCTCCATAACTGCCACGCAAAACAGTTCAACAAAATTTTTACTCGATTTACAAATTTTTCTTAGGACACACGTGAACATTAACATCAAACTTACCGAGCCTTAAAAGTAACTGATACATGTTGTAATATAATACATGCTCTCCTAAATATATTTATTTAATCATTTCCCACGAAAGCATCTCTAAGATTACAGTAATTGTAAAATAAAAAATATGGAACAGTAATTTTGACCGGCGATGGTAGATTTAGTGTTAAATTGTGCATACGCACGTGGTCCTTCATTCTTAATTTTTTTGAGAAGAATATTTCATGAAACAAACATGTCACTTTTATTATTAGACTGCGTGGATCTTCGGGCAATTTTATTGGTAGACTGTGGATTTTTATTTAAAATCTAGTCCTTTCGTTGTATTTTATTGTAGGCGCTTCGTATATAGCAAACAGTTTAATGTAGTGATCAACACATTAAAAATAAATACCTAATTTAGATACCACTATCCTATTTACAAAGCACACCATTTAGGAGTCGTCTGGTTTAGTAAGCATTCCATTTAAAAGTCACTAAAATAAAACACTTAACTATGCTCTAGATTACAAATGCGTACCTTAGTGATACTATGCGACTCTTCAAGGTCTACATAATGACTATGAGTCTCGCAACCATAAATCATTCAACCCCAATCCATCCCTTATACCAGTCTAACACATTCACCACGCATAGTGTGATAAACATAAAAATTACATCGCTTTATTATTTGTCAATGCGATTATTCGAATGAAAAATGACAAATAAAACATAGCTTGAATGTATTTATAACCAATTTATTTCATATAAACGAATGTGCAAACATTCGTCCGTTCAAAATGTCGTGTTCGAAGCGACGCGCAACGGCTGCATACACTAACGATTAAAAGTGAATGAAAATATTAAAATTTAAAGCAACTCCAACCTCACAATCGATGAAGGGACTTCGAAAGACTGTCTTATCTCTAAAAAAAAAAAAAACAGCGATCTGTGCGATTGCAACCAAAACGAGTCTCCCACTCGTTCACCCACGTGCCAAAGACGCTCCAGAAAAATCAGGGATCCGAACGCGCCCGAACACTCGGCGCCCCCAGTGCGTCCGCTCCTGGCTCGCAGTTGAGTCGGCCTCTTATAAAGGGAACCCACGCTAGAGCGCGGGCCGCATACCACGGCAGCTCGTCGTCCGGTGCTGTAGGTGAGGATCTATCGCGTGATCTAGCGAAAATCCGTGGCACGCGCGTGCAAGTGACAGCTCCGAAACTGCGCGGCGGGAAGAGAGTGCACGTTATCAGATACCTGCCGCGATGCTAATCTCGGAAACGGGCGGATCGGTGATCGGAGTGCGTAGTCGATGAGAAGGGAAATTCTCGCGGAGGGCAAGTCCGCTTGTTTACGTTGTCGCGGCTGTGGTCATGGAGACGCTGGTCTGACGTTGTTGTACGAAGAACGGCAACCGAGAGAGCGTGTGCGCCTCGCTGAGAACGAGAACCGGCTCGGTCTCGTATCCAAGGATCGGCGCAGAATACGCACGGGACGACGATCTATCGCGCAGCCACCGCCGGCGGCCGAAAACGCGATCAACGGGTACGTTGCCTGTTCCCAAGCGGCGTTCCTAAGCACGGATCGATCGACAGGTGACAACGCCTCGCGACCGGACGTTCTCCGGTGAAAGTTTTGCGAGGAACTTCCTACGAGTTTGCTCAAACCGTCTGCAAAACGGCCTGCCGTTCGCTCGTTTGCTTACCCAATTAGCATTGCCTGTTACGATCATCCTTTAATCAAGAATCTCGGTAATTACGTCCAAAGAGAACCTTGCAGGGAACGTTCATGTCTGAATCCGTTCCTTTGGTGTCAAATGCGAGAAAAAGATGAACAGTGGATTTATCATTTTCTGTCTCTCTAGAGTGGTTGAATAAAGTAGGACATTTTTACCCGGGTCCTGTTTACGAGGAGCATTTTTGTTCTGCATAAACAGGACTCGGATAAAAGTTCCTTTCCACATTCCTGTTTGTTCAGATTGATGAACACGCTGTGTATTATGAACAGGATTCGGATAGAAATTTTTTTCTGTATTCCTGTCTGGTGCATTTGGCGGGGAATATTTTAATTAGATGTAAACTGGACCCAAAAGTTTCTTTCTTCGTTTCTGTCTGTCGGTATTGAGCCCAGACATTTTTGTTTTGTATACACAGGACTCGGACAGGTCTTTCTATATTTCATAACCTTAGTGAGCTGCAAATAATCTATAAACGTTCTAACCTGTTGCTTGTATAGTCTATTTACCTTCTACCCATTGTTTTCATCGTAAACGCATAGAATCCACGGTCTAGAATTTAACAAGGAATTAATACCTAGGATGAAAACAGTCTTTACGAATGTTTTCCTTCAAAATCTGGAACTGAATCTTTCTGGGAAAGCTTATCATACAATCATTAATGAGATAAAATAAGATTGCCGAGTCGTTCATTTAGGTCAGTTGAAAGATGTGTCAAATTGACATGAAGAATAATTAAAGCTCAAAAAATCGTCTTGAATGATTAGATTACATTCTCGAGAGTGACTCGTCGACTCCCGATAAAAATTGGCACGATTTTTAAAAAATCTCGTTCTAAAAAAGAGTCTTGAATGATATAGTCGGATTGCTCCATCGATTCCCAATAAAAATTAGCATTGCAGTTGGACGTTTTTCTCCCCCCGGAAGTCCTTTATTGAACGAGTTTCTATAAACGATTCGAATTTATCGAACAGTCGGCGGTAAGGAATGCGTTTGAACGCGAAACGTCCGGTCGAAACGCGAGGTTTACGATCCCTTCGATGTTTACCGTTAACCGTCGACTTCACCGTTTTCCGGCGGCTGTTCCTTCGTCTGTTATCGCTACCGTTCCGCGATTTCAGTGCCGAGACAAGCGTTCGATTGTTCGCGGTTCCCGGTTTTCTCCGTTGCGAGGAATGAAGGCGGGAAACTGTTTGTCGGCGAATCTTCGCGCGATGATTCGCCGGATATATTGTAGCATTGGTCGAAATGTGCGCCCGTCGCGCGTCACAGGCACACGCGATACGCGAAATTGCGCCGGGCGCAGTCGCTTTTATTAATAGTGCAACCTAGTTACCGATCATCTGGCATCTTCTGACTGTAATAAGTATAGATAAGGCTCATAATCTTCGGCTGAGTAATTTGCGGTTTCTATGCTCTCTGATTTTTAAAGTGTTTGCACGATGTGTTCGTAGAATATGTTTTGTGCCGCGTCTTTTTGACAGTGAAGTGGTTTTTTATGGATCTGGGAATGCGTTGATCTTCTTGTGGAACTGTTCCAAAGTTTCTTTCCTAATGTACGCGTTAAACATTGTTAGATAACGTAAGCATACACAAACATGTCCGTTCGGGTTATTATTTTCTAAACTTAGATATTCCAATATTTCATTATTTGCAGTAATAGAAAACGAAACGAACTTTTGGGAGAACCTAACCTGGATTTTTTAATTCTTTCAAATAGAAATCCCGATAGGAAGCACTCAAGGTGATTTTATCAAAAATTGGAGTCCCTAGAGCAATTGAAAAAATGTATTAAATCATTCTGTGCTATAGTATTGATAATACTATCATTGGCTTCTATATTATTTCAAATAAAAATCGTGAAGGGAGATACTCGCGGTGTATTGATTCCAAATTGTCTTTGTCAAAGTGTCCACAGCTGAAACAGTGTCGACATTTATGAAACAATTCTGTGCGTATAATCTTAAATTTTTAAAAGATTCCTTTCTGTCTTACTTACTGTCTTATTCGATTTCGTATACATAAAATTTGCAATGAAAGATTTCTTCTGGTAATAATTCAATAAAAATCCTATTAACCCTTAATGCCCCGACTTTTAATTGTGAATATACCGGCAACTCCAATTTATTCTCATCATACTTCGACTTGCAAGTTTTTAAGTGTCGGATTTGAAATGCTACAATGACGTGTAAATAATAATATTAAAGTCATTCAAAACAATCTTTATTCATCTCAGAAGTAATATAATTTTGATTGTCGCAGATCGGTAGTGCCTGAGAGGCACACTTGGAGCGTTAAGGGTTAACATTACCTGTATGCATGATTACTCCTAAATTTCGCACAAGTCTGCCATAATCCAGCTATGCCACACCTACCACACGATCAACGCCGCCTATGTCAAGACTCTATACAAAATTCAATAATTTCTCGATCCTCGCACGACACCTGACGTAACCAATTATTTTCTGTTCCCGCAGAGATCATCGCCGACGCCTAACATGGTATATCGTCGCTATCGGCGCGATCGCTCGTGATCGATAAGCGGAAGCGATCGAAGGCAGCCCGAAAATAGAAGATAAACCAAATACATAGAATGGCCCTAGCTAGGATCAAGAGTTTCATCGACACCGGCTTGAAAACGGTGTCGCAGCCGTTGGACCGGACCGTGAATTTGGAACCGGAAGTCGGCATTAGGATCGTTCATTCGAGCAACGACAGGGCGCTGTACGTGACGGTGCTCGGTGCTCGACACTTGCCGCAGAATTTCGGTTTCACGCGTGTCAACAGCTACGTCGTCAAGGTAGATAACGGAGCTGTCCACAATATATTTCGCTCATGCTATCTGACCGGTTACGCAACCAGGCGGGAATGATCGCGCGCGAACCGTCACTTTAGCCTCTATTGACCGAACGAATCTTCGCAGACGGTGCTCGGGACGCGTGTGGGAAACCGCTTATCATCTTCTCCCCTCCCTTCAGGGAGCCGCCTAATTACGCCGATTAAAATTAGATTGAATTCGTTAGGGTCGGAATTATCTCCTGGCTCCCGGAGCCGGAAGATAATTCGATGTAAATGAATAAACTTTCACGCTGAACCATGCGAAACGATTCGTAGCTAAATAGTCGGTGATGATCGCGGACACCTTGTATGTTGGAGGAGTGGATCGTGAGTCATTCGCGATCGTCAGATTGTACGCAGAGGAACACGAGAGACACGCCCAAAATGATTTAACAGGGAGATTCTTCTGCACAATCGCGAAACTCTCTGGACCGCTTGGTTCCTGTTTGTATTTGCAGAGTAGAAGATCACTCTCTTGAATCAACTCTTCTCTTGTCCGTCTGTTGGTTCAGCGGAGTTTGTAGAATTTGGAACCGTGCCTGATCCTACTTAGATTAATGGAGCTCGCGGTGGGACTTACTGTGTTGCTTGGTGCAACTATTGTAATCCTTCATGCACAAGAATTATTTCTAGTATGCTTAGTATGTCGAGTATAGCTCTTTCTAGATGAATGAAACGTCTCTACGTTCCTTAGGAAACAATGCCCTCGAGAGCTAAATATAACAATCAAAAAATTCGAACTCAATACTGAACAGTATAGAATATCCATAATCAGAAGAACCAATAACTTCTGAAATAATCATTCAAATTCGTCCGCAAACGATTAATACTGAAAACTGGAAAATTCTCTCAAAAAAATTGTTCAATATCCACAGAAATTTTGTTTATAACTAAGCAAAATTATCCAGTAATTTCTTCCGAGTTAATCATTTGGAAGAAATTTGTTCAGCTTTTTCTAGACTCGCCGCAGGCATCAAAAGGCCAGTTAGGTGTGCGGTGTCTGAACTGTTGCTGCCAATACAGCAAGAAATGAAAGTAGTCCGTTTCTCTTCCAGGTGAAGCTGATCCCCGGAAAGGAGAAGTTCGAGACGACGTCGAAGAACGAGTCCTGGCCGCAGTGGAACGAGGAATTCACGTTCCACCTTCGCAAAGAGACCAAGCTGAAATTCGGCAAGACAAAAGTCGTCGAAGAGGAGATCAACGGCTCCAGATTCATCGTAGCGACGCTCTTCGCGATTCTCGAGGACAAGCCGTTGATAGCGACCGAGAAGAAAGAGGCAGACAAAGACAAGACTGGATCCCCCACGAAGGAGTCGCCGAAGAAAGGTGGCAAAAGGAAAGATGGACAGGGAGCGTCTACGGAGAACCAAGAACCAACGAAGGATAAATTGTTGAGCAAATTTTTTGGAAAGAGTTCCGACAAGTCTACGGAGTCTACGGTCACCGAGAGGAAGATGTACGACAAGAGACGCACCGTTGGAGCAACAACCATATCTTTGGATCCGAAGAATTTTACGTCGAAACCAGTGAAACCAAAGCACCCCAGCGACGTGTCCACGGGGGATATGTGGAGGCCTTTGCGGCCCATTGCCAGCGGAATTTCTGGGGCCGAGGACAAGGTGAGTGGCCCCTAATCAGGCATAGTTTATTGAGGATGTCAAGCAGTGCAATCTGAGAGGGGCCTCGTGGTCCCTTTTAACTCTGCAATGGAGTTAAACGAGGTCTCAATCTGACTGTAGAGGTCTGGTTAGCATAGCCAGTTGAGGAAGACAGGATTGGAGGATGTGTGTTAGGGGACTGCGCGGATTTTGTGTATTTAGGCAAAAATTAGTTGGCCAAATGCAAATGAGACATTTAGAGAATTTAGGAAGACTCAACTCAACCCAATTTATCTAAAACTCTTACTTAGTTAATCAAATTGAGAGGAGATTTATTTCATTCCTATTACTGGCAATCGATGCAGATAATTTTTATTTTATGTTATCTTGAACTTACTGGATTTATTAAGAGAAGGAACACGTTTCTATTGAATTCCTGTGTCTTGCAGTCGATGCAGACAACTTTTATTTTACACATAAATCTACAGTCTAGTTGTTAATAGACTAATATCATTTTTGGTGTCCTATAAAGTCTAAAATTACTCTGATCTTCTTTGTAATATAGTAGACGATTGCATTTTTCTAAATCAATTTATATTTAATGATCCACAACCCACTTATCAAAAATACTCTCTTCAAGAGTCTCGCCAATACGGGAACCCTTCTATAAAGTGCGTCTTGTTCTTTCGAGTGAACGGAATAGCCGTTGATGTTATTAGGAAGCCGATCGAATGATAGGAACGAGTCTGATAGGATCAGAGAAGAAGCAAACTCTGGTTAGAACTGATTAGATCCATTGCTAGTTCAATTCCCATCGATTGGATCTTCAATTGCGTTTACTGCGGCGATAGCGGATCTCGAATATCCAATAAGAAAAGAACGTTCTCTAATCATTTCTCTTTGTTCACAGAGGGAAAATAAGAAGGGTCAACTCGAGCTATCCCTCTGCCAAGAGAAGACAGACAAACGAGAAGAGGGTAGCGAGAAGCTGGTGCTGTCTCTGCACCGTCTGAGATGTTCTTTGCAGACGATGCACGAGCACGAGGCCTTGAAGGGGCAGATGTACATAAAGATGTCTGTGGTGGACAACGGCAGGGTCACTCATTTCTGGAAGAGCAACCGATTCACGCCTTGTGTTTCGATGAAGTTCGCGCCGGAAATGGCGCGGGTGATCGCTGACAATCCTTATCAGGGTGCTCTGAAGGACGTCAGCTTCGTAATCAAATACGTCTCCAAGAATAAGATGGGTAAGGAACCCCTGAAACACCCATTACCACTGAGCCTACCAAGCGTTGAAACTAACTGGAACACTTTGATAAAAATATCGAGTATTTATTTGGATTTTATGCGATTTTCATTGCAATGCATTTAGGTTAGAAATAGGTCAAATATAAGACTGAGGAAATACATATAAGAAAAGAGGAAATACACTTTTAAGTTCTATTTCTAACAATTGACTGAGACAATTTTTATTTTACATTAAGATCCGCAGTCTAGTAATCACAATAATTTTAAAAGAAGAAATATGAAACCAGTCATTCGATGGTAGGCTTAGTATTAATTCTCAAACAGTGTTCGCTGACCGTGAAATTTCTTTCTGCAGGAAAGAAAACGACAGTTGGTCATTTCGTGATCGGGCCGGATGTGGCAGGACAGTATGGCGAACAGTGGAAGCAGGCTCTCGCCAAACCGGGCCAGCAGATAACGAAATGGCAGTCGTTCGAGTGAAGATGACAAATTTTGTTCGCGCGAGAACGTGCGTCATCGACGTTGAAAACTAATCGAGGGTGCCATTGAACGGTACCATTCCAAAGAACGTTGAAGCGGAATTTTGCTCAGTTTTTTCTTTCTTTTTTGTTACACACGGGAAATTCACTCTTCGAGGCAGATCGCACGTATTAATATCTCGCACCTATTGTATTTTGTACATAATTTATTCCTCTAGAAACGTTTAACCGTCCGCGTTTCCTGGACGAAAGGGGGACAACGTTCTGCCAGGAACGCGAATAACAGAACCGTCCAGTAAAATAAGTGCCTGTCGGTGTGCCGGGGCCGAGAAACTGTATTTTTATTATTGGGAGGGAGAGAGGGAGAGAGAGAGAGAGAGAGAGAGAGAGAGAGAAAGAGAAAGAGAGAGAGACAAAACACTGTATAGTGAATCTGTGCCAGAAGCGATCTTAAACGGACGCCGAAGGAATTTTTACTTTTGTATTAACGACTCCGCGATCCAACACTTACTTACGAGGATGTATTCAGGTCAACGATGAAAATTTCGCTGATCCACAATTTTTTATTCGACACTTGTGTATAGGCATACACGAGCGTGTATCGTGTCCACGAATTATTTTAAGACGATCGCGACGGTATTTTGTAAAGCATTATTTATACCGATGTAAGTACGTGTATAGGCATTTTTGTGAAACCGACTGTAATCCAACGATTACTCTTCAGATCCAAGTGATTACACCAAAAAAAAAGAAAAGAAAATGACGACGATTGAATATGTTATTATTAACGCACGTAATTGTATAACAAAGATATGTATTTTCTATATCAAATACAC
Source organism: Halictus ligatus (assembly GCA_028454255.1). Classification (NCBI taxonomy): domain Eukaryota; kingdom Metazoa; phylum Arthropoda; class Insecta; order Hymenoptera; family Halictidae; genus Halictus; species Halictus ligatus. Next base: position 9,669,074 of record CM052146.1, read on the forward strand.
ATACACACACAAGCGCGCGCGCATAGACACACAAACAACGTTGTTACATTGTAAGGATGATATTAACGTTTTCTACACCTTGTTTTCAATAGATCTTTATTTATCACTTTTATTGTACACGTGTAACAGAACACATAAAAGGAATGGTGCGTTTCTGTATTCAATGGTATGTTTTATTTGCTGCGTTTGTTCCGTTAACTAACTAACACTCTCCGGGAAAGTACATATAAAAATATAAAGAAGCGTCGTGATATTTTTATAATTAATACTAACTTCACGAACTTAATAATGGACGGTAATGACAGTCTTATCTGTAATGTGGTTATTTATAATATCGATCAAGTACAGTGCACGCCCGTGGCGTTCACCTTTTGTACTAGGCCACTCTAAATTCACGAGTATGTTCACAAACATACGTTTATTGCGTCGATAAAAACATACTTCTCTAAAAGTTACAACGATGATGAATACCTTCTGGCTCCAAGGTAAAAAGTGATATTGTACAATCGTTTAAAAAATCTCGTATAAATATCATCTTAATTCGTCTAAAAAATTTTCCCTAGCAAGGCGTAAAAAGGCACTTTTTTGTATACGTTTACAAAATACTGAAATTGATTTCAAGCGTTATTATGACTCTAAGAAAATTTGCACATCTTTACTTCCCTGACGTTCAGATCGTAAAATTGTTTAAAAAATTGTAAAATTGTTAAAAGAACTCTCCTTAAGTAAGTACGAGCGGATCTCTATACTGTAAAAAATGTATGATCAAAAGATGAATCGATTCAGTTTGTCAGATCTAAGCATTAAAATCTTTGGTCAACTTTGTTAAGTATAGACAAGTACATATCGCATTGAAACTATGGCAGCTATCAACGAGACGATTAGACTGCTGCGATTGTACGGAGCTGCATTGCAGCCATCCTTGCTATTGCAAGTGCAGTATTCCATGAATATGTTGTAAGTCCCAGTTCTCATGAGACAAAATCTCTCGTCACCCTGAATTCCTGGCTCGCCCATGTAAGCGCAACTACGAAAGTACCTCCATACCCCATTGACTAAGAACAATGATAAGATTCATAAAATAGAAGTATAAACCATTAATTTACCTAATTAATGCATTCACGTACCTTTCTGGCGAATCTTGCGACACATTGTTGGTCTGACCCCTGGCAAATGCTCCAGATCGGGTTCTTGTTTACAGTCTGTGATTGGCACTGTCGTATTATCAAAGGGATCTCCACATTTTGGATCTGAGTCTGACCTGCATACCCAGCACTTAATAGAATATCCTGTAAATATTAGATGATTCAAAATAATATTTCAGTAAAAATGAGTAGAAATTTAAAAGAGTAGAAAAGTTAAAACAGATTAAGAATGTAGATCAACATTTTGGAATTATTAAAATTATTCAGAAGACAAAATTTGTACCTATATAGTTCCTATTTTGTGCAATAGGTGAAGAAAATTTTTGTTTTTCATAAAGGTCTGCAGTTTAAAATAAAAGACAGCAGCTTAAAATGCTCAAGTGAATTGTACTGAAGATCAGAAGAGTTTAAAAGAATCGAACTTTTTGAACTTGATTAAAATTGTTAAGAAGGGAAAACTTTCCGTCTGGTCCCTGCTTCTTGCAATCGATGTAGAAAATTTTTGTTTCGCACAAAAATTTGCAGTTTAGTGAAAACAGAAATTGAGAAAGGTCAAGTGAATCGTGTTCGTTGTTGTCTATTAATTTGTCAACAAAGCAGCTGGACGAAAAGGATATTTTGAGGGCGAATTTCTCCAAAACAATACTTGAAGGTTATGATCTAAAGTGTAAACGATCGATGCACTGATAAATATTTACCTTGATGCACGCAGAACAGGAAGAACAATACTGTCAACAAGCCGCGAATGTTATTTTCCTGGGCCATTTTCAAAGAGGCGAGTGATCACTTAATAAGAACTGAAAATAACTTGCGTTAAGACGCAACGTTAATTACTACAACTGCCCACGCCTACGACTGACCACGCCACTAAACGGACTGTGCCAGGACCGGCTCAACCATGTGCAGGACCTAGTCACAAATTTCTATCGTGAAAAATATCTGCCGAGTCGCGTACAATACCGAAAAACGTAAGAATCCGTTTGAAAATTTTTTATTAAAGGCTACCTTGAATTTTTTAATGAAAATCTATACTTTTGGTATCATATTATGGAAGAGCAGAAAATTACCAACTCGAAACACTGCTTTAAGGTGACTTTAAACAATAAATGACTCTTTTTACAACCTACATATCCAAAATAAAATATAAAAGAAAACTTCCACTTTACTTCATTACCAATAAATAAGAACATAGCTGAAGTGATTGTCAGCTGTTTAAATGAATAATCAAATAAAAATTAAGAATTACGTTTTCATTGAACTTTTTAATTGTACGCTAGTGTAAATTATCAAGACAGTGTCTGTTGGTAAAATTGTGCACGAAGGAAATTATATAGATTCCCTTTTAAATTAATTTAGTACCATTAGCACAATTTAGTACCATTCTCCCTACGTTACTGAGCCGCTCGATCGCCTTCGGCGATAGTCGGATCACGTGTCTCGATCCCGAATAAGACCTCGCCCGATCCGTAGCACATTATTTAATAATATGCGCTAAGAATTTGATAGTGACAATTCGAGTTGCGAAAGAATGCATCGTGTAGCAAGAACCGATACTGGTCTATCAAAATGCACACAATTTATCTACGCAACATCGACGGTAAGAGTCAGTTTTATCGTTCTGATAATTCCTGCAACACGCTGAATTAAAAATAGCCGCGATTATCCTTATCGTATACCGAGAAAGCGTTGTAAAGATCGGATAATACGTTTACGCTACGAAAAAATTTCAATTGCACATTTTACAGCGTGTTTTGCACTTCACTGAGCCGTTTGCCAGCTGTTTAATAGACTACATTCAAAAGAAGCGGGAGTACAGTGAACTTCGTTCTGTTGCGTTTAACGTATAATCATCTTGTGGGTATAAAAAAATACTTGAAAATGCTGTCAGAGGTTTACGAAAGCCATGCAAATATTTTACCAGGTTTTAATATAACTGAAACATTTTTTACTGAACATTCATTCGTTTTGAAGGCATGGAAAACATTTGGAAATTTAGTTGAAGTCATCTAAGTGTTTTATTATTTTCTACATCAATCAATACACTTTTTATTCAATATGTAACCATTTTAGAGGCACAACAACACTAGGCAATGTTGTTAGAGACACTTCGACCCTCGCGGGACGGTGTTTTGACGCCTGTCGTTGGTTGCCCTCCAGGTTGCGCCGGTAAACACTCGTTCGACACGCCGCTCAGTTGAGGATAACCGTTCGCAAAGACACAGCCAGTTTTGAGCGACTTTGCGCCAGTCAGATTCAGCCGTCAAACTATTCTTCAACGTCGTGCAGTCGTCGTGCAGTCGTCGTCATCTTTCATTTTTACGAAGACGTTGTACTATAAATTTTACGGTCAGCCGTAAGATGTAAGACTCCGTAGATTCGCGATAAGGTAGAGTGACCACGTTACCGACAAAAATAGGCGAAAAATGGTTTTACGTGCCTCAACTTTTCGTCCTTATATGAGAATATTTTTCGCTGGGAAAGGGCTCATTCGAGTATATGCAGATATTTGGTAATATAAGTGTTCGAAGTAGGCCAAAAATTGACGATGTGCGTGCCGTGGAATTCCAGCATTTTTATGTCATTGGATGAGTTTCCTGAATGAAATCGAGAGTAGCGCGCGCTAGAAAATATCTCCAGCTACAAATTAAGCTGTATTTTGTCTTGATTCTCTGCGAAATAAAGCCAAAAACTTGAAGCACGTTTCTGGCGTCAGAATTCATGATATCGATGATATAGAGCAAAAAATGTGACAAGTTTGGTCACAGACTTAAGACCCGTCGGATCAAGACCAAGACAGATCTTAAGTCAGCGGCTGAAGGCTGTGAACGAAAATTATCAATTAAAAAGTCACGTGAATATCCCGGCTCTTAACGTTACAATTGTCTGAATCATTCTTCTGTCTTACTTTTTGATATAATTCAAGTAATAAACACAGATGGGTTGATCAATGTTCACACTAAAACTACCACCATATTATTTATTTTAGAATTGTTGAAATTATAAAGCCACTTCCCAAGGGAATGATTGAATAAATTTCTTAAAACAAACATTCACTATTATAAAAATAGCAAAGAGTACTTTTTATAAAGCAGTCAGTGGCTGACGGCTGTGGACGGAAATTATACAACAATTACCGACCTGCTGACTCTGCAAATGTCACGTGACTACCCTTGGCTCTTAAATACAAATTGCCCGTCAATTATCTATGATTAAATCGTAAAACACAGAAATGGTATCCTGCACCAAGAAATTAAACGAGATCCGAAGTGTCTTCTCGGGCCCAGTCTTCACGCGTCCAATTAAGGGTTGAGGATACCTCGGCAAAGAAACATTCCCAAATTAAAAATCGCACCTGTGCCCGTCAAAGAAGGAGAGACACCAAGCAGAATGCTGGGTAAAAGATAGCCTCTGAACATTTCTGGATCGGTTGGCGCGCTGAATCAGGTTCAAAGACGCGCAAGAGCGACGCGCCGGGCATTGTGTCGATTTTTGCTCGGGCCTCACCCTGTGGCCCGCAGCAGAATCGATTCGCTTTTGCGGGTGGTCCGTGACCGGAACGAGGCGTAGCCGGGTCCCGAGGAAACATTTGAATGCTATAAATAAATATAAATAAATTGATTTGCCGGCATTAGCATAAGTAGCTGGGAGAGCCGAGGCTTGCCCCGTCTGCGGCTCGCGTCTCTTTGCTGTCTGCCTCCCTCGCTCTCCTCCCTCTCTCTCCTTCTCTCTCCTCCTCCTCCTCCTCTCTCTCTCTCTCTCTCTCTCTCTCTCTCTATTGCTCTCGCGAGACCAGACGTTGATTTATACCCGATGTCCCTTAGGTTCCTGCGGCATTCGCCGTCCCTTTAACTTAAAAGGACACGGAGCTACGATCGGGACGCGCGTCCGTCTCGTCTCGCGAACTTGTACGCGTGGGAATTAATTCCGAAACCATGAGATTCTGTCATCCCCCCCTCTCGGAATGGCACTGTTTAAATGATGCGATAAGAACCCCGGCACGTACGTGTCGAGACTTAACGCACTGCTATCGCCGAAGTCGCGAATAAATCAACTTTTTAGCCCTCCTCGCTCTGAAACGAGTTCGAACAGTGATGAAGATTTCAAACAAAATCTACGGAACACGAGACGTATCAGCAAATTTACAAAGCGAACCAAATATTGTTAGGATCTACCAGACGGTTGTCCAGGTAATTGCTACAACAGTATTCGGTATTATACATATACCTTAACTTTTCAATTTATATTTCATTAAATAAACTACTTTATTTTACAGAATTTTTGAGTTTCCCGAGTTGGCAGTCAAGCTGTTCATAGACTATTCAATTTCGGAAAATTTTCTTTTAAATAGTAATCCCGAAAGAAATTGCATTATATTTTCACATGTAGAAGTTGCTGTTCTAAATAGTAGACAATGCGTGAAATGAATCGTTCTGATTTTTTCTTCCAGTGATAGCCAACGCGTTGAAGAAGATTCTCGTGTAAATCCGTAGTACAGAACTGACTTTGAATCAAACCATGAACCACGTGTCCGCGTCAACAGATCTATTTGGCGCGTCGAGCGTTCCTGGAAGCAGGATCAACGCGTTTACGAGGGAAACACGGTTCCCTACAAAATGAACCGCCTGAACAGCCTCTCGCTCGCGGCTCGATCTTTTCCCTAAAAAATCTGGCAATTTCGTGTAATCTTCTTGGAGGGCTGGGCGGGGCCCAGACCGCAGAGATACCGTGGCAGGGATCAGCGTGTGTCATTAACCGAATCCTCCAAACGACCGTGTCCTTCCTTTCTCCACGGTCGGGACACGGTACCTGTGTTACGTTGCCGCCTTAAGGATCATCTTCTTGCGCAAAAATTGATATACCGAACAAGGCTCCGGGCACCCGTCCGACGATTGCCCCGGAGTGAAACGTTAAGCTACCAAAGAGCGACAGCGATCGTTTCACGACAATTTCCTCGATGATGTCCGTTAGCAAATAATGAATTTTTACGAGCGAGCCGATATGCGCAGTGTCGCGAGTAAAACGCGTCATACGATCATCTATTTCCGTGAGCAACGTCACGTTACCATACAGTTTTGTCGATGTGTGCTCTCATTGTAATTTCATGAGAGTTGCGACCTGTGTTCTGACTATGGAGAGCAAAGGTACTTCTGAGACGATAATAACTAGGATCGTTCAGTTATAAGGATAGTTGGATCGTTTGTGATCTCATCATTTTACATTTCAATAGCTGACAATGATGTCAGAGGCAGATCCTGCGACCCTACAAGATCTTAAGCCTGTTCTGTGTGTCCCGAATCCTTCAAGGACTTCTATTCGAGTCGTTTGATAATTGGCAGAAGCTATTGCAAATATTGATCGACATCAAGGCACTATACTAATTCTAGATTATCTACCTGACATTTTGAAGTATCTATAAAGAGCATTAAAAAGTCTGAATCGCACAGAGATTGTGACGGTATCAGTAATTAAGTCGAGGAGCTAACAAAATAGAATTAACGGATATATAAATTGCCTACAGATTATGTCGGTGTTAGTAACATCGTGTATCGTCGATTGTGCAGAAGGAAACCGACAATCGTCGTTCCTGAAGAGCTAACAACGTAGAGTATAGCTTCTTGCGATCTCGGGCCACACGGTGCGTCGTTCTTCAACGTCCCCAGCCGTCTGCAGCTCGTCCCCGAGGGCTCCGACGACAGTACCCCCTATCAGGCAGCACCCCACCACCTCAGGGCCACCCTCCACTTCCGCTTCGCTTGGTAGCCACTCCTCTCAGCCTCCGTTGATACTTCCTCGCGCGTGTATCTCGTCAGTCGGCTCGGAGCCACGTGCGTGTGCTCGAGAAGCTCCGCTCGGCTGGTCATCGGCAGCTCTACGCTATCAACCGACTTCCTGGTTGGCAATCGGTCTCTAGCACTCTCGAGCAACGGTTCCCAGAAACGTCTATCGCCAACTAAGAACAGACAGCTTGCTCGATAATTCGACTCGTCAGCAACCGAGCGAAGACAGGACGAGAGCAGAAGGATCCGCGAGTGACAATTTTCCCGGAATCCCTGCGATCCGTCTCCTCAGTTAAAGGGAGTCCTGGTTGAAGGGAACCCTCGAAGAGAACACGTCAACGAAGAATAATGGAGTGCAGCTCGAAGGCGTGATGTGTCCACGGTAATATGTACCGATCCGTCCGCGGCGTTCTGCCGAGGGAACCGCGCCGTCTCGACGGTGCGACGTCGCGCGTCTAAAACGACCAGGAAACCAAAACTCGAAGACAGATGTTCGAACCAGGGAGGACTAAAAATATCGGCCGCTGGCACGCCGCTCTCGCAAGCTGTACTTGAACAATCCCGCCGGCTGGAGAACCGGCCGCTCCATGAGACCGAGCAGACCCGACACAATCCACGAAGAAACGGCGCGATTCGCTTCGAGTGCCAGTTTCCGGACTCAGGATAAAGTCAACTTCCTGGGGGAAAAGTAGACCAGAAAAATCGAGACTCCCGAGAGTGTGTATGACCGGTACACCTTGACCAGCTTCCTGAAGGAACACGTAGCAAAATTGAAATTCGTCAGAATTTTAGAACAGTGCGCACCTGGTACATCTTGGTAACTGATGAAAAATGGAGAGACTTGAGAACAATTAAAATTCTTCAGCTTTGTGCACCTTGAATAGCTAGAACTTCCCGAAGAACCTTAAAGATTTAAGTAGAATTCCTGGTATAACTTAGTGAACTATCTGAAGAAATATACAGACTTGAGAAAAAATTCTTGAGAGGCTAAAGTCTTCGAGCAGTGCATACCCGTGGAAGAGGACCTCTCCAGGGGTGAGTTTTATCAATGAACTCGGTTGCCGTTTGATGTCGGGTCTTTCCCTGGAGCATTGTCCAATCCCCGGTGAAACAGGAGAGACAGAATCGTATCCGCTTTCGCGGTGTTACATAAAGAATCAGCAGCGTAACGTATACTCCCGGCTGGTTTGCGTGGACGCTCGTAATATCCTGGTGTCTTTCTGCGAGGGAACGTGCCTCGCCACCTGTACCCACTCGAGTCAGCGGCGTTCGCAGTCTCTCGATCCTCCTACTGTAATCCTACACACCCGACTGCTTCCGCCCGATTCATCGATCCAGCAACCGGCTTATCGATCTCGCCTTTACGCTTGTTTTACGGTCGTTAGCGGAATCGATGCCGATCTCGGACGAGTCGATCGCAAGCCGACGCGTCTAACGTTCATCCGATCGAGATCGTTGCGGCAGATTGGCTAAGTGAATTCTTGTAATTACCGAAACTGTTTGTGGGAGTCGTAGATGCCGGAGGTTATCCTGCTTTCATCGTTCGCGCGTTGCGCAATCGATTGGGGCCATTAATACTAGGTAAATCCATATTGCAATTTAATTGACCTGCGTTGAGCAAGACGAATTCTTGCGATCAGCGATATAACTGCTTCGCTTGCCTGTCTATTCTATTTGATTTCTGCTTGACACTGCTAACTGGAGTAACCCGACGCGACGGGTCAAAACGATCCGTTGCGGATCGTTTCGTTGTCGCGTGTTGTGTTTTTCAGATCGTATTATTCGCGTGTCGTTTTACACATACGTTTCTAGAAATCCCCACGGTTTCTAACGAAATTTGTGCTCGTTAGGGATCCAGTAAGAGACAAATTAATTAAGTTGCATCTGTTTTTCTGCTTGCTTCTAAAGATCAAAAGTTACCTCACACACACACAGTTAATCAGTCCCTATAACATTACTGCAAATGTTTTTCTCCTTCACAATACTAGATCATTATTCGCAGTCAATTAACATCGTCGATAACTCTGCAAGTGTCTTTCTTTCCCATATGCATATGAAATAATCAGAGCCGTAATAAAAAGACCGTATTCCTCGTTCACATATTCAGCACTCACAAGCTTCAATAATCCTTGAAAAAATAGTAAGAGCCCCGTATAACAAGATTTTCATTTAACAATTGACTCCTTCTATGTACTAGGTGTACATATTAATAACATCATTTAATATTTACCTATATAGTACAGTGATTCAAGCAATTAGCTGCTCCAAAAGCGACTCTCTCCTAACCTCGTTTAGCTTTCTCCCCAAACGAACACCATAAATCACTATCCACTGCAGACGAATACGAAATTTAGATAGATACAGTGAATTCTCGATATATGTCAACAACTCGATCCAGGAGACATACCCGAGTTATGTTTACACTCCTCTACGAGGCCTCTCAGAGGTATACCCCGCGGTAGTGGGTATAATTCCGCGACGTTTACCATCCAGGCCTTGGCGACATATATAGAGAAATCACTTTACCGACTTTTTCCGAGGGAGGAAACCAGTGATAGAAGATTCCAAACGTCGCAGATCATCCCAAGAGTCATTCTAATCCCCCGATACCTCGTTAAAAGGGAGCACCATTCGGTGAAGCTTCCCGCTCATTAGAATCCTCGAGATTGGTTTCGCGGGGTTGATTACCCAGCCGACGAAATTAGCCGTGTATCTGCGACTACAGGCATCCGGAAAAAGCGCTAATAACACGGCTGTGATCCTGATCGATGGTTTCAGCGTCGCGCTTCGAGAAGGAGGACGACGGAACCGGGAAAGAAGAGGAGCCCGGCTGGAAGAGACGATCGCGGATGATGAGCAGCGGCGAACATCGTCACCGAGGTTCAGCGAGAGTTCAGCCCCCTCCTCGAGGAGTTCTCGTTCTTCCACTCATGGTGTTTTACGGCGCGGTTGTTTGAAATTCTTCGCGTGGAGTCGCGCCCGTATTTATAGAGCCGCGCGCGTTGTGTGCACGCGCTCGCGAGTTCACGCACGTAGATTCGCTCGCGCACGCCTCGGGAGGAAGCGAGGAGAAAGAGGGTGCAAGCGGAACGGAGAAGAAGAGAGAAGAAAGAGAAAGGGGAGTAGAAGAGGGAAAGAGAGCAAGACGGAGGAAGAGAGCTAGAAAGGGGGTTGAAGGGGGAAAGAGAGAGGCATCGACGACGGAACAGCCCGTCGGAGGAAACGAGAAAACGGAGTCGCGTTGCGTCGACGGGGCTAAACGGAGGGACGAGCACGCGGCACGTCGCGATCATGAAGCGATGCATCCGCGACAGGAGCACCGAGCTTCGTCGTCGAGCACGTCCTCGGCGTCGTCGAACTGTCTGCGCTGGCTGCCCCCACTGGCAAGCCTCGATTCAGCGGGCATGATCGCCCGGCTGCCACGAACCAACGCGGTCCTCGCCGTCGTCGTCGCTCTCGTTCTCACCGTCGGAAACGTCCGCACCGTCGCCGCAGGGTTCGTCGATGACGTTTCGGTAAGTACGCTTAATTCTGCTTCATTCGATCGTCGGCTTCTATGTCAGCGCGATAGCCGCCTGCTGTGTTTGATACGGTGATACGGTGACGATAGCCTGTTGGAGATTTGTGAATTGAACCCTTCGCGAAATGCGCTGCGAAACACTAGTGAATATTTTCGTTGTGTAGGAAAAATTAACCCTTTGCACTCGGCGCTATTTTCATGCTAAAGCTAAATTTTTCTTCCGTCTTAGAATATTTTCATTTTATTCATACAAAACAGAGGGTTAATTCAGTTTTTCCAACACCATCTTCAATTTAAAGCTGTGAAAGGATTGACGGATTTTGACGCGTTCTAAATAGACTGCGAATTTTATGCGTTTATGACAAAAGTGTGTAGGTGAAACATGAAATAGTAGGAAGATGAAATTATTGAAGGAGGAACCAAATTTTTATTTGGTTCTAGTGCTTTATGATCGGAGCAGAAAATTTTTCTATCGAATTCTGTCAAATGCAATTTATAGCACACGAATTAAAATATTGTCACAGTGAATTACAAAATCGTAGACTCCACACGTTTGTGATGCTGATAGTACACGTGTTGAGAACATGAACATATTAGTTGCATTTTGTTAAGATTACTAAAGAAACAAGGTGACATTTACGTAGCGACTGTTTCTTGCAATTGACGTAGACGCTTTTTATCTTGCATAAGTATCCGCAGTCTGGTGACGATGCACTAAGCGAGCAAGAAACGTGATTCCATAAATTCCGAGCAAATTTCTAGCGGACCTTCAGAATCGTGAGTAACTATCTTAAATAATATAGAATGTGTTCACGTGCAATGCCTCCATTGTTCTCAAGTTTTATACTATTTGGTGAAAGTTCGGTTTTAATACGCCACGAGTATCGTCCATATTGATGATACTACTTCACCGGGGAAGTCGCGATCGAAAGAAATCTATGGAGAAATTACAGACCATCGATAGCTGTTAGTTTCTCCACGGTAAGGACGTATCTTCCCCGGAACACACCGGATGCATTCCTACCACAAGCTCATCCGTGTCTGCTCGTCCGTAGAATTCGGGACAATAAACTTTCTAAATTCCCTTTCATTTTTCGAGTATCTCTGCGAGTAACGTTATTCCAGAAGAAAACGTTCGTCTCGACGAACACGCACGACAATTCTCACACCTGTCCTCGAGCCGTTTAATTTCACTTTCCGTCGACCGAAATTCGAGTCAAAGCATCGTGTCCACATCGTGCACGCGCAATTAAGCAACCGAGCGACATAAAATATGAATAAACGCCGCGGTACGACGTTAAGAGCGAGAAAAAAAGTGGGGACCAGAAAATCAGGCGAACGAGCTGCCCGTATCGGGACGCATATTGATCTGCTTAATTAGAGACAAGATACCGGTGAGAACCGTGGTTTTTGCGAAGATTAAGAGCAATCCGGGACGTCGTTAAACGAAAGTGAGTTAGTTTCGCCTCGGACCGACAATTCTTTCCACGTCAACAGCTTGGCAACGCGTTTTCAGCCGGGATACTATTGCCACGGCGCGGCGTCGTGTTACCGGGAGAATCGAAACGGGTCGATCTCGTGGATCGTAAAACCGATCAGCAGGACGGAAGAGGGGATATTACGCGCACCTAATGCGCCGTAATTTCGATATTTATCAGCGCGGTCGTAATGGATCTCGTCCCGTTTCGTTCCGGTAAAAAGGAATCGACGCGGGCGCGCGCGCGAGTTCGGAAAGGGACGAAGCGGTGACTGCGAAAACGGAGCAAAAAGGCGAGAGGGACGCGCGAATTCGGCGAACAGATGCGCGACACGCGAGATGAGGACCTAATGGAAAACTAAAAATGTGCATTTGCCCGTCGCGCCGCCGTTTTTTCTTCCTTCCCGTTCGCCGGCGTGTAATTTAATTCGCAACGCGGCGGCGCGACGCCGAGGCGGAATTGCCAACTGATCGATGAGCGTGGATTTTACGGCCGGAGAAAGAATTTGCACGGCTATCTGCGGTTTTTATACCGAGAATCGATCGGGAAGAGTGCACGGGACAGTCTCGAAGCAGAAAATTTTCATTCCGTTATTGCTGAGAAAGAATGCCGATACTCCGAGGTGTATCTCTCACGATGATGTCTCCGGAGGGGTTTTTTTTTTATTATATTTGTTGCTGACAGTAACAGCATCTGCAGCGATTGTGCAACGGCCGTGGTGAAAGTTCATGCTAGGATCGGTTGCTTCACGCAAACTAGATTTTTCCACCAATGAAGATCACCGAGCGCCGACTTTCAGTAACGCTGGTATAAATAATTTAATGGTAATTATCAATCTTGCCGGTTGCTGACTTAACTCGAGAAAAATCGGATTCTTTGCAGTTCGGCGCGGCGGCGGAATTGAATCGATCTCGTTCCACCAGTTGCCCAACAAGTATTCCATGAATTAACATTGATGGAACGTTAATGAGCCTGACCGCAAATAGAACTCTCTGCCAGGCGCGTAGACAAGCGATTTAGGAGCCAATCGTTCGCCCACGTTGAACAATGTTCTTCCGCAAATACCAGAGAATTTCTGTCGATTCATCGACGCGAAATTGGCCGTGTGGCGTTTAGCGGCCAGTTCGAGGACAGCCTCGAGGAGACCGAGCCGATAGAGCATTGTGTTTGCCACGAAACTAGCAATACGAACGCGGTCCTAAGCGGAGGAACCTCGTCTACGACGGCGCAGTAATTACTATAATTTCATTTAGTAGCCATCTTCGAATTCCGTCGATCTCATATACCAGGGTCCTCGCTGGCGTGTGTGAAACGACTCCGTAATAACGGATCCGCTCGGACCGTAAAAATATTGGGTCGAATTATCGCTTCAAAATGGCCGGAGAAGCTTCGAAATGCGTGTCTAAAACCTATTTCTATCCTGACACAAAAATCACAAACTTTAACAAAGGAACTCATAATTTCCTCGAAATCGTGGGTCACTTTTTGGCCGGATTTCGAGGAAAACTCAATGTTCCGGTTGCCGATTCGAGTCGAAATTTGCAGTAACTCGTTCATCCTCCCCGCTATCTCAGTCTTCGAAATATCTTTTCCTTCAACGCTCGAGTTGCAAGCTTTCGATATTTTGAACAGATTGTTCGAATCATAAAAACATAAGAGTGAATTATCACTGAAGATCTCTGTTCACCCTCCAACAAAATTCACAAGCTTCATTCACCAACCTCCCTATCTGTCCAAAATCTTAACCCAGTTTTTGGCTGGAAATCGAGCAGAATTCGATCTTCGGGTTGTTGATCCGAGTTGAGATTCGATGTGAGTGATCTACTAGCGATCTTCAAGGCTCCAGCAACTCATTCATCCTCCCCGCTGTCTCAGTTTTCCGAAATACCTATCGCTCGAGATGAAAGCGTTCGGTGTTCGTACAATGCGAACCTGCCGCGGACCCGAGGCGACGAAAAAATCGTCGAGGAGGATTCCGAGCGCAGAATTCGCAGCTGCGGCTCTCAGGTTACCACCCACAGACCCAGGGACATCAAAGCCGACCATTCGTGCGCGACACTTACACCGAACTTTTTCGTTCCCGGGCACCGATGATCCCGATAACATTTACTCGCGGACCACGGCAGTCGGGGTTTATATTTAGGACGTCGTTTCTCTCTCGATCGCGATGTTTTCGTGGCACGGAACGCATCGCGGTCCCCTCAAGACCGTAAATCCGCGACGACGCAGCCTTCCCCCCTGGTTATCAAACGCGTCCAGATTCGCAATCCGGGACACGATCGCCTAACCGGTAAACTTGGATATTGCTCGTTCGTCAGAAATCCCCGTATGAGGAACATCCCGAACAGAAAAGGGGAGGACAGGTCTGAGTATCAGATAAAGGATAAGCGTTTATTTGAGTTCCTCCCTTATCTGGCCTAACAGGCCAATTTATGGCTCGATTCTTGTCCGGCGAACAGATAGTGGACAGATGGTGGACCGATGCCTCTTCCTTCGCCGCTATTAGGCCAACTGCTATCGTAAAGTATCGCTCGTGGGAATGGCTCTGCACGGGATGGTACTTACCATAGAATATTTGAGCAAGCGCGCCGATACTCCGAGCGTACGGTCTTTATGGGAAGTTCGAGACAATTTTAGTTGAAGGTATTCGGAAAACGCAGCACGGAAATTGAGTTAGCTCAGCAGTAATAATAGCAACCGAGTCATCGAAATTATTGTCTTTCATTAACCCTTATGTCGATAACCGGATACATGGGTGCCCACTTTTTATTCCTTTTTGAAACTTCTTTAATATCTTTCTTGGTAGATGGAAAAATTATTTTAGAGACTATAAAATGTAATATTATTGAATATCGTTAAAAATTTTGGTTGTTGACATACGAGTTAATTTGTTCTTTGGAGAGATTTGATTCTTCTAGTCTTTCTTTACTTCTTCTTGAAAAAATTAATGAACCAATTCAGAATGTGAGCAGAACAAAAATAATTAAACTTCAGCGGCACATTGAAGCTTCATCGTCCAAAATGGCGACCACAATCTTTCTCCACGAGTCTCCCAGCGTGTAGGTATCCAAGCCTCGTAGTGTCGGTCAATTAATAATTCAGTCCCGATCGTTAACGGTACATCCGCCGAAGCCGAATCCGCTGTTCCCCGAGAAAAAGCGACGCCGCTCATCCATTCTGTCCTCGAAGAAGGAGCCCTGGAGAATACCTCGTGACCAACTTCCTGCTCGGTTTCCCGACGCTTCCCAACGGCTCTCACGGCCGATCAAGTTATTCTCTAATTAATAGTTGGCCGTCGGAGCGCGATGAAAGAAAAGACGACGTGCCGGCCGGCCGTCTCGGTGACTTTCCAGCGGCGTAAAAATGGCGGCTGACCCCGGAGCTCATGCTCTTCGACATCCCGCGGCGAAACTTCCTGTCGCAGGGTCCACAGAGAGGTCCCTTCTATCGTCCCTTTCTCTCTCTCTCTCTCTCTCTCTCTCTCTCTCTCTCTCTCTCTCTCTCTCTCTCTCTCTCTGCTATTCTGTTAGCGTGCGAGGATCGACGGAATAATTTACCGCTATTCAGACGGGAAGACCGGGACTCGGGGCTGTGAGACAATGTAGACACGCGAGAGGATACTCTTCTGACACTCGAGATTAATTACCAGAGAACCGATCTTCATTTCGGAGCACTCTTCGCCGGATCGTAATGATCCTTCATCGCGGTTCGCGAGATGAATTTCGCATTAATCTCTTTTTCTCTTACCGGAGACCCTTCAAGCAGCTTCTTCATTCAGAGAATTGCTCTTTGAAGCTGCTGAGGAGCACGCGCTGGAGTATAAACACAAATTCATATGCTAATTGATCTTAAACACTTCGCGACCACGGACGAGTTATCTCGCGACGAAACACCGTGCTCACGATAACCACAGACGAGTTATCTCGCGACGCAATGTCGCTTGCGCTGTGCCACAGACGAGATATCTCGTAACCTACCTATAAACGAAATTTGTTCGCGAGATAATTCGTCTGTGGCATAGTGCAAGCGACATTGCGTCGCGAGCTAACTCGTCTGTGGCGCAGCGTAAGCGAAATTGCGTCGCGAGATAACTCGTCCGTGGTCGCGAAGTGGTTAATTCATTCAAATTCATTTTGGAGACTCGCTATAATAAAAGACCCTTGAACTCCTACAAGAAAAAGAAGAAAATTTGTATTGTTTGTATCCCTACCTTTTCAATAATGTTTTCATCTCAATAACAGAGATATACAGATTTCAGTTTAACAGAGATGAATAACGTATGTACTTATATAGAATGCATTTTTTTTTAGTTATTTTCTGCAAGAGCCTTACGCAATATTTCAAGGAAAAAAAGAAATGGTTGAGCATCAATCCAGCACTTTGACAGCAAAATCTAAACAAAATGGAAAGGTAGTCAATCTTAGTGGTCTATGAACCCATTTTTCCGAACCAGGGTGACCGCATAATCAACTGACAAATGTTGTTTGTCGCGCGAAGAGATAAAGCGTGGCGCTCCAAGTGATTTTTGGTGGCCACTTTCACGTCTGGAAAAATCCAGGTGGCCTCCAGAATGCCACCGGAGCGATTTTTCACGGAAACTCGTAAAACGAGTGATAACGGCCCCTGATAAGGGAGGGCGACATTAGGCGCTAACGAGATCGATAACTCAAACGATCCTTGATTCGGCGAGACAGGGATCAGGGTGGCTAGGCACGGCAAAACAGCTCGGTTTGGTAAACACGGATCGGATTCGCGGGAATCGTTAAATCGACCGAGCAGAAAACGAGTCGCATTTAATACACACAATATTAATGGGGGCAGTTCTTTGTACATGGGCAAGTTATACCGGAATAACTTGTTTCGATAGGTTCCCACTCTCTGCTTGAACGATTGCTAAACCCCTAAGCGGAGGAACAATGTCGCCGATCGACAGCATCGACTTCTGCTTGATCGATGGAAATCGAAATCTTGGATCAACCCCCCGCGACCTCTTCTTCCATTCACGCGACACTCTCTTCAAGACGAACAGCCAGTTGTTTATGAGGAAAAACACTGTTTCCGATTTTAATGATGAAACATCGTCAGTACATTCTATGAGTCTAAATAAAACAAATGTCTAAGCATAAATCATCCAGTGATTTATTAAAAACATATGACAAAAATACGAGATAGAAAGGAGACAGTCCTCATGATTACTGTGATGTAATACAAAAAGACGAAAGGTCAGAAGAAAGGAAAGAAGAAGGTGGGTTAGGTGTGTAAATATAAGGTCTAAAAATTAATTTGTCTCACAATTAATCAATTGTAATTTTATTTGAATGTCAAACCCAGTTGAAAAAATTATGGGAATTATTAAATTAATTTTTTGACAATCGTTTGTACAATTGTATGTATATAATCAATAAATTTATGCAGGAAGGGCTGTACGATACTAATAGATGGGTCTCAAATTATTTGTTTGGTACATTTCATGTCAAGTTCTGCAAGTTTATTTCAAAGTACCTCGACAGACAGATGTCGTAACTTCATACAACAATTTCTACAAATAGTAAATATCAACCGTTTCAACATCTTCGTCTTTCTCTTTTTCTTCGCCCGTAAGATTTTTTGCTCGGACTCGCAGGTAGCGAAGCTCGGCTAAACACCCGCGTGATTTGCATTCCGCGGCAGGGAAAATGCATATGGCGAGAGAACAGAATTTCAATTTCCTCTTCTCGATAAATCAAGCTCTCCCTGCGTCAGTCCGGGGCGGGTACAGTTGGAATCGTTAACCGACTAACAGCTCCGACAAGGAATCTGCTCCCCCGATCTCGCTCCTCCGAGACTGGCCGCAGAATTCTAATCGCGCCGACCGTTTCTCCGCGTACACACGCGAGACAATGGAATGGCGATCGCGAGGAATACGTAAAAGAAACGAGGAAGAAACAGCGCGGCGGTGAGAGCGAAGCGTCCCGACGATTCACGACCCGCGGCAGACCGAACGGGATCGGCTCTCGATTTCTCATAGCTGCTCGCAAGAACTGTATAGTTTGTAGCATAAACGACCGCCTTGCGTCCATTCAATAGACACTGACCACGTACCGAGTTCTCCTAACACCGGGCACGTGAGGTCTGTTTTAAAATCTGTGAAATCGTACGTGGCTTCAGACGTTTGCTTCGACACGAATAAAATGAAATAAGAACATGCTTGCACATTGTATTACGGGGACCAATAAGTAATCAATTATTTTGGAATCTGAAACAAACTATGTAGTATATTTAAGTTTTTATTTTCTAATTTATTATATAATCTCCATCATTATCAAGGACAGTTTGCCATCTTTCATGCAAATTTTCAATCCCCCTCTTATAGAAATCCACGGTTGGTCAAGCAAAATATGACTCAAGGTGCCTCCTTACATCTTCTACAGAAGTGAATGTTTTATTTGTTAAATACTGCTCCAGAGATCTGAAAAGATGATAGTCAGAGAGATCAATAATCGGTGAGTACGGGGGGTGCGGTAAAACTTCCTATTGCAACTCTTTGATTTTTTTCTGAGTGAATTTCGCTGTATAGGGCCGAGCATTGTCAATTTGCAGTATTACACCTTTTCCGTGGACTAAAGATGCACTCTTTTTCATTAGTTCTGAATACAGCCGTTGTAATTGCTGACAATACAACTCACAATCAGCAGTAACTGTATCTCCAGATTTCATCAACTCAAAGTGAATTATGCCACGACAGTCCCATCAAATGCACAGTAACACCGTTCTAAGTGATAAGCTAGGTTTAGGGGTTGACCTTGTGGTTTGATTTGCAGAAAGCCATTGCTTGGAACGCTTTATGTTATCATGAAGAATCCATTTTTCGTCTCCGGTAACGATTCTGCTAAGAAATGGATCTCTACGAAATCTGAATAGCAATAAAGTCAAATTGATCGACGAATATTCTTGTTGGTCTTATAATTGATGTGGTACCCATATTCCTTGCTTATATGCCTTTCCCATTTCGTGTAGGTGAATTTGTTTAGTTGAACATGTCGATCCAAGGCTTCTCGATAATTCTTGTATACTTAATTTTGTATCAGCTTCCACTAGAGATTTTAGGATGTCATTATCAAATTGAACTGGTCGTCCACTTCGAGGCCTGTCAGAGAGATCATAATCACCAGCAGCAAAACTTCTGAACCAACGTTGACACTTGTCGACCTTCAATACATCTCCATAAACATCACAAATTTTCTTTGTTGTTACCGTTGCATTAAATCTCGCATGAAAATGAAAAAGTATGCAATGACGAATATGATCCTCGGAAGGTACGGACGCCGTCATTTTATTAGAGGGTTGTAAAAGAAAATTATGCTTTTTAGAATATTTTGAACACAGACAGCTTTACCGAAAACTGTAAAAGAATACGTGTTTCCTCTTCAACGATCGGTACTGAACTAAAGGCAAAACAAATTCTTTGCAAATAATTGATTACTTATGGGTACCCCTAATACATTGTACATGCTTACTACAAGATTATAGACTGCGGTTTTATGATTTTATACCTCAGCGAACCACAAAATCGTTCCAAGAACTCGATGGAAGGAATAGACGACCATTTTCGAAGAACGTCTTGAAAACCTTGCGTCAGCAACTCCGATCGAGTACGTACAAGCGCGATAACGATTCAGAATTAAGATAGAGTTCGGAACGTAGGTGTTAGGCTAGAGTAAAGGTAGGAACGGCTTCGCGAGGTCCTAAATAAAATCGTTAGCATTAGCGAGGCTCGGGAGTCCTGCTGTCCGGCACCCCGTGACGCTTTACGTATCCGTAGCAGCGGTTCTACGCGGTGCTTCCCTTCGTCCTGTTGATCCTCCTCCGTCCTGGCGATCCTCCTTCGTTTCTTTCCTCCCCGTAGCGACGACAACTTTTTGCTCGCCGCGAGGTTAACATACTTCCTGCCCCGCAACGGGCTGAAATTCCACGCGATAGTCGTCACGATGCGCAGTAAGAAGCTAATCGAGCCAGCTCGAGTGCGGTCCCGCGGGAGAAGGAATCTCCACGGGGTGCCAAAGGAACGCTTCGGATCTCTTTTCCATTTCTCGAGTGCTCCGAGAAAGAGAGAGAGAGAGAGAGAAAGAGAGAGAACGATGAAAATCGTGGCGACTCCTCACCGGCTGCCTTTCAGACTAAACGCGACCGTTTAATGAACCGACGAAGACGAACCGGGGCGGGGGAAAAAACTCGTGTCACGGTTAAGAGCGGAGGACCGCCGATGGTGTTTCGAGGATTAACACCCCATAAAACGATGCTTTAACCGCTTGTTCCTCTGGCGGGTCCAGATAACGGCTTCGAGACCAGATAGGGATATGTTAGGGGCAACGGAACGGCCTCTCTTGGAAACGCATCCCCTAATATTAGGACGCTACAAATGTTGCGTTCAGCAGCCAACACCCGCTACACGGAATTCTATTTTTCCTTCGTGACTGGGGAGATTTAATGCAAACTGCGATTTAAATGGCGCGTGCTGGTTTGAGATGATTGCAATATTTCCTGCCCAATTTAGAAATGAAGCCTCTTCAATTAAACGAGTCAGGCTCGTGACGAAGATTTCACTCATAATTAATTGCATAATTATTTTTCTGTTCTCAATATTGACGATTACTTTAGGTATACAGTAAACGTAGATTTTGCTTTTTCTACTAGGAACTAATCAGTTATGTAGCCAGAACCATTTTGTACAATTTCCTGTCAACGTTTCATAAGCGACAATAAACTCCAACTCCATCGACCTTTATCATCCAAAGAATGGTTAGTTAAATTAATCATTAATTCATATTAAAAGAAATCTTCAGTTCTTCACAGAGCAAGATCCCTAAACCGTTCTGCGGCAAATTGTAAACGTTTTTGGATTAATAAGTTTCATCGACCCGTAGCACAACGTCTGCCTACTCGAGCACTCTGCTTAAACAGAGCCGCAGTACACAATTCCTCTTCAAGATCGCTCGCGTCAGGGGCGCTTTAGCCCTCGAACGAGGCTCGTGTTTCGCGATCCCCGCGATTCGACGATGCTGTCTAATGAAGAGCAACGCGATGCCGGGCGGGTTTCACGACGATGAAGACGCCGATCCGGAAATAACCCGGGCCGTTAACGCTTGAGGAACGCGTTCTTACGGTGGCACGGCGGGAAAAGAGGAGAAGCGGAGGGGCCGTTTAACGTTCGCCGTTGAAAAACCGCAGCCAGGTGACTACCGCCGGTGGTGGCTCCTCTCCTGAGGGTTCGTAATGGCCGGCTTTACGGTTTCACGGTTCGAGCTCCCCGGTCTCGAACTAATCCCGCGAATTAAGGCTCGTTAATACCCGGCCAGAAATAGCGGCTTCCACTCTGGAGCAAAACCGAGCCGCGGAGTGCAGACTCGCGGCTCGCTGGAACGCCCCGCGTGTCTCGCAGCAAGGCTGCAGCGAAATTGAGCGAAGAACCGTGAGGCAGAAGAACGGCCGACGAATTAATTATCATCTCATTCCCGGATAACATTGATCGGAGGCGGCCAATGGCGATCGACACACGCCGATCGCGTTCCCTCGGCTTCGTGCGATTTGTCCCGGGTTTTTCGCGAGACTCTTGCGGCAATTGGATCCGAAGGACTCGGGTGGATCGAAATGACCCAGTTGCGCTGTTCGCACTGGTGCTTGGCTCGCTTGAGCCTTTATGTTAGGCTGGCTTATCAAGGTTTGTCAGAATTTTGTTTTGTTGGGGTTAGGTCATGGATCTTTTAAGGATAGAGACCTTTGTGAGCTAGTTTGCGAAAAGTGGAGGTTGAATTAATTTTCGTGGGCATGTTAGGGCTTTTAGCGAATCCCGAAGGAATTATAGATGTCGTTAGACTGGTTTAGATATTTCTATTTGCTGTGTTTTAGGAGGTCTAAGATGATTTAAGACTGTCAAGTCTGCAATCTTGTTGCGACAGTCAGTTCTTAGACATAAGTGAGGTGTAGCATAGACAGTCATGGTTACAGTGATAATAGCTGTTTGATTTACTCGTGCAGCTTGTTGATTATCATTCCGAAAGAACATCCTAACCACCTAACTACGAGAAACTTTCGCTTCTACATTCTACTTTGACTAGACTGCTGATTTTACGTGCTTATGCAAAAAGTGAGTACCTCTAATTTGACATAGTGTAAAGATTAAAAGAATACAATCAGCATAAAAGAGGGAATACGTTTTGAAGCGTCTCCTATATTCTTGAACAAATACAGACAATTTTTGTTTCGCATAAAAATTCGCCGTCTAGTTATGACTTGTGAACTGGAGGTCAGTTCAGAAACATCGATCTTGGAACTCCAGGATCCGCAGACCAACAGTCCGCGATTTACGGTCGTCTGGTGTTACAAGGAACATTATCTAACGCGTTTAACGAACAACAAACATGTCCTTCTCGAAAGCAGAACACAGTAAACTACTTCAAACTACGTGCACAGTCCGAGTCCCACGCATCACCCGACGAGAAATGGTAATTCCCCATCGACCGTGGCTCTCTCGGTTTGCTTTCTTCTCGGGGCAACCCGGGGCGATTAAATATTTATAGGCCAGCGTAATACAACAATTACACTCGTCGGAATCCGTAAACCATCCCACGGGGCCAGTGTTCGGAACGTCTGTGCCGTCTATTTTTAATCGAGAGATACAAGGTGAACGCAGCTTTTTCGGCTAAAAGCGTCCTTCGAAAAAGAAGCATTTCTGAAAACGGAGGGGGAGACGGAGAGGAAGAGAAAATGAAAGAGAGAGAAAGAGAGAGACAGAGAGATAGTCCACGTCTGGATAATAAATATTCACCGCATTTCTCGAGGAACACGCCTATTTTTACATCGATTCCCTTCGAGGCCCGAAGCAAATCCCGAGTCCACACGACGTGACGCCTGCTCAATGATACGGATTCGACGCGATCGGAGTCTAATCTTGGCCACAATGCGTGCAATATGCATTTTCTTTTTATGGCCGCAGGTTTTGCTACGGCGAGAGAGAGAGAGAGAGAGAGAGAGAGAGAGAGAGAGAGAGAGAGAGAGAGGGGCCACTCCTCACCGCGGAATTGAGTTTCATTGGTGGCGACGGTTTCGCAAAACGCTTCGGGACAGGAGAACGGGACGGGGCACCGTTTCATTAGATCCGCTGAAGTGGGCGGACAATCGCGTCGTGTGCTCCTCATCGGACCCAAGGGAGACAGTAAATCACGCGGTGATCTCATCACGGCATTAAGATATTGCATGGAGAGAGAGAGAGAGAGAGAGAGAGAGAGAGAGAGAGAGAGAGAGATCCACTGGGGAAGTCGACCTGAGTCAAGATAAACAAGCAAACGCGCTACCGTTGCTTTGCTGGAAATTCCACGAATAATCGATCTTGTTCTTTGATTCTTCGAGAATATCTCTGCACAATTTTTAGATAGAATGTGGAATATTTTCCAAGTTATTGCACGTGGCTCAGCCACTTCGAACTTTAACACTTTGACTGCCGAACCGGAAACCTAAAAAATTCCATAAAATCAAAGTAAGTTATTTAAGAGCCAAGTACAGTCACGTGACTTTTGCAGAGTCAACCGGTCGGTAACTACTGTATAATTTCTGTTCACAGCCTGCAGCCACTGACTTAAGATCCGTCTTGGTCTTGATCCGGCGGGTCCTAAGTCTGTGACTAAACTTGTCACATTTTTTGCTCTGTATTATCGATATCATGAATTCTGACGCCAGAAACAGTGCTTCAAGTTTTCGGCTTTACTTCGCAGAAAATCAAGACAAAATATAGCTGAACTTGTAGCTGGAGATATTTTATTTAAAAATGCTCGGATTCCATGGCATGCACATCGTCCATTTTTGGCCTACTTCGAACGCTTATATTACCAAATATCTGCATAATCTTGTCAGCTTATGACCAGCGCGCGCTACCTTGAACCTTCCTCTTTCGAACGAGCCCTTTCCCAGCGAAAAATATTCTCATATAAGGACGAAAAGTTGAGGCACGTAAAACCATTTTTCGCCTATTTTTGGTGGTTACTCTACCTTATCGCGAATCTACGAAGACCGGGCACTTAATGAAATAAAAATTGAAAAAATTAAATGTATGATATCGAATAGTCCTCCAACTTTCACCATAGAATTTACTTCGGCTACAAATGGAATATTCCTTGCAATCTGAAACAAAGAATAATGTTTATTTTTGGTACATTCCTTTCCAAATCTTCAGCAAATCTGGAGCAATTGGCTTGAAATTTTGACTGCATTATCAAGAAAAATCCTACGGAAATTTTCGACAATTTTTGCGTTTAAACAGTGTTCCTTCAATGATAAAATTGATCGTCCTATTTTACCAAAATTGTATCTCTGGTCACATTGCCGTGAAAAAATTCGTGTGGCTTAACAAAAGCATATTGAAAGATACACAGAGCTCCAAATTAGATGTTCCGTTCCATTTTTTTAAAATGCATAAAGCCGATATTTTTTATCGAAGTGGAAAACTACTCTCTCGGGAAAATGGATAAAGAGAGATAGAGCAAAATGCAAGGGGAAACAGAGCCGAGACACGATAAACAAGCAAGCAGTGCTACCGTTGCTTGCAATAAATTCCGGGGGAGTTCAACTCGACGTTCTTCTTCCGACGCGTGACACGTCCAGGGAATACTCAACGACGGATGACGCTTTAAACTTATCGTTTTTCAGCGTAAATCTGCCGGATGTCGCGCGGCTGCTGTGGGAGTCGAGTTGCACCTCTCGTAATCTCGTAAATAAAGGAAACTGATTCGAGCATCGATCTTCGGGTCGCTGGGTATTTTAGACCGAGCAAGACAAATCGTGGCGGAAGCCGCTTATTTATCATGTTACCTCAAGCAAGTAACGATCAAGATTTAGGCGGAAGTATTTACTCGACGATCGTCTCGAATTTTGCAGGATATCCTCACTTCCGCGATTAGGATTCTGTTTAGCATAAGAAAATTTTCCTCGGCTTTCGAGAAAAACGACAGGGGCTTTCGGATTCCAGGATGTTCTCGCAATGTGGATCGACTATCTATACGTGCGCTTATTTTGTTTTGTTAGTGAGCAACGTTTGTTTTATGAACCATGACGTATCAGATGACGATTGCTTTTATAAATGTTTTATGACAACGAACCATTGGCGATTTGTTATCTTACTGAGTACTGAAGACCATGCTCACCACGTGCGTTTAGGTATGCAGGCTGAATTTCTAAAATTGATATAATCGACCCTAGGTTGTAGTATAACTAATTCCTCATGGATTCACTTTTAATAACCGTAAATTAAAAATTGTAGAACTCGTCGTTAAATAACTTGAATTTCTTGGAGATGTTATGATAGTGGCTATTATACTGTACAATGACTAAACTAATTTTAATGCTTAATGTCTAATTTTAATCTTTAATGTCTAATTTTAATGTTTAATGTTTAATTTAATATAATGTCTAAGTTTAATATTTAGTTTTAATTGTAATGTTTAATTTTAATATTAATGTACACTTTGAATATTATAATAAATATTAACAATAACAATAAAATATTGCTTTATTCATTTAAATTTATTTTATTTTAATTAACATTTATGAACATCTCTAAGACGTCTAAAAGACGTTTTAAAGACGTTTTTAAGACGTAGTTTTGTAATAAAAACGTTCCAGAGACGTTCGGACTTTCAAGATGTCTTTAAGTCGTTTGATTGTCCATCGACAGATGTCTTTGAGAAGTCTACGTGCTATCTGGGCAGCTACAAATTGAGCTGTATTTTGTCTTGATTCTCTGCGAAATAAATCCAAAAACTTGAAACACGTTTCTGTCGTCAGAATTCATGATATCGATAATCCAGAGCAAAAAATGTGGCAAGTTTGGTCACAGACTTAGGGCCCGTTGGATCAAGGCCAAGACGGATCTTATATCAGTGTCTGAAGGCTGTGAATGGAAATTGTACAGCAGCTACCGACCTGCTGACTCTGCAAAAGTCTCGTGACTACCCTTGGCCCTTAAAGTAGCATCGAATAAAATAAAATACTGTGAAGGACAGTCCACGTACAAATAAACAGTGCAACTATCGATTCTGTTCTATCACAGGTGTCATGCAATTTCTGACTCATGTAGACGTCGATTCCCAGCTCTCGTCGGTCTCGTGAATTCGGAGCGTGAAGAATTCGCATACACGGGATCGTCGTCTAATGACCGCGCACGTGACAGGCCAGCAGAGTGAAACGAGGCAGCCAGATCAGACGACAGACGAATCGCGAATCCGAAGGCGTCGTTCAGGCCGAGCGCGTTCTTTCGCAAAACGCTCGGAGCGTTCGCGGAAGGGACGAGCATTGCATGACGAGGCTGCTCGTTCCGCTGAATCGTCGCGAACGAGATAAGCGTAAAAGAGATCCCGTGCAGCGTCGCGGAACATTGTGCTACGACCTTCCGGTGCTCTCCTGACCATGTCGTCACGATCCAGAGACCATTGGTCTTTAAGGAGGCGCACGAAATCTATTTCCACTTACCATTACCTCGAGCTGTTCAGCTACGACCATGGTATCAATACGATTCAACGTTTGACACACGATCGTCGCAGACGTCTTTAACGTGGGTGCATCGAACGCTACCATTCCGCCTTCACCGGGCCCATTCAGACCTCCGATTGTCAATTTTTCAGACTTGTATAGTCACTTCTTGGTATCGCGTCCATATACTTAACCCCTGGCATTAAAATTTAACTCCAAGCTTACATATTGTTTTTTTTTCATCCGACGCTCTCAATACACATCGATGGAGAATTATTTATGTTATTATAAAATTATAAAATTTTTGATGGGAGGTTAATAATAACCAAGTTTTGCATACGAAACCGGTGACGTCTCTGAAACGTCATTTCAAGGCAAGAGGTCGAGTTCAGAGAATCAGTGTATAGAGTGTACGATAGTAAAGGCAATGAGAACGGTACATCTAAAGATGTGTCCTATTTGACCTAAAAGTTCAGTTTTTTATGTGCCCTATTTGATCTAAAAGTTCACATGAACATGTGCCCTATTTGATTAGAAGTTCACACGAAGATGTATCTTATTTGACCTAGAAGTTTAGTATTTCATGTGTTCTATTTGACCTAAAAGATCACATCCTATTTGACCTAGAAGTTTACATGATGATGTGTTCTATTTTACGTAAAAGTTCTCATAAAGGTACGTCCTATCTGACCTATCGAATTCATATAAAAATGTTCATAATCTGATGAAGAATCGAGGCAAACATCCAAAATCCTCGATCTGTCAACGATCAACCCCGCATCCCCGCAGTTCACCTGCGAACCCCACCAACACTGTACGCAGTCCAATCAACAGCCGACGTTGATTGGAAACTAACAAGCGTGAGAAAGTCCTTCAAACAGCGCGTCCCCAAAAACATCGCCGACAGTTCGAATTCATACGTATGAAAGCAGAAGAGCGGAGAAGTCGGCGATGAAAATTCCAATTAACGTACATGAAGATTTCTCTGTCCGATCCCGGTACGAGACCATCGTTCAGCAGAGTGTCAAGCTCGGACGTTCGGGTCGATTTCGAAGCTGCTCCATCTTCATCCCGCGGCTTTTTGCCGGGGTAGCTGGCGAAGAGCCGTGGACGGCGAGCGAAACGACGAAGACAACGACGAGGAGGAGGCCGAGGAGGATGGCGAGGATGCGGCGGCGGTTCATTCGCGGAATTCTCATGAAGCGGACATACGCGGCAGGATTTACGCGATGTCGCGCCGCGGCCCGGGACGTCATCCTGACCATAGTAGGTGGACGACGGAGGACCTTGGCCTTCGGAGGCGGGGGATATAAATCAGACCGTGATCTCGCCATAGCGAGCGTTCCTTTGGCTCCCGAGAGTAGTCCGTATTAAATCGGTGGTACGACCACGGTGCTCGAAGAAATCCCCGGCCATTTTCGGACATTGGACACTCCGGCCGCGCTACCATCTACGGTATAGTCGGGGCGTCAGCCCGCGAAACCGATGTCATTGCTTCCGAACCTTATCCATCTTCTTCGGCGTGGTTCGCTTCATGGTTCACGGGACCCCTCGGTCTCCTCGGTCGGCTTCGGTCCCGAAAGAATTCGTCTTTTTTCACCGCCCCCGCTTTTTTGTCGATCCTTCTTTGCCAAGGGGACGCTGCTTTGTTGAGCACGTCGCGGCGAAAATGGTTTCATCGCGTCTTTTTAGTCGGCCCGGATCGATGCTTTACGTAGTGGCTCGTTCTTCGGGAAGATCGACGCTGACTGATACGCACGAAGCGCTACTTTGTTAGCTCGCATCGAATTGACGCGCCTCGAGTCTTTTTCTTCTGACCCTGGCTGCATCGCGTTTTCTTGAGAGTTTTCTGAAGTTTTCTTCGTTGAAAAGACTTCTGCTGGATCATCCAATGGGTGATTCGTTTGTTCTCTCTATTTTGATGTCTTTGTTTCTTCTGCGGATCCGAAAGTATTTGGGCAAAGTTGCTTCGCGCAGAATGACGAATGTTACAACCTTTCGTGTTTTCGGATTTATTTTTTAACCACGAACGACGACTCTTAGATGTCACTAAAAATTCTCACGCCAATATTAAAACCACTATTTACGTTACTACATTTGTTTGTATCCAATACGTTGCTTACAATCCTCGAAAGAGTGAGTAAAACAGTGTCGATAAAACTAAAATCTATTTCATATGCACAAAATGAAAAAGCTAATTTAATTTAGGCAATATTCTAGACCGAATGAATTACCTCGGTTTTGATGATAAAGTATCTTTGACTGTAAAGTGTTAAAAGAGTATTTCTAAGCGGTTTCTTTAAATATCATAATTACTGAACAGAGAGGTCGAAACAAATTGGGCTGGCAAACCGAATCGGCTAAAATCTGGCCCGCAATCCCCGTTGCGACAATTTTTCGCTTCTTCCGCGGCCGTAGAAAAAAGGGGGGTGGTCGTTGTAGAATGGAGAACAGGGGAGACAGGTAGAAGACAAGAGGAATTCGTATTCAGCGTGGCGGACATGGCCAAACTAGGCTGAAGTCCGCGGCCTCTTGCATCTCCTTGTTCGTGGCGCAAAAACCGCGTGCCATGTAAAAGGGAAGTAATTCCGAGGGATGGACACGAACTGAAACCGTGCAGCAGCTCCTCGGAGATCTACAACGACGATTCTTTAGTCCCCCAGAAGAAAAGAGAAACCAAGGAAATTCTGTTCAGAAAGAGCAGTCACAGATCCCTGCCAACAAGAATTCGTCTTCGCTTCAGAGAAAAACAATTTTTAAAAAATTGTTAATGTTAAGACATTCAAAGTGAACCGCCTGCGATATTTATTTGTCTTGCAACGCGTTCACTGCTGCCGCGTGATCGGCGCGCTCTCTGCTTTCGACCGCCAAACTATAAGCATGGCGCGACCCGGTCTCTTTATATACAGGGTGGCCGACATACCCCTTAACAGCTTAATATCTCGAAAACTATGCCATCGATTTTAAAGTTCTTGATTTTAAATTGCATGGATCTGAAGGGCCTTTCTAATTACATAAGCGTGAAGTGGCGCCCCCTTTCCCTTTAAAGGGGGCTGGGGTACCTTTATAATTTTAAATAGAACCCCCTATAAAACCTTACATATTTCGATTCTACAGAAAAAAACAAGTAAATTTTGTTTGACACATTTTTTTGTGAGATACTTCCATGATGAGAATAACAGTTTGAAGTTTCGAGTTGTAGGTACTTACTTGAAGCGCTCGGAAATAGCGTTATGGAATTATACGCGCTTGAGTCAAACGGTTGATATTATGTTTACTTACATGCCCTGAATTCATAAAAGTGGCCTCATCGAAAAAAAGTATTTTGCACAAAACGTCATTTTCCACAACACCCTGCAGCCACTCACAAAATGTTATGCGGTGATCGAAAGCTCTTGTGATAAAATCATGTGATATGGATGATACTTTTGCCGCTTCAAAATTCGTTGAATTTGATGAAAGACTGATATGCAGTGTTTGTGCAAGTGTACGTTGACTAATATGAGGATTTAATGTAATTGCAGCAAGAACATTGACATTGATGTTGTTTAGGTTTATTGTAAGTTTTTTTTTACACAATTCACTGTGCTCACGACGCCGCTTTTCTAAATTATAAAATGTTACATGACAGTTTTTGATCCCATAACGTTCAAAATACATCACTGCTGCACGCCAATAATTTTTTTGGCATTCACCTAACGTTAATAACATATTCACTTCTGTATCAAAAGTAGCCATAATCACAATGTTACTGCTTGAATAACAGCTCTAAACTGAAAACGTTTTCATGGATAATTGAGTCAAACTCAAGAATTGTAAATATTGTTTGTGTTTCTTCGCGAATCAGCAAAGGATTCGAGTGCGTATACCTAATTCCTGGTACCATCTAGTACCATTTCTAGTACCTACAGGTCGAAACTTTAAACTGTTATATCTCATCATGGAAGTATCTGATCAAAAAATGTTTCAAACAAAATTTACTTGTTTTTTCCTGTAGAATCGAAATATGTAACGATTTATAGGGGGTTCCATTTAGAATTATAAAGATACCCCGGCCCCTTTTAAAGGGAAAAGGAGCGCTACTTCACGCTTATGTAATTAGAAAGGTCCTTCGGATCCATGCAATTTAAGGCCCAGAACTTTAAAATCGATTGCATAGTTTTCGAGATATTGAGCTGTCAAGGTTTATGTGAGCCACCCTGTATATTAAACATATAGTTACATATCGTTAAATATTGTGGTACTTTCGATTTATCTGACCTCCCGAGGAAAATCCCAACAAAAAGAAAAGATCGCACTTCCCCAGCGTAGATACAAAAATTGTTGATAAAGATCGCCCGTCGGAGATCACGAGAAGTTGCACACCGAGCGACAAATGACTCAGTGGCATTAGGTATGCAGGTTTAATACCGTTTCGCATTCAAGACGCTGCATCCCTGAACGGCACCCTGCCTAGACACATTCCACGGCCCCAGTGCTCCATCACCTATGCATCCTGGTTTAGTAGCTGTAACTGTACCTAAGCGCGGCGAGCATTTGTTTCGCCGTTTATTCCTGTGGGAACCAGCCGAGACGAACGTTTACCTGTCCGCTCAACACGCTTACCCGCACGACAGATTTGCGAGGGCCCTAGGAAACGTTCCACGAGCCTTCCAGGCGAGGAAGCGATCCGCGCAATAGCCGTCCAGGAGAGGAAGCGGCTCCCGAGGCGTGGACTACTTCACCGAACGAGGAGAATCGACCGAGAACCTGTTCCTTTTTATAGTGCCGGCCCGGAGAAATTAATTGTGCAATACGGGAACATCGTTAACCCTGAACTGTCCCGGACACGCCGTGAATCCGAGCGCGTTTCTTCTCGCAGGGAGCTAACCAGATCATAAACTACGGGGGCAACAACGAAATTATATCGTGCCGCGTTTTCAAGCGGGATCCAACGAGACCAGCCGTAAAATCCGCCGTGCCCGCGGATTCGCGAGCCACTGCTTTGTTTAGGGGCCCTTTGAATTACTAGCACACGTGGTAAAGAGCAGTTTCTTCTACCGAATCAACGGCGTATTGTGCTACGAGGTGATTAACCTTTGTTGTCCTATTTTACTATGAAAATGGACGTGTTAATGCTGTGTCTTAAGACACACGTACAATATCTTCATTTCTGTTATTTTGTTAGTAAGAAAAGAAAAAATAAGCGCAATCCAAATTATCTTGAAACTATGTATTGATCCAATTGTTCTATCTTTTCAAAAAATTCAGGTAATATAGTTGAATGTTAACAAAGTTATGCGATTTTTAGAGTGCGCGAATACTAGTTGAAGTCACCGTATGTACGAAATTGTACGCAGGTGTTTGAAAAGATCAATTTGTACAACAAATTATTTATTTTCCCATTTTTAAATTAAGAAAAATGCCTTGAAGCTTAGATTCGATATGAAGGTTGTAGGTCCCCTCAGAATTAAACTTTTGTCCCTAATTGTTTCTTAGACAATATAAAATTGAACCCAAAAATCACAATAAATTGCAATAAAACTAAACACAGCTAAAGGCACAGCTAAATTCGCTAATATTCACATCCTAATGGTACTGCAACCATTTTCAGAGATAATGAGCTTGTCCCTGACTCCAGTATTTGTAGAACACACCAAGGATGTTTTATTTAGCATAAAATTGTGCAATTTCTTGATCAGAGTGCGAATATTCTAATTCAAGAATAGAAGACAGCAACAATAAAAGGTCTGATACGTTCAAGATGCAAATTTCGAGATTAAATTCCGCCGAAAAAGGCGAACTCGATTGCGATGCGTATGTAGTCGATCATTTTCTCCGTCATCGCGATCAGAGAAGACAATCGCGCGTTTTGTTTCCGCTGAACCATCCCGCTGTGGCTCGCTTACTATTATCATTGTCCATTCAGTGTCGGGTTTCTCAAGCAGTCCGACCTCGATGAGGTAACTATGTCGGGTTTCGAGTCCCCATTGTCTGGGATAATGGGGGTACGTGGGCTGTTGAAAGGAGGGTGTGATCTGTGCTAGTTCCACTTTCGACTGATCGCTCTTACCACCCCTGGGAGAAAAATTTCGATCAAAATCACCGAGCGAACATGATCCTCACGAGAATCACTTGGATGTATTAAAAACATGGAAAGAATTATTTGGACGTGAATATTAAAAATATGCTTGTGGAAAGAATTATTTAGACGGGCATATTAAAAACGTGGTTTCCGAAAGAATTATTTGGAGGTTAATATTAAAAACTTGGTAGTCAAAAGAATCATTTGTAGGTACATGTGTGTGTCAGTTCAAATAGGCTTCCTTTTGTTCTAATCGTTGGATCATTCCATCTAAATTCTAAATTTTTAGTAGAAGGTTTAAACCATTCGCTATTTGCGTCAGATTCAATTTGAAGATCAACGTTGATCCCAATAAAGTAGGTTAACCCCATCGCGTCGTATAACGGGTTTGACCCATCACCACGTTTAGGAGATGAATGGGATTATGATTGGTCAGACTGGTCATGTGATTTTTGAAGCTAAGACGTTTACCTTGGCTCAATTTTTCATGAAACTATATTTTGCCCGATGCTTCAGTATGTCTTCAGTAAAGAAGGTTCACATGCATTAGTCCAAAAGAGAAACACATTGAATTCTCGATGTATGTCATCAACACGTGACTTGGCAGCGGCGTGTATCGACAAGGAGACATACCCGAGCCGTGTTATGTTTACACTCCTCGGCGTCCGAGGCCTCTCGATCTTCGCGACCCCTCACGGGGTATACCCCGCTGTTGTCGGGACAATTCCGCGACATTTTTCATCTAGGTCTTGGCGACGTATATAGAGAAATCACTAAGTAAGTTGTGCTGCCATCTTTTTGAAAATTATGCGAAATTGACTTGGCCACCTAGTCCCAGCAACAAGAAGCTTAGACTTAAAAAATATGTAAAATAAAATTGAAGATTTGAGTGAATGTAGCCTACAAAAACATCCCCCTCGCGAGGGTTAATGTGCGCATTCATTTAAAATGTGGCAGAAAATATTTTTGCAACAATCTCAGACATAAAGCAGGTGTTAAGAGCCAAGGGTAGTCACGTGACTTTTGCAGAGGCAGCAGATCGGTAACTGCTGTATAATGTCCGTTCACAGCCGTCAGCCACTGACTTCAGATCCGTCTTGGCCTTGATCCAACGGGTCCCAAGTCTGTGACTAAACTTGTCACATTTTTTGCTCTGTATTATCGATTTCATGAATTCTGACGCCAGAAATTTATCTCGCAGAGAATCAAGACAAAATATAGCTCAATTTCTAGCTGGAGATATTTTCTAACGCGCGCTACTCTCGATTTCATCAAACTAAAAATGCTTGGGTTCCACGGCACGCACGTCGTCAATTTTCTTCCTAATTCTAACGCTTATATTACCAAATATCTGCATAATCTCGTCAACTGATGACTAGCGCGCGCTAGATTGAACCTTCCTCTTTCGAATGAATCCTTTCCCGGCGAAAAATATTCTCATATAAGAAATAAAAATTAAGGCACGGAATCTACGGAGTCTCTTAATTAAATTATTCACCTGATCGAACGCTTCTTCCCAGAGGCGTGTTCGGTCGCGAACCCCCATCGAAGCGGCAGGGGGTAGCGGGAATTCGATTTCGATGTGCCCACGCGCCCGACCGCGTTGACATTGTGCAACGGGCGATTAACAACGCCGGTGGTTACGTCGCGATGCCGTTTACGAGCCGGCAAATTGAGTTTAGTGCCTCGTGCTCGACGTTACAGCCTTGGAGAATGCCGGACGATACTCGAGCCGTTGCTCTATTAACTCTTTGCTTAGGAACGGGTAATTACGCGCGGTTGTTTTTTCGCGAGCCAGCCCCGCTCGGGAAACCTGGTTACGATTTCGCCGGGGGGATTCCTGCCATCGAGGCTTTTTGCGAACTCCGTCGGACACGTGTGTCCGCGACGCATCAGCCGGAATGACGGGTATCTCGATGATTTTGCGCCGCGAAAGAAGCCGATCATTGTCCGGTGCAAGATTGTTCGGCCGGTGACTTTTCTTGCGTGGCCTGGGACAGAGGCAATTATCGTTCGCTAGTTTGGAGAACGAGCCTTTTAGGAAAGCAGGGAGAGAGAGAGAGAGCGAGAGAGAGAGAGAGAGAGAGAGAGACAGAGAGAGAGAGGGAGAGAGTGTAGTATAATCCCCCCTGCTGCGGGAGAAATTGAATTCTGATTTTTAATGTCTAAGATCGTAAGAAACATTTATGGAGTCTAACGCACGATTTGAGATCGCCTTCCCGGAATCGTCCTCAAAAATGGCGGTCTAGAGTGCCTGAAGAAAGTCATGAAATTTAAAGAATGTAAAACACTCTAACTTCAGTTTGCAGGGGGCCTTTTTGTGATGGTAGAATCCCAGGATTCAGTCTGTCCATAAAAAATGGCTCAGCATTTAGAGTTGTTCTTTATAAATCTTCGGCGTAGTCTCCACTTCCGTAATGGACCAACTTTTAAGCTATGCTTTTGTCATTAAGTGAAAGAGGCAAACTAACAATTCCACAAGATTAGATTGTGGTGGTTTTAATTTCCTTTGGATCAGTTTTCTTTCTGTAGAATCTTATCATCCTTAGGATTATCAAGTAATCGAGTGTTACTGAACAACAGTGTATATCTGTATGACGATTGGACTGTGGATTTTATGAATTTGTACAGAAATACGTTGTTTTACAGAAATACTGCTTACGTTATTTTCAACCTATTCAAACAATTAACACGGGTAATGAAATCCTATTCGACTCCAGTTTGCTGCAATTGAGTATGTCTTGCAGAAACATGCGTAATCCAATAAAGATCGTTGCAACGAAGTTTTAGTCCGCGACTTAAGGACGTTGCTTGAAGATCAGCGGGATTGAGTTCGAAGGTGAAAGAGATTTTCGCGAGTTTAAGGAAACTCGTGTTGGCGGGCGTACTTATCCAATCGTGTATTAACCATCGCTGATTAATAGCCTGTCGCAGCGGGAATTACGAAAATCGTCTTAAACGCGTTCAATTGGAATCTACAAGACACGCCAGGCGTTGCGTCCATTACTCGCAGCTGTTAATCTCAGGTCGTTTTTGCAACGATCTGCCTACATACGTGACGGACGAGCAATGAAATTGCTTTTCCTCGTGTGCGCTCGATCCCTTCGTGCCTCGGGACTATTGTCACCGATTTATTTTCACTGTTTCACCGTACAACGATATTCGCTTTCGAGACATACACCGTGTCACGGCGCGGACAGTTTATGGGTAGCCGATGATTAATTATGGCTGTGTTTCTGCTAATTTTAGAGCGAAAACTGGACGCTCGTGACCAACGGGAACAATAGGTCCAGTTGGGTGCGCGTGCTCGACGAGGACTCCGTTTTGGAACAGTCAAACAATAGTGAGTAGTTCCTTCTATAATTATATGTACCAATAAAATTAATAGTTCCATGATTTTTTATTAAATTCTTATACGTTGACTTCTACGCGACTTTATATTTATTTTGTCATTAATAACAATTGTTAGTTACTGGAAGTCCTCAGCTCACACTATAATCTAGTCAATTTCAGTATTAATGAATTTACATTCAGTGGCATTAATTTTATAACAGTCAATTTAAGGAATTCCATGGCGTCGATCATCGTTGACCCTTGTGACGTTCAATAAAAAATGATTTTCTCTAGTTATATAAATTTTGTTCCACTGTTATATTATATAATATAATGTTTGTTGTATAAATAAATTTTGCAGGATCTACAAGATCGTCCTTTTTTACAAACTGGAGTGAATGGTCAGTCTGCGACCGCCATTGTACCCAGAATCGCGTTCGAAGGTGTAGATTGAAGAAGAAATGCGGATCCACGATACACAGGGTAGGTTGAGACGCTAAATTTACAATTAGATTTATTGTTTATAAATTTTATGTGATATTGAAATGGTTATTTAATTTTTTAAAGGAGGAACGCACCTGTCGTCACAACAGGAAAGCAAGATGGAGGCGATGCAAGCAACGTCAAAGACGAGGGCATCGACGAAAGGAGAAGTTTCACGTTGTACAGGTGAATTTTCACTTAAAATAGTTTATAAATTTTCAGTACTCAATACCGAATCACTGTCGATCAAATCAAACGTTCACTGCTGAATGCAACCCCGCGAAACCCCTACATAGTCAATGTAAACTAATGAAACCACGATTGGTGAAGCAACATTAATCGCCTGTATATGGCTGATGTGACAGTCCAAGTGTTAATAAATTATTTTAATGACTTCAGCTACCTAAAAAAGAAGCAGAGCCAAAGCAAGGCGAAAGAAGAGGCAAAAATGCGAAAGACAAGTCCGTGGGGCATTATGGGAAGTGGAGCAAGTGGTCACCGTGTACGAGGCTGTGCACCACACAACGTCACAGGTAAAAACCATTGAAAACCCTAAGCAATCATTTATCGAATTATTTGAATGAAAAATCTTAGATAGTGGGAAGAAGTATTTGAATGAAAAATATTGCAGATAAAAAATCTCAAATAAAAAAGTTGAAGAAAATTTGAATTATTTGTATAAATTGCTCATAATTGTTGCTACTATATTTACCTACGATTGTTTATTAAATTTGCCAAAGGTGGTGCAAAAAGCCCGGGATTTGCGGTCGCGACGTGATAAGACAAAGCGCCTACTGCTACGTCGATGGTAGTCTTTGCCAAAAATGGATTCACCGGAAGATCCGTGGCAGACAAGAAGAAGACAGTGACGGTAAAACAGCACCCTCCGATGAAACAACCCACCTGCAACGTTTCCAGAAAGTGCATCCTTCGAATCATTTTCAGACATAGTGCTAGACGAGTTCGAGTTGAATCCCAACACGGTCGACGGTTTCATCCCCGAGAAAAATCCGAACGCTTGGAGATGCGGGATCGCGAGTACCCAGAAGAACTCGCGGCTGTCTTATTTCACAAGGATCATCGGTGGAAGGCCGTCGATTCGCGGAAGTTGGCCCTGGCAAGTCGCTGTATTGAATAGATTTCACGTAAGTCTTACCGGAATGGAAAAAGTTGCGATGGTTTAGCGGTCTTGCTGAGAGAGGATCTTTTCCTAGGAAGCCTTTTGCGGAGGTACCCTGATCTCACCTAGATGGGTGCTGACTGCGGCGCACTGCATCAGGATACGTCTCTACGTCCGCATCGGCGAGCATGATTTGACTGTCGAGGAAGGCTCCGAGCTGGAGTTGAGGGTACTTATCTCGGAACAGATAGTGTAATCCTTTGCAATGCTCAACCTCTTCACCCTTCATAGCCATTTTAATACTGAACCACCGGACACCAAAACTGACAGACATCTGTTGCCTCACAAAGATGACACGATTGAATTTTCTCAGTCTTTCCATTAATCTATTATAATATTTTGTTTTGATAATACGTGCTTCAATAAGAAAATTCATCTCGATCATTACCCATGGAAAGATTCTTACAATTCTAACAATCGAGTCAAGAAAAATTTTATTCGAGTGAAGCAAAAAGAATCGATTCAATAAAAAGTTGACTTGACTCAGGGAGAATTGATTAAAAAAGAAATTGAGTTGAATCACGATTTCATTGAGTATCAAAGATTTAGTAATTTATTACATACAGGCCAATTTAACTACGTGAAAGTTGTTTCGAATAATTAGGTGGTTATTTTGAATGGCATCTTGTTCGATTTAAAAGGGTCTCTTGCGAGGTTTGTGCAGAGTCGTTTGAACTTTCGAAGACTCCGAGAGCCAGTCAAAGATTTCAACGAAGAAGACGTTGACTTTACAATGTCTAATATCTTCGCTATTGTCCATTCAGGTGGACTCAGTCAAAGTGCATCCTGAATACGACGCCGACACCGTGGACAATGACATAGCGATGCTGCGTCTGCCATTCTCTTTGGCTGCGTCTCCTTCGAGAGGAATTGCTTGTCTGCCAGCGCCTAACCAACCTCTACCCGCCAATCAGCTGTGCACTATCATCGGCTGGGGAAAGTCGCGAGTCACCGACGACTTTGGTACCGACGTTCTCCACGAGGCTCAGGTACCTCTTTTCCTTCCAACTACCAAGATGGAGACTCGGGGACTCCATTGAATTTTTCAAAAAATCAAATCCCATTCAAATTTCAATCTTTCTCTTCCGTGAACATCTTTACAAGTCAGACGTGCGAAATGTACTTTTACAGAGAACCGCCAATCTTTTAAGAATTTGTTCAACTCACTATAAGGAAAATTTGAGAAAAATAAATTTGTATAGTTTCCTTTTTTTGAGGTTATTTAAGATGTTTTAAGTGAAAGATAAATTTTAGAAAAATGAATTTGTATATTTTTAAAGATTATATTTTAAATGTTTGACCAAAGGAAAATTTGTGGGAGATATTAAACTTATGAGAATTATTAAGGACAGAATGTTTCTCTTTGGCTTCTGTTTCAGTCCAACGAAGCAGACAATTTTTATTTTGCATAACAATCGCCAGTCCATCCATAATTTCATAAAATAAAAATAATATTCAATATATTTTCACTACGAATAAACGAAGAATATTGATACTTGTGAAATTTTCAATAGAATCGCCACGAATCTGACTTGATATGATAATACAGGGGGTTGATTGTCATTTGATGATTTAAGTACAACATCTTTGTATGCTAAAAATATTTAATGCAATTTTTAGATACCAATAGTGTCCTCGGAAACCTGTCGAGACGTCTACGTCGACTACAGGATCACCGACAACATGTTCTGTGCCGGTTACCGTCGTGGAAAAATGGACTCCTGCGCTGGTGACAGTGGTGGTCCTCTTCTTTGCCGAGATCCCAGAAAACCCGAACATCCATGGACCATTTTTGGCATCACCAGTTTCGGTGAAGGGTGCGGGAAACGCGGGAAATTCGGAATATACGCGAGACTCTCGAATTACGTTCGCTGGATCAGTCGAGTGATGAAGGAATCGAACGACTTCGATTAAAAAATGGACACTGTGCGTGCCATAATGTGTAACAATTGCCCTGTGTTATCTCGTTGGTTCTGAGACGAACTAATTATAGTTTCTTAAGGAACAATCACCCATAATTTTATCGTGTGACAATTAATTGTAGAAAAAAATCGACCATTTCTGATCTGACCATAGAATGGCACTAGAAAATCAATTCAAATAAATTGTAGATACGTTTCAACGCTGTTTCGATCCTTAAATCTTGATTATTAATATTGTGTCACGGAGTTCAGCTTCCTGGGTAATTTATTATTCACCTGGGTGCCATTTTATGATCGAAAACATCGTAATGCATCAGCATCGCTGGACTGCAGGTTTTTATGCGAAATCAAAATGTTCCAAGTCAATTGGGAGCTGTATAAGAATTCCTTCGTTTCTTTTTTTTAATTAAATCTACTACATATGGTCAACTTTTTATTTTACTGTTATTTTAAAGACGTTTCAATCGTCAAGATGTTTCCATTAAATATGATTCATTATTCAAGCAGACGTTGCATTGAAAACCGTACAAGACTTAAATTAATTCAAGTTTACGAATTTTGCAGTGCTGTATACTTTCACTTCTACTGTCTGGTAGGTTTAGTAATGATACTCCTAATAAAATGAGCAGAATATATTCGCATTCTCAGAATTTTTAAAGGGTCTCAACCTATTGTATTAGAAACGTAAAAACCTGCAGCCTAGTCAGCACATGTGTACGGTGAATCGTTCCTCGAGAAGGATCCAGGTAAAGATAAAGAGACTGAGTTAAAGAGAAAATGCTTTATTTTCAACATGGATTAGGAGTGCCAACCAATGGAATCCTTAACATACTAGGAGACGTTCTCGAGCGCCTCTTTATTCGTTCCCGTACTTCATTTCGGTAGATATAGGAAACTCGTGAAAAAATTCGTGAAATACGGTTTTGTGCAGCTCGACGCAGATTCTCGATCCGCGAGAGAAAGAGGAGGAGGGCGAGAGAGAGAGAGAGAGAGAGAGAGAGAGAGAGAGAGAGAAAATTCTAAAATAGAAGATTGCGAAGGAATGGCCAAAGGGAAACGAGGAAGTCGATCGGCGAGCGAGCGATCGTTCACGGGCGTCTGTTCAACAGCTGACCGCGGGTGCCATCTTTCACTGCGACTGTAAAAAAAAAGAGAAGAAGAAGGCGAAGAAGGATGCGGAGAAGGTCGAGTAGCCGCTTTAAGTGACAATCGAACGAAGTAAACGAAGTAGACGAAGTATCGCTGGCTGACACAGTGGCAAGTGTCCTCATCGCGTTCGTTTCACACGGGTCGTCGATGACCCGGCGAGCAGATCACCCGATCCGCGTCCGTTCAGTTGAATTTGCACTTGGAGAAGTCCATCTCCGGGTGCTGCTCCATGAACCTGCAAAACGATCGAACGTCACGCTTCAGACCGTTATCTACCACCTAGGCGACGTGGATTCATGATCCCCCGTTCGCCGTGGGCCATTGTAGTCGGTACTTTTTAATGATGTCCTGCTTCTTCTGCTCGTCCGAGGTCGGCAGGCCCAGCTGCTTCTGTCTCTGGTCGTACATCATCTTCTCCACCAGGCCTCTGGTCTCCCCGTCGAGATCGGAGAGTTTGCTGGGCTCTGGGTTCACTTTCTTCGTGCTGATTTCCGGATCGCTGGTCACCACGTGCGCCCACCATTGCATTTTGTTTACCTGGAAAGAAAGTTAGACGGACGCTTAGCACACGGCATTTACGCTGCGACTCGTTTCGGAATCGGTCGTCGCCGGGATCTTCCTGGTACCGAAAGTCGAGAGAGTTCGAAGATGATAGTTTACGAGTTCCCGGGGGAGGGGAGGGGGGCATGATCGAATCTGGTCCAGTGAAAGGCGGGTAAGTAACAAAGGTTCGACAACCGACGGGATTGATTAACCGTGAAATATCCCGTGCTCGGCCGTGAAATCGAGGATTATCGGGAGATCGACAATAAGTCCAAACGAACCCCGTCAATTAAATCATAAATAAACAGAGGCTCGTTAACAGAGCGAAGAGTAAAGTGGGACCTTCGGGCAGGCTCGTGAGACGTGATGATCGTTCATGGCCGCGTCAAGATTATTCGCCTGTTCGGTATCTTTGCTCGGGATCTATGATGCAAGTCGATAGCGTCTTCGGATTGTTCCGGCAAGGTTGAACGGAGAAGGTCTTGATCGCGGGGATTTCGGCAGCGTACCTTTTCCAGGTTGATTAGCAGAAGTTTCCCGTCCTCGATCACCCAGGTCGACTCCTCGACTTTGACTTCGTGCGGGAAATCACCGTCGATGATCGGCGGATGACCCTTGACGACGCAGGTCAGGTGCTTCTTCGTGATATTGACCGTCACGTCTCGTGGTCGCACGGAGAAGTTCACTTTCAGCCGGACTCTGATCTGAAAACACAAAATGATCGAAAATTATCGTCTCGATTCGCAAGACGACACTAAAGTAAAGACTATTATAGTTTCGAATGGTTAGAGGCATGAGCAATATTCTTCTCACGATACTCGTACAAAATTTCATTTCATTTAATGCCGATTAATTTCGTAATATGCATGGTAAATGTTAATGAATTTAATTATGTAAATCAGGAACAAGATGACACTGATTATTCAATCAATATAATTCAATAATATTTATAAATTTAATTTCTGCATAATCTGGTTGTAGTACATCCATTGTAGGCTTCTCACATTGAGAAACCTATGAACATGTGTTTGGTAAGTAACATGTTTATAAATATGTTTTAACATGTTGATTATAACAATTTGATTCTGTTCACCCAATCTTTTTAATGTCCACTCCTTTTTAAAAAGTTTCCAATTATTTCTTACACGAGGATCAATGTTACGATCTAAAAAAGAGTAAATAAATGAAGACAGCGTAAAACCATAATAAAACGCTGTTTCATCTGTGTGTTACGTTTTCTTCGGTAATTTCCGGCCAAAATCTCCACCTCGTTAACGCTATTCCGTTTGCGCAATCTGCCCGACCCACTTACCGTATCGCGATTTTTTCGATGACGGTCTAATAATTAAGACGTGTGTAAAAAAATCATTACCAGCATAAATATCCCGGCTTTCTCGACATCATTGCAACCGTGCAACCGAGGACGCCGGTCGTATCACAATTAAAAGCCATTTTACTCCGAGTGGTGGATTCCGCGAGCTGCGTTCGCCGACGCATTAACGTAAACGCGCGCAAAAAGTTGTTCCAATTAATATACGCAATCATCATCTCTCGCAGCGTCCGAGCTCGGATCCAATATCGTTACGCGTACCTCGTATTTCGCGGAGCAAAGAATGCATTCGCGTCGAGCGAGCGAACAACCGAAGGAATGCACGAAACCCGCCGGAATGTTACACACGATCGTTAACAGGTGAAAAAAAGCATCGTGTCAGATTACGATCTCGCATTAACCGAGCCACCGAGCGGCTCCCCCTAAATGGTACTCTGATTAAGCCGAACTCGAGCCGATTTTAATCGGAGATTACGATCGAACACCGCCGGAAACGTCGGTGCGGATTTTTAAGGGTAGAGTTCAAGGATCGTGCACGAGACGGCCGCTATTTTTATTTCATTCTCCGAACTGCAGTCTCGCATGGACAGCCGCGACCTACCGCAACAACACCGCGATTCATGAGATCGATGTTCCGCTCGAGAGACCCTCGAGTCCTCGCGATCGCGAGATCATCGTGCTCCAATTCCGATTCGGACGGATCGACGCAACCTTGCCGACGAACCTTGGTCAGGTTAGGAATTTAGTGTACCTAATCGGTTCAACCAATCATTTTGAAATTTTAGGACTATTTTACCACACTATTCAGATTGGTAAACATATTTTCGTTAGAGCGTCTTGCTCAAATATTTTCGAGATTGAGGGATTCGATCTCTATGGAACTTGATGGATCGTTGAAAATGAACTGTTGGGAATTTATTGTAACCACTGGGTTGAACGCATCTTTTTGAAACTTTGGGAGCATTTTGATACACTACTTTAGTAACCAAAAATATTTTTTTTTCATATTTTTGTTGCTTAAACATTTGCAAGATCGGGAGATTCAATC
Organism: Halictus ligatus; assembly: GCA_028454255.1. NCBI lineage: Eukaryota > Metazoa > Arthropoda > Insecta > Hymenoptera > Halictidae > Halictus > Halictus ligatus. Next base: position 9,712,542 of record CM052146.1, read on the forward strand.
TCTGTGGAACGTGATTGATTGTCGGAAATGAACTGTTGGGAATTTATTGTAACCACTGGGTTGAACCCATCTTCTTGAAACTTTGGGAGCATTTTAGTACACTATTTTAGTAACTAAAAATATTTTTTTAGTGTTGTGGTAGTTTAAAGATTTGCGAGATCGGAGGATCATCGTGCTCCAGTTCCGATTCGGACGGATCGACGCAACCTTGCCGACTAGCCTTGGTCAGGTTAGGAATTTAGTGTACCTAATCGGTTGAACCAATCATTTTTAAATTTTAGGAGCATTTTGCTACACTATTCAGGTAATTAAACATATTTTTGTTTGAGCGTCTTGCTCGAATATTTGCGAGATCGTGGGATTCAATCTCTATCGAACTTGTTGGATCGTCGAAAATGAACTTTTCGATCTTCTTGAAACTTTGGAAGCATTTTACTACAGTATTTCAGTAAGTAAAAACTTTTTTTTAATTCTTTGATAGCTTAAAGATTCGCGAGATCAGGGGATCATCATGCTCCAGTTCCTGCAGCCTTGCGGAGCGACCTTGTTCGGTTTAGAAACGAGAGCTTTCCGCGTGGCGACGGAGGAGGAAAGGCAAGGCGACGCAGCCAAAGGTCAGGCATTCCTCGGATACCTCGGTTAATCCTGCGTTGGTTTTAATTGATCCACCGTATCGTTGGATCTCGACGTGTCGGGTCAGCGTCGGCCTCGGTAGGGTCAAGAGTGGACCGGTCACGAACGTCTATCGAAACAGAAGCGAACCGGAGTCCTTTCGATCTAGAATCCTGGTCCTAGAAAGTATCGACTCGCTCTTGCAACCCAGACAGACAGAAATCGTTTCGCAACGAGGCCTCAATTTTTGATCGTTCCTTTTACCGATCGTCCAGCGTCCTCAGTTCAACTCTGTTGTCGCTGGGGATGATTAGAGATCGATTATCCTCTGTGGGAACGAGGATTATCTAGCGATCGGACACGTTGATGCTAATGGAAAATTGATTAATCAGCGTTCGAGGTGCATCGGGTTGCGAGATATTCATTTATTAGCTAGGCGCGTCGATCGGTGGATTTTTGTATCCTGCGTTTTTGTATCGAGTTTTCAAGGACTGCCGATTGAAAGTCCAGGCTGTCGGCGATCAGTCCTGCGAGAGAGGTAGAGGGGAGAGGGAGGGAGAGAGAGAGAGAGAGAGAGAGAGAGAGAGAGAGAGAGAGGGAGAAAGATACGTGCATGGAGTGTAGCTAAATATTCATGGTAAACGCTGAAAAATGTGTCGTTACGAAAGGAAGTTGTGAATGAAATTTGAATAGCAAATCGACGCGAAAGCGTAACATGTATCGCGTTGGTTCTCGACTTGGCCTTCGATTGTTGTACGGGTTCGCGGGGTTGACGGATCGTGTGCGAAGATCGGGTCACACGATCGAGACGGATGCTGTGCGACGATCGCAATTGTTACGCGCGAATTAATAGTTCAAATGTGAAACATAAGAGATTGTCAGGTAAAGCATAAATCACAAGTTACATTTGAATATTCAACACGCTAACGGTCCTGTCGGCGAAAAATCTCCCGAGAAATACTGTCCGTGAAGGAAACGCTGGCTACCGATCACGAACAGCGATAAACCATCGACAGCCGAACGTGTTAATAAACCTCGAATCGGTGATTATCGTGTGTCCTCCGTAGGCCATCGTGGGGAGCGATTAAGCCCGACAATTAAATCCGAAATCCTAGATGATCCATCGAGCGTGGCCGGTCGCGTGTCGCAACCGCGATCGTTCGTGTCTCGGCGTGGATGAGAGAGAAAGAGAGAGAGAAGAGGGAAAGGATAAGAAGAGAAAAGAGAGAAAAAAATGGCGACGGATAGACGCTAGATAGAGCCAAGGGGATCATCATCCTCGTGTCGGACGTGTTCTTGGATTTCCAGCGTGACGATGACGGGCGCGCGCGCACCGGTGCGTGGAAACGGATCATGGCTACCGAGTTTGTGCCCGTCGTTAACAAAGTGGAATATCATTATGAGAAACGCGTCACAAAGAGGCTGGGAAGAATATCCGCGATCTCTCGGAGAGACGACGTGGACTGCGACAGAGCTTATTTTGGACGGGATCATCCTTTCACGGCAAGCATTGTGCGAATGCTCGTTTTATGACACTTCGCTTTACCATGAACCTCCCAGCTCCTTGATAAGCAGTTGTTAATCGATGCGATTTCACTGACAAGAACATGAAAACAGAAGGGATGCTGATGAGGTAGCTGATTCGGCGAGTTCGTTCGTTTTGGAATGATCGTTTCGTGTAGATCGCGAGATACGACAATGCTGACGATTGCAAGAGTTCTCTTCGACTCGTACGAGAGGCAATGATTGGCGATTATGAGGATCTTCGATGATTCTCGGTTATTATTACCTGGTTGGTTACGGTTGCCAGTCGGATTTATGGTTTGTAGGAAACGACTGTTTATGTGGGAGTTGCTGTCGAGATGTTAAGAGCTTCTGGTTTTTAGTTTGTTTCGTATAACATATTTCTTGTGATCCTGTTCTAAAATTAATATCTTTTATATCTGGTTTCGAGGTCTACATTTAATCTCGCTTATGTGTGACTTGACTTTGAATTTTTTAATTTCATCTAGTATCCTCATACTTAATTAACAAGCGTCTAGTTAATGTTTGTACTATGTCCATGAATGGGGAGAAAAACTAAAAAAAGAGAATGAACAGATTTACTTTATAGATTGCGTGTTTGCAGATTCGGGAATTAGACTATAGTCTTCGAGTTCGGAGTAGAGTGAATTCTCGATATACACTGGTGGACAAAATGATAAGGCACCTCTACATTTTTGGGAATGAACATCTATTTGTACATATACGTGGAATATATATTTTGTCCCACCAACTATGAGAGCATAAGTCTCTATGTGTCTCTTAATTAAATTTAAGTAATCAGCATTATTCATACGGCCTTGAATAAATTCTATTTCCGTTTTTTCCCTATAGCCGATACCTGCCCATATCATTACTCCACCACCACCACATTGTCGGCGACTCAATACCCTTTGCTCCTTTCTTAAATTGTAGAAATAGTATCTATATCCATCTGGACCATCCAAATTCAGTTTTTTTTTTCGTCCGTGAATATAATTCGTTTCCACTGGTTTTTCCATTGAATATGCTCTATTGCAAAGCTTAATCGGACGGTCTTATGTTTGTCTGTTAACGGCGGCTTTATAGCAAATTTCTTCCGTTTTAAGTAGCTTGTTTTTTGAATTACTCTTTTTACTGTTTTAACACTAGGTTCACGCAGCACTAAAAGTGAATATTTTGCATCACTTCATAAAAATAACAAGAACGTGCTACCCAAAATATTAGCAATATTTTTAGAGTAATATATGCCCAAAGAAATAAATTTGGTAAATAATTTCTCATCTTTGCATCCTTACAATCTCAATATTTTTAAATTAAAAATATTCAAACCCGTCATTTTGACGGGTCCCGTAAACCTAGTATTAAGAGATACAGTAACGAGCAAAACTGAGTCTACACTACTTGAAGCAACATAACTTTTTAAAAATTAGATCAAATGACTTGAATGTTATTGAGAAGTTAGAAGTATTAGTTTATTAGATGAGGTGGAAATATTTTTGAAAAAAGTTTGAATTGGTCAGAATCGCTAAAGAAACGGTAAAAGTTGGTTTTTCTAGCTTTTTTATCTGTGCCTGTATTGAAAATTTCAAAAATGTGTTTGATTCGCTGGAATAAATTATATTCATGCTGAAAATTTCATCGATATTGGTTAATTTGTTTACGAGTTATAAACGATTAAAAGTGCGATTTTAAGTAGAAAATCGTGAAAAATGGCAATTTTTCCACTTTTAAGCAACATAAAGCTAAAAAAACCAACTTTTACTTTTAAAACCATCCTTTTTCCCTTGAAGAAAGGGCTGCAAGTCTTCCTTTCGATTTCTGTTTCCCATATTTTTCGGGGTTTTGTAAAAAATTCTGTATAACACACCGACTTCTTTCAGTTTTTTTTTTCAATCTGTACTTGACTTTCTCCGTTGGACTTCAACCGAAGTATTTTAATCATCTCATCTTCGCTTAACGATTTTCCTTGTCCCACAATTTAATTTTGGGTTAAAAAGTATTTAAACACTTATAAACTAACTATTAATAAGTAATTTCTATAAGATAAACTTGCACACTTCAACGTTTTCCAACGGACCGCTTCAAGTGCCTCAACATTTTGTCCACTTGAAATTTAAAAACAATGAAGCTCAACGCCACAGTGCTCCGTGTTTTGTTTGTTTACACTGGTACGTGGCCTTGAAAGGAAGTTTCTCCCTTATAACGTAGTTTACTGCTAATAACTTTAAGGTTTTTCTAAATGGGTATGAAAATTCTTATGTGTGCAACGGTGCCTTATCATTCTGTCCACCAGTCTATGTCAACGACACCGGTCTTGCCAGCGTCGTGTATCGTCCATGAGACGAGGTAGTGGGGATAGTTCCGCGACGTTTAACACACAGACCTTGGCGACATATCTGGAGAAATCACTGTATGCCAGCGTTCGTCTTCGAGGGGTTAACGGATCGGTCCTCGAATTTCTCGAACGCTCAGAGTCAGATTCTTCTGGGACCGAGTGTAGATACGGCGAACAGCGCGCGCAGTCCGAGAAGATTATAGTAATAATATCTCTCCAGGGAATAATAAAATGTTTCCGCCATTCGCAGGCAAGTCGGAGGCGGCTATCGACGGTATCGACGATCCGAGGTCCCGCGGACTTGCGAAATCACGCGCGCGTTCCATCCACCTGTAACCGCTCCGAGATCATACGCACATGTTGTCTGCCCATAAGCACACGCGGGCCCGCGTCATTATGTACGGTCGCCGCTTACGGAGGATGGAACGATGGAACGCCGTCCGACCATTTGCAACCGAAGGGAGATCCTGTAATTTTCAATCGACGCTCCCTCGTGCCCATTATCCCCCCCACCATACTCTTCATCGGCAAGAGTCGACATAAACGTTTGTCTCCTGCGTTTTTCTGAACTTGTATCATCGTGACCCGTATCCGCAGATACTGCAAACGAGCCTCGATCGAGGACGATGATCAGGCGATATCCTGTATCGCTGGATTGAGTTTAGATGCTAAGATACAACCGAGGGAAACCATTTGTTTCGTGCCTGACTGATCGGATGAGCTCCGAAGACGATTCAAGGTGTTCTGTTAACGCGTTACGTGCTAAAAATCAATCCCAGAGATTCTCACGAAATCGGCGTAATTTAATTAATCAAACCTAAACTAGGAATATAAAATGTATTATAGGGGATGCTGTCTCAACCCATCGGAACTCTAAAGATTCTAATAAAATTCGGTTTATCTGGATATGTCACAATAAAAATGAATTCCTAAACCTAGTCAAAAATCACTGTCAGTTATATGTTACTGACGTGACAGTTAAGCCAGTGCACTACTATTTATTTTGTGATTATAATGATTAGAAATTCTTCATCGTTCAGACTTTCACAGAAAAAAAAGATAGTTTATATTTATTATATGCCTATGTTTTCTCCAAAGGGTATACATATATCAACTACGGCAAGATTGAATTTTAGGGCAAGGGGTTAAGAACATTGAAGAAGAGTAGGCTGAGGGATTTTTTCATTTTGTTGTGACTTAGTTGGATTAGCAGTTGAGAGGGTAGAGGTCAGTGTTGGTTACAGAAGAATAAGTTCTGTGCTCAGATAGTTTAAAGAAAATCATTTATACAAAAGATATTCAGGAGTAATCTAAAGGATAGTGTAGAAAAATAGGAAATGAGATTTTTGGATTTGAATACGATGTAATTGCGTTAACATTTGAGAGTGGAGATAAGCGTTGATTACAGAAGATTGAGTATTTACTACTCAAGATTTGGATCAGATTGCTCGGTTAATTTGAAACAAAAAAATATATTTGCTCGAAAAAGGAAAGATTGAGAGTCCTAGATAGAATTTAAGAGATGCTGTACAGAGTATAGAATACTGTAAAAAAATAAATAGTACGATTTTTGAGATTGACAGTGACCTAGTTGAATTATCAATTGAACGTATAGGGCAGTAAGCGTAGGTTACAGAAAAATGGATCATTCTCTTCTAATTTAAATTAAAAGAAGTCTGGAAAAGTGAGCCTAGTGAGACGTGGAAAGTCTAAACAAGTTATCAATGTTGAGTAGGAATAGAAGGAATATAAATTTTGCAGATTTTCGTATTGCGTATGCGAGAACAATTCGATCTCAGTCTGATCTCACTGAGAAAATATCTGAAGAATGGTAGATCGAAAAAAGTCGGTATGAAAAGGATCGAATTTCGAAGATAAGGGACCTGCAAAAGAGCTTGCAGTGGTACGGCAAACAGCCGTCCATTATCCCACAAAATCCTAGTCGTTAATTAGCACAGGAAACGCGACGAGCCCGAGGGTAAACACGTCCGAGAACAATGAGCCAGCTCTACGCAGCGAAAACAATTAAGAAAGTGGCGGCGTGTCAGCGCTGTCCACGGTGCTGAAACGCAGCCTTGAATTTAAGAGAACAAAAGAAGCGATTACGTTAACGAAATGACACGATATGAGAACGTTACTTTGTTTCGCTTCGCTCCGCGATCGTTCGAGTGAACGTTCCGCGGGGCCCTCACGCGCGATTCGAAGCGGCGCGGCGCGTCAGCCGGGCGCAACTTCTAGTAACAACTTGAACAATTTGATGATACCTTTCTGCTCGACTGGTTTATTGTCCGGCGAAGCGAGGCGCGATGGAGAAACCACAGAAATCCTGCGACGCTCGTAAATTCATTAGGACAATTTAGGGACGCTCGGATAGTGTAAATACAGACGTAAACTTTCGGATCGGCAAAAAGGAAATTGGTCGACGGCAAACCGCAATTGAAGATCGAGTTCTTCTCCCAGACCGCAATTGAAGATCGAATTGTCTTTCGGACCGCAGTTTCGAGTTGTTTATCTGCTTTTAATGCTAGAACTGTGAAGCTATGAAAACTATTCAAATGATCTTCGATTATTAAAATCACGAAGGCGCTTCTGCAAGAAGTTGCCATACAGGTTGTCATATCATTGCTCAAGTCTCACGAAATCAGAATGATTTATTTAGTATTACTAGGACACAAAACAAGGCTTGGTTTACTGGATAAATTCTAATAAAAAATGATGTTTGTCGAAAAAATGAAATTTGATAGAAAAATCGTGTCAAGCATATATGACTGACGTGAAAGTCGAAGCGTTAAATACATTCATTCATTCGTGACTATGTCATAATAAAAATTACGTCGCTTAAACTTCACCTTGGAAACTTAGATATTTTTAACTTTTTTATATATGATCTTGTAGATCATGACGAGAAGATGCCAAAAACTTAATATTTAATGTGAGCAGTTCACTGGTGCAAAAGTTATGCGTTATCACGTCAAATATTAACAAAATGGACCATTGTAAATTTGTATAAGAAATCTGTTTGTCTGAAGAGTGATCAGTGCTAATCTTTGTTAGTTGTACCACCAACGAGGTACATATAGGAGTAGACCAATCACCTAATTCTGTTTTTCTGTCTCACGTTTAGGGATCTCTAGGATGATCCCCTTACCATTCCGTGTCACATCCTACTGTACCGGCCAGAACAAATACTCTGGAACTAACATCCTTCAACATCACAGCTGTTGACTGTTTTGTCTGTGTTTTGTGCGTTTTTGTGTACTGTGTTAAGACAAAGATGAATGAAAGTGAAAAATGAAGAAATATATAAATGAGAAAAGAAAGAATGCGAAATGAAGGAAAGGAGAAATGTAGAAAAGGATAAATGTAGAAAGAAAGATATGAAGAAATGAGAAAGGCAGAAATTATAATTGAAGAAATGAGAAATGAAGAAATTAAGAAACGAAAGGACACAGTATAACAATGTCCTTTGAGATTGTTATTCAGAAGAAAATGATTGGGTCATTTTCTCCTCTTCAGCACAGTTCCATAATTCAGAAACATTATGCAAAGTGTTCGGCACGCAATATTTAGATGAATTCCACTTCTCGCACGCTTCAGCCCGTAAAAATGATTCACCGGGCCAAAGATAAAGTTCTTCACCCCCTGACGTCACTCTTCCCTCGCGTAACTGACGAAGCGAATATAGTCATCCTCTAATGTTGAAACCAAGCTGTGCGAAACGTCTGCTTCGTTTCATCGCGAGATTCGCAATCCCCGGTGGAAGCCAGGCAAACAAGAACCGCTCCGTCATGGTGGCACATAGAGCGAGGACCCCGTTCAACGGCCGATACTCGAAGGTTGTAGCGTCGGGAACCGATTTATTTGGCGCTTCGCCGGAATCCTTGACAATCGAGAAACTGGCGCCCGTATACCTCGCCGAGCGTTGCGCAATCGAATAGCTCGATCGTTACTCACTATACCGGAGTTGACGTGCTTTTTCGCATGGCTGTCACGAGGTGCCCTTAGTTTGCCTAACTAGCTAACCCTGCATCACCCCGGACGGAAACATTCTCAACGGAATATTTGCTAATTACAATTCGAAATTACAATTCTGGTTCTAGATCAGATTTTGAAATACTCTTCGAAATCAGAAAAGATTCTCATTTGTTGGACGTTGTACACAGGTAAATTAATCCTCTAACGGCATACTAGGGTTGCTAGGAACATCATAACATTATAACACTTTGCACTCGGCGTTATTTTACTTCTAAAACTAAATTTTTCTTCCGTCTTAGAATATTTTAATTTTATTCATACGAAACTGATCCTCGTGTACAGACGAAGATATATTCAGCATTCGTTTCAAATTAGCTTGAAATGTTTCTTAACTTTAACAGGTGAAGATGTCCCAAGAAGAATGAGAATTTTTTATGAGATACTAAAAAATGTGACAGAATATCATTCAATTAGCAACCTAAAATTTTGGAATTGGCAATCTTTTCACTATCAATGACGAACAGCATTTTTTAGGAACTTTTTAGGATAGTTTTGGACTAACAGGTCGTTTGGAGTGGTGTGAGAATTCCTTTTTGGGGAGTACGATTTAAAAGAAGACTGACTAGCTTCTTTCTGATGCTTAGGATAGTTGAGAGATCATGCTTCCAGACAGATCCACGCTTCCTCGTCATCGTCGAAAAAAGATCGAAGATGTCCTGACTAGCGAGAACGAAACACGTATTCACCGATCTCCATTTAAACTCGAAAGTCATTCAGATGATCTACTCCACAGCGGAACGTTGACTTCTCTATTTCTCTGTTGATTAATGACGCTCTCCAGAAGCTGCTTTAACTCGTAAGAACTTAATACCGCTAGAGAGGATCCTATTAATTATGTTTGGCCACTGTAAACAAGATGAACTCCTGCGAAAGCTAAAAACCAAAGAAGACCTCCTAAAACGGTGATTCTCTCGAGAAAAAAAAAAGAACATACAAGTTGTTCTTAAAATAGTAATTCCCTAAAGACTGAAGCGTGAGGTAACAAAAATGAAAGAGACCTTCTCCATCCTTTCACGAATACAATAATCCCTCGATGTAATCATATATTGTATTATTATAGACATTGATAAGTGAACATGGCTCGTCTTCAAACCACAATGGAACCTTTTACAATTACTTCCTCCGACCTCAGCCTTCAATTTCGCCTTTCAAATCTCTTCTTTCCTTCCCATCGCTCACGCTAGACACACTTACGATTAATAATTAAATAGCATAAATTATCCGAGTGACCCAGGTTCGACATCCGATGGCCAAGTGTCCCAAAACATCGGCAAGAGCCTCGAACGTTGCTACTCGATCGATCATTTGAGAGGTAAACAAGTTTCCGTCGAAAACAGTCCTTGACCCGGCGTCTATAATAACAATTATCGACGCAAGTAGCGAGGGAAAAGCATTGTGCCCGCTTCGGGCTCGGACAGCAGGCGTCGTTTCGAGAGGATTAACGGCGAGGGGGGAAAAAATAGGACCTGTCGACAAGCGCGCGCGCGCGCGCGCGAATGTCATTTCAACAATCTCCCGCTGAACCTAACTCGAGGCAATACTTCGGAGCTGTAAACACGACGGTAAACGCCGCTCCGAACAAGATTCCCCGGTTGCCATTCAGTTACCATTTCAACGACTCGAGATTAGGCTCGAACGAAGGCTGTCTTCAAGTTTAGTATTCACTGTGCAGCCCTGCAGTCAATGAATAGTACGGTTAAACGCGTTAGCTAGACATTGACATAGTAACGCGAAATGGAACTCGGAGGTTTCGTCGTTGATATCACCGCACTATTATCGTTATGTTAATCGCTGTCTTAATTACAATACGCGTGCCTCTTTACTGAAGCGTTTGTTACAGTCTACCCTAGAAGAGTACACTGGTGACGCTGTAAAAATAATGAGGTGTACAAATTAATTCGTGGTCCTCGGTAGGAACTTTGTTTTAAATCCAAATCTTTCAACCATCATATTGCAGTTCCTTTACTTGGAATGTATTCTGATCGATGGTAAAGAGTTAATAAACTTACGAAGAAGGAAGGGCTAAGAACTAATTTGTACTGCTAAATTTTTGGACAAAATGTGTCCATCGAAAGTACACTCTGATGATGGATAAAGAAAACTGCAAGCAAATAGATTTTGCAAAAGAGTAAATATTTCAAACATTGAAGCCACGTATCTACAAAATGCACGACTCCAGGTAGCCAGGTACAAATTTAATAAAAAATGTTTTGCCTACTATGAAGCAAAAGCGTGACGAAAAATGTGTGTCAAAGTTAAAAATTTTAAATGACCACAAAATTGTAGGGGTTGCTTGTTCCATGGGAAAAATTAGTAGAAAGCACAGAAAATCAAATGATTCACCACTATAATCGCTAATGGAGGAAACTGGAGAAATTATTAACCCTTTGCCTACGAAAGGCATATACATATATAAGCCGTCACAAGTTTATCAATATACACGAAAGACGTAAATATACGCCCTCCACATTTTTCTTTCTGTCACACCTTCACTGTTTTACCAATTGTTTCAACATGGAGTTTATGTAAAATAGCAATTGAATATCGGCAATTGTTTCAATATTGTTTAGCCAATTGTCTTCATATTGTTCAGTTCAAATCTCCGGGCACCGTTTTTGTCACTACAATGATTTTTCTATATATGTCATCAAGTCCTGGATTATAAATGTCGCGGAATTATCCCCACTGCCGAGGGGTATACCCCGTAAGAGGCCCCGAAGCTCGAGAGTCTCCTGGACGATTCATGACGCAGGCAAGACCCGAGTTGTTGACATATATCGAGAATTCATTGTGGTCTGTGTTGATGGTTCTCTCCAACAGTCCGCCGCAGTCAAAGGAATTAAATGGAAACGTATTGACATTTTATATATTTCGTATTCTAATACCAAATCGAGTATGAAATTTTGCACTGAAATAATACATTAAATTTTAATATAAATATATTAACATTTCCAAAGGTATCACCGGTATGATACGTGGTACAGACAACGCCCCGTGTATCTCACGAAGGACTCAGGTTCGGAAATACGAATTTCAGTCTTTCCATGCTTTTTTTCTCCGTACAGTTAATTTCACAGTAATCGAGAGGGGGGGGGTCCTTTTTAAATATAAAAATAAGAACACCGTGGAGTTTCTCGGTCCGCGCAAGGACGTAATTTCCTCCCTTTCACGCGAATAAATCACGATAAACAGCCGCGGTGAGGGAACGAATCGCAGCGAGGACAAAAACAACGTGATCCAGTCCTCAACGTTAATTGGATCATTACACCGATATCGGGCGGCTCGTCCGAGCTCGAATTCGACGACGCGGCCGATGAATTCGCTTATTGTCAGAGGACAGTCGTTCATTGTCAAGCTCCATTTTGTATTGTCCGTTAGAGCCGGTGAGTCCTTTCGCGGAAGAAACGGGCGCGATAAGGGGCCGCGGAACAATGGTCGTGGGACTATCGTTAACTCGAGATCGTTGTTATCGACGCGATCGTTAAATAGCGTCCCATTCAACGCCGGTGCTCTCGAATGACGGCGCATTTGCATTTATCGGGACGATCGTTGCCGTGGTCGATAACGAATTCTACGGCGCATCCCGAACTCTTTGTGTCGCAAACGGTGTGCATCATGCTTTCCACCTCGCTGACTGCACTTCTAAGCCGCTGTCTCGATTGTGACTTCGCGCTGAAGGTAAGCTTCAAGGTGGTGTATTCGTTGTTCAAACAGATAGAAGAAAAGATTATTAGCGCTTACTTTATCATTGATGCTATATGAATGCAGGTCTGATTTCCATTGTATCTGAACGCGTACATTCAAGTGAATGTATTTCCGGGTTCAGAGTGGAGTAAGGAATGATGTCGGAGGCTTCAATGCGTGGTAGGCGATGTCTTTCACTTAACGCTAAACCTACCACCGGCCAAAAGGATCGGTTTTTTATTTCATAATTATTGAAATCATAGAAACGTTTTAATAGGAAATTACTGATTTGATATCTTTATTTAAGCACGTATTACAATGAAAATCGTACAAAGTTTAAGTAAATTCAATCCTCTCCCTCCTATAAGACGTTTCACTTTCATATGTTTTATGCTTGGAAGGTTTAGTGTGAAAATTTGTAAAACTGTTTAGAATATATGAGTTCTGTGATCTTTTTCAATTTTGTGGGCTGGTATGCAATCAATACAAGGTGATAGGCAGTTTATAGTCACGCAATATAAAAACCCCTATAGGTGATCTAGCGTCTCACTACCTATCTCTAACCACCGTCTTCAAATCTATAAAAGACAGAAATTGTTCCTTACAAATGAATATAAATTAGCTAGAAAATTGAATAGCCTCGAGCAACATGAATGCAGTGAATTCTCGATATATGTCAACAACACAGGTCTTGCTAGTGACGTGAATCGTCCAGGAGAGATATCTGAGCCGTGTGATGTTCACTGAGGCCTCTCGGTAGTGGGGATAATTCCGCGACGTTTATCATCCAGGTCTTGGCGACATATACAGAGGAATCATTGTAACCATTAAAAATAAAAACCAGTCGCGAATAATTTTTAACTTTCAGCTGTTTCTTCACCGATCCTTACGTCTCGAAGTTACATCAAAGTTTCAACTTCATTAGAACACGAAATAAACGTCACGAATAAACTCCGTGTAAAGATTTTCAATTACAAAAAGCAGCTACCAGTCAACCTAAACCGCATGTGCATGCAACGCATAAATTATTCGACTAATCCCGAGGTACAGCATCTGCAGCATTGAAACGCGGTCCGCGAATTAATATTCCATGCACCGCACCGGTTCGCAGAGCGAAGTTCTTGCTCCGTTACAATTACGCTCGGGCTAATTACCGGTGAGTCAAGCAAGATAAGCGATAGTCTAGGGATGACATCACCGAGAAAATCTCCGGCGAAACGGCAACGGAATCCACGAGGGAGGCGGGAATAAAAAAAGAAAAAGAACGGTGGAACGAGGCGATTTACGATTCCCGGAGCGCTCATTAAAAGTGCAAATGTCCGGTTGTCGTGCCGGCGATTTAAATATCGTTAAATATCGATATGGAAGCGTGGAGCATCTCGTCGATCCGCGCTTTCCTCGGAGGGGATCGAGGTAAACGCGAGAATAAAGAGGAGGACAGGGAAGATCGATGAGGCTCGCGGCGTTCGTTCGACTGCATGCGCCGCGCACACAGGTGCGATCGGTACAGGTGAACACTGTTGCGTTTACATGCGAGCACGTGCACCGCGAACAACGACGCAGGGATGCAGACTTGCATAGAGAGATGCGACGAGATACTCGCGGCGCGTGCATCTGTGCATCCGGCTTAAAGTCTGCAGACTTATCGGTTCTACGTCATCCAAAATCTTCGATCTTCACTTTTTCTAATCCTTTATTACGTCAAAAATTTAACACGACATCTTTCTGTCAAGCACATTCAAACTGACTATTCGGATGAGCATGATTCAGGCGAACCGAATGCTTTCAGCGTAAACTGGAGCTTAGGCATAGTTCGTGGTACAGTGAATTCTCGATATATGTCAACAACACGAGACTTGACAGCGTCGTGTATCGTGCAGGAGACATACCCGAGCCGTGTTATGTTTACACTCCTCGGCGTCCGATAGTGGTGATGATTCCGCGACCATTATCATGCAGGCGTTGGCGACATATATTGAGAAATCACTATACGTCCAAGGACTTCAATGCGTGGTAAGCGATGTTTCTAAATCCTAATGTATTAAGAACCTTTGGATACATGAAAATTGTGGTGGTTTTCAATTTTCTTGGCTTGCAAGCATAAGATAGAAGAGTCATGTCATTTATTTTATCACTGTTTCATTCTCCAGAGTATAACGACATCCTTAAATATTATCTGGCGTCTCACAACATTCCTGTACGTCTCTGAATCTATCAAAGAGACAAACAATTTATTATCCGTTCCTCAAGTGTCAACATTGTTATCTATTATGGTTTACACCGTATGAACCAATCTAAAAGCTTTTAATATAAAAGCTACTTCGTTATTTTTATTTTAATAATTCAAACGACTGGAATCGTGCCAGAGACAGACATTTCTTATTCCTCTAAAAGGACCTTCTTAAAAAAAAATATAGCTCCTACAATTCCAAATATTTTTGCATGAAAAAACTACGCTATATACTCCAGCTAACAGTAAGTATATGTCCCAAAAATAAGCACAAAACTATGTTTGGTTTTCTTAATAAACAAACCTGAAAGGTTCTGTCTGAAACGACAGTGCAGCTAAATGACAGTCTGGTCTATGGTGAGACACTGATAGTTGTATGACGGGAAAACCGCGACATTTATGTAACTGCCATAGCCGCCAACTATGGGATCAGACAAAATAACGAGTTCTCCGTGTTCCCGGGTCACGGACACAGCCGATAGATACTAAACGTTTTGCATTATTTTCGCCGTAAGTTCTCCGCTCCTCGCGGCCGACCGGCTGTTTTGTAATTTTGTTAATCGTCCGAGCGAGCGTGGTTCACCGATACCACGGGGATTAAGTAATGATGGAAAGCCCGGTTGCAATATGTTCCAGCGTGTTCGCTCCGCGATTTTTGTTAGAGCGCAGTCGACGGCCTTCGGGCATCTCCATCCACTTGTGCGCAATTCTTTGACTCGTTAACCGGCCGATTTTTTCCTCGACCGTGCGGGTGCAGTTTAAAATGCGGTCTAAGATCGCTTAACGCGTTTAATGTCGACTGACGTCAGAATACGGAGGAGCTAGGATCATCGAACAGAGAAGGTCCGCTGAAGCAAGAGGTTAGTATTATTTGAGACTCGGCAACAAAGGTTCTGTACATAATTTGTGTAAATGGAGACTCTGTCACTTCCATCGGAGAAATACGCTTTGGGACAAAAAGATCACATATTGTTCCTCGTTTGAATACCATAAACTGAAGAAAATGAATATTGTAATATATCAACATTTTTGGACATGTCTAGGTTTAGAATATGTTATTCTAGGTTTAAAATATTACAAACAACAAATGTTGTGGATAATACTCGGTACATATAAAATATTAATTTTCTTCAGTTCTTGGTATCGAACGAGAAAAATTATGTGATGTGCTATCTTTTTGTTCCGGAGTGTATATGGATCATTGTATGCTATAAGCAGGGGGTCAGGGAATCTTCTAAAAATCGAAGAAGGATTTCCGATTCGCGTTCAGTGCTCGGCACGGATGATCGATCTCGAGTCCCAGACGGAGGAACGGTTTCTTACCGTGGTGTTTCACTTTTTGCCGAGTGTTCCGCTGCGTTTCGTTGTTTCTTGTTTGGTGCCCCGGCTGTTTATCGCGGTACGATCGCAATGTTACGCCATTGGCGTCGAGGTGGCGATGCGAAACGGCAGGGAAGGGACCGCGAGGACGCGAAAAAGTCCGCGAGGGAACACACAAACGAGGGACGTCGGACGCGGCACAGCAAGGCCGTTCTTTGACCCGAAACGTGGTCTGCTCGGCGCCAATTTTTCGGGAGGAACCGGTCCCGGGACCCCTTGGAATTTTTAACCGGCGACCACCGCTACCACGGTTTCGCCGAGAAACCGAGCCCGGGCCACGCTAACACCTGCCTTTTGCTAATATATCGCCGGCCTATAAGCTTTCCATCGATTAACGTCGCGCAGGTTGCAACCGCGTCCTCGTCGACGCTCGTCGATCATCGATAAAACCGAAAAGTGCCTGCCAATCGGATATTCCCGTTGGCATTGCCCGGCCTGTCGATAATTCAGCAACTTTGCGCCACGGGGACGACGCAGATTTATGGTCCCTTTATTCGTGAATTATACTCCAACATGGAAACACAACGTTTCTTGTCCCATTGGTAATCTATCGGCCGCTCTTGCCCCGACTACAATGTTTCGCACTTTATGGCCACCGAAATCTATTAGCTATTCGGAGCCCGATCGGAACACTTTTTATTAGCTGTGGATATAAATTCATTCGAGAATCTGTTTCCGTGCATCCGTCCTGTTCAAATCATTGAAACATAAGCCTTGAGCATAATTGTTTTCTATACAGTCACGCCATTTTGTAGGCGATAGATGAGCCTAGTAACAAAGTTTCCTCAGAAAGCGAAATTACGAATGTGTTATCGGATATAGCGGATATTTTATTATGTCCGAAACATCAGCCATGTTTGCTTTAACTATATTTTACATTCTGTGAATTCAGAATTCATTCATAAATCAATTCCGTCGCCCACATACAGAAGACGGATCTTTACGCAAAATAAAGATATTGTAAACAGTTCTTTTTTTCTTTAATAAATTTAATAAGTTGAAGATACTGAATCCAAGTTTTCTTAATCTTTTCACTGCTTCAAATTGTGCCTAACCATTCCTGTCATGCGCGCGTAAAATTCGCAGTCGGGCGAATTAATCGTCGGGAGCTCCGACTTCAAAAAATCGAGAGGATTCTAAAAGGAGCAGTTCTCTTATCAAGATCGCGTCAGAAATTGCAAGAGTCCGCGGCGAAAAAAGGTCCGGTTCCCTCCCCACCTGAATCAACAGGTACTTATTACCTTGAACGCACCTGATCGCGCCGAGGTGGGGTAAAATCGAGCAAAAAGACCACGGGATCGAGCATCTCGGCCGATTCGAGTCGATCGCGATCGATACACGTGTTCCGCGGAATAAAGAGATACAGAACAATCGATCGATCAATGGATCCCCCGACCCCCTCCCTTCTGAGAGAACAATACACTTACCGGGCACGCGCTCGCGAGCGCACACGCGAGCAAAGGTCCCACGGCGCGCGATCCGCGCGCAACAACTCGCTTGCGCAACGAACAGACGCGACGAGGAGAGCGAGACGAAGCGCCGATCGGAGGCCGCCAAAAGTGAAATCGAGAGGTGGAACAGGACGAAAACGATGGCGGGACTTTCCAGAAGCTATTAAACAAATTTACGAGACTAAGGGTGGACCGGGAGCTAGGTCCTCTTCGCGGCAATTTATTTATCTTTATATTGCTGACCTGTCAAGTTTAAATCACGGTTTTTAGCGAGCGAACACGATCGCGCGAGACAGTCGAGGTGTTCGGCTGTTTTATGGGGCTTGTAGGTCCGAATGGAGGTCCAGGGTCTCGTGACAAAGCCTAAGTATGTACTATGCGCTGGTAGAAATGTCTAGAAGCTTTGGAATGAACTATAATTGCTCTACGATTGTTGGGAATTAGCTTCAGCACGTTGACTGCCATGTCACCCATATGTGGGCGATGGAATGTCGTGGCTTCAAAATAAATTTTTACGTTAATATTCATTGTACCAAATTTATTAGGCTCTGTAAAGTGCAAGAAAGTTGGAGTTTCAATCTTTATTTCATTAAATAACTTTGATTTTATGGAATTTTTGAGGTTTCAGCTTCAGGCAGATTCATTTTATTCAGTTGGGAAAAATACCATTTCAAATTAGTGGAATGTTGTCACCTTTTGAATTTGATTTACTAATTTTTGTAAGAAATTCCAAAATTCCGCAGTCCACATGTATGAAACTAATTTGAACGAGTAGGGACATTTAATTGCGACGCAATAGCGAAGAGACCGGACATTTTCTTTGATCTAGATACAGAGAATGAAAGACAGGAAGTTTATTTTGTCATAGTGCTCGTTTCGCGTATTAGTACCGCTCCACGAGCTTTGTACACGAATCATGGCTTCACACGCGTCAATTACTTTCTTCGATCACCGGATAAATGTCAGCAAATGCCGAAATTCGAATGTCAGCAAGGCACGAATCCAGTACAATTCCGCTGACCTTACGGCGAACGCAGCGTTCCACGGCGACACACGCCGCGTTCCAGAAGAGTATCGTTAATTTCATTGTGCTGTACGATTAGCATAATTCTCGGAAGATTCGCGCATAGGACAGGCCGAGAACAACGCTCGCGTTCGGTTGCGCAAACGACGAAAGGAGCACTTTGGTAGCAGTGAACAGGAGCAACACGGGTGAACGACTGGGGTTATCGTCGTTTAGAATCGCGGAGAATGGCTGTACGGCTCGTTAAAGGACCACCGACGTGTGCAACAGCGCGAAATGCTCGCGCGGGGCCAACCGTGACTGACCACGATAATTCCCAATTTATTTCGTCGTGTCTATTGAAAGAGTTCGCGCCTCTGAATCACCTTTCTTTGAACCAAAACGAACTCACTGTTTCCTGGACCGCGACCATTTCAAATTTCTCGAGTTGCTTCTCCTTCGATATTAATCAGTTCAGTTTGCCAAAACTCCGTAGATTCGCGATAAGGTAGAGTGACCACGTTACCGACAAAAATAGGCGAAAAGTGGTTTTCCGTGCCACAACTTTTCGTCCTTATATGAGAATATTTTTTGCCGGGAAAGGTCTCGTTCGAAAGAAGAAGGTTCAATCTAGCGCGCATTGGTCTTGGGCCGATGAGATTATGCAGATATTTGGTATCATAAGCGTTAGAAGTAGGTCAAAAATTGACGATGCGCATGCCGTGGAATCCGAACATTTTTATGCCATTGGATGAGTTTTTTGGATGAAATTGAGAGCAGTGCGCGCTAGAAAATATCTGTGGCTACAAATTGAGCTACATTTTGTCTTGATTCTCTGCGAAACGATGCCAAAAACTTGAAGCACGTTTCTGGCGTCAGAATTCATGATATCGATGATACAGAGCAAAAATGTGACAAAAGTTTAGTCACAGACTTAAGACCCGTCGGATCATGATCAAGACGGATCTTAAGTCAGTGGCTGAAAGCTGTGAACGGAAATTATACAGCAGTTACCGACTCTGCAAAAGTCAGGTGACAACCCTTGGACCTTAGGTCTGAAGCGTTCAGAGACGAGTGAAGATTAATTTTTGATAGGTAATCCTTCTTCTTTTTTAGAAGAAAAATAATCAAATTTGTGATATATATGACAAATAAACTGGTGGATAGTGTATGAACAGGGGAATTTTATGCATTTACAATAAAAATTAGTGGACCAAATCCAAAGGAATAAAAACATTTGAATAATTTAGTACTATATCACTTTCGACTTACTAAAATTCGGAGGAGAAATAAAAATGTCTGTACAGGGTGTCCCAAAAATGTACTTCCTTGTAGGGGGCGACTCCCTAGGCGATTTGAAGTAACTTTTTCCTTTTCGAAAATGTTCTCCGCGGCTTTGTTAAGGAGCTCTTAACAAAAACACAGACCAATCACAGCGCGATTATAGAAACATACCACAGTGAATTCTCGATATATGTCAACAACACGGGTCTTTACACTGCTCGGCGTGTGAGGTCTCTCGAGTTTCGTGGGCCCTGCGGTAGTGGGGATAAAACCGCGACATTTATCATCCACGCCTTGGCGACATATATAGAGAAATCACTGTACTTGTATCCTTAAACTGCAGAAACGGAACGGAACACGAAGAAGCATTGTCTCTTCGTCAAACGTTTAAATATGTCTTTCGGAAAACCTGCCACCAAAGGAAACAGACATGACGATTCGCATTGTCTCCATAAGCGTTATGCAAAATGCTGACCGCTCGTAGTTGCAATTTCGCGCTGCGTTCCTTGACACGAATGCGCGTGGAGGCGCGCGCGAGGGCGCTCTGTCCACGATAAACCTTTAGATAGTCTTTAGTCGATGTTTTATCCCCGTGAAATATCGACGGCGCGCACCAGACCGTCGTAATTAAATACATAATAATACTCCTCGATTGGGTGTACTCGCCGATTACCGAGCGCATCCACGCCGATGCACCGGACGTACGTGGAATGCATCGGACCGTTCACGAGCAGCCTCGCCACCTCCTCTTCTTCTTGTTCTTCTCCTCGCGTCTATCTATGAACCATTACGGTAATTGCATTCCCGTTTAAACAGAATGGCTACCGAAAGGAGCCAGGACGGTAGCTTGTAAACGCTCCTTACTCCGCCATTATTTATTCGAAGCGATGACGCCGGTATCCTGTGCAAACGTTTGCAAACGGTTTTCAAGGGCTGTCACTGTCCGAGAAAAAATTATTCATGAGGATGCTCCCGCTGGAATCGTTGGGAAACTTTACAAATTGATGCTGCGTGGAATGCAATTTGTTTCAATGTTGGTACATCAGCAACATTTTTATATTTAATTGGCTAAAACGGATCACTCCAAAATGATTTTTTATGGTGGGTTTCCATAATTCTTGAAATAAGTCTATTCCTCTGTTATTGATATTAAATCATTAGTGAAGACACGGGAATGCAAACAATATGAATTGCCTTTTTCTTCCAGAAGAAATTAAGGATAATTAAAGGAATATTAATCTGGAAACTCTCAAATTTCATATAGTCCTAAATTAATGTTTTTTCTAGTTAAACCTGGTCTTCCATCTTTAAACAGGTATTGAGGGCACCATTAATATTAACACTAAACTCACCAAGCATTAACATTGTCTGGCAAATATTGCCTTATAAAAATGGCAACCCTAAATTTATTCAGATTGTCTGTAATTTTTAATATAATAAATGCTTGGACAAGGAAATTTGTTCCAATATTTTCCATAAATGAATTTCTATAGTTTCAATAATTGTAAAATATGTTTAGTGTTAAAGAAGCCTATATAAAATGAATCTCACAAAATCGTTCTAAAATAACATTATTCCTTCTCGTTAAATCTGATCTCACAAGTTTAATCAGCACACAATATTGTTTCAATAAGGGACTCTAAGAACAAGCATCTCTTAATACGCACAGCTTACAAAATGGAACCTCTACGACGAAAACTCTCATTCTTTAATAAACACAATAAAGAACGACGACCGTAAGCATTAACTATAGCTCTGACTAAATCCCACTCGGCAAGTTCAGAATCGCCTAGCACCTCGCAAGAACTGACACCGTCTCCGATCGATCGATCGGTCTCAGATCCCGGGAAAAAAGTCCCTAAGGCTTGCGCAAGGTAGACAATAAGATTCTCGATCGGGACCGCTGGTGCAGCCTTTGCAGCTACTTAAAAGCAATTTCATGTCCCCGCGACCGTTCTATTCTTCCACGCGACGTGTCCGGGCAGATGTTCACTTAGTTGTCTTGCGAGCAGCGTTGCGCCAGAGAGCGGCCGCCGGTGCATCGGCTACTTAGCCTTCTGCGACCGCGCCGCCATTGACATCGTAATCATTACCATCATCCTCGTTACGTTTAAGAGCCCCGTGGACCGCGAGAACGACCGACGGGTTCCAGTTATTACGAGCTCATGCACTCTCGGCTACGCTCGGTTCGGCAGCCGCGTACTCTTCTTCTTCTTCTTCTTGGTTAATTGATAATCGAACAACCCCGGGGATTGGGAAACGACGTTGATCCGGGTCAGCGATTATCACGCGGCCTTTGATCGTAATCTCACGGCGATCCCTCGATATTTCAGCGGATTCCTCGCCGTAGAAGGCTCGCGAAAGAAATCATCGCCGAACAGACGATCCGAGATTTACGCAACGCGAGAATCTGAACGCTATTGTCCGGTGCACGAGCCTCATCCGCAAAGCAATTTACAATTCACCGTGCAAGAGCACGCAATTTCGTTTTCTGAACATTTCACTTTCGCTGGATATTCGGCGGTTTTGTTGCCAATACACGGCTTGCAACCGCGTGACCTTTGTTACACTTTGTTTATGCGTGGTTTAGAATGCCTGTGATCTACATTCTTATTATTAGACTGTGGATTTTATTCGTGACAAACAGAATAGATTGAATACGCAACGGTGAATTAAAAATACTGCTGTCTTATCTTCAGATTCTCTGAAACGATCAACCCCTTGTGCTACGATTTATTTAACACTAAACCTACCATGGTCAAAATGACCGGTTTTCTATTTCACAATTACTGAAACTATAAAAATGTTTTTATAGGAATATTGTAATGAAAATCGTATAAAATTTGATTAAATCCAATCTTCTGCCTCCTATAAGATGTTTTATATGTTTTCTGCTTGGTAGGTTTCGTGTTAATGGTTGCAATGATTCGAGTTTCGTTCGTTTGTTCGAAGAAAAAGAAAATTGGTATCTACTGGACGCCCATGTATTTTCCGATGTAAATTGACAAGAACAAATTAGAATTTGATTCCGGTTTAAAAGAAATAACACACACACATTCCGTAGACTTCATACGAAAGTTGCATCACGAGTCGGACTCGATGTGACAGTGGGAGGGGTTAAGAAATAAATGTATAACAATTTGTAGTGGTTCCTCCGAGAAGGAGGGTTAAAGGTGGTCTATTAAACTCTAAAAGTACCTTTAAACCCAGCCCGCGTTCTCGCAATTGCAGTGACTCAAACTCGACTCGCCTCGTGAAACGTTGGTAATTCGCCATTAAGGAGAAACTAAACGCCAAACGCGAGGTCACGCGTGTCCACCAATATCCCGGGCGTTTATCAAGAAGTTAATGTGTTTTTACGCTGACAGATGAGGTCGCCGTTGAAGACACCGCCGTGGAAAGTTGCCCTGGTCGCGAACACGTATTGAAAATTAGCCTAGGACCGTCGAATGTATCTCATGTTGCTCAACATATAAGTGTTACCTCAACCGTATTACAGTTTCTTCGTTCATCCCGGGGAAACTACGTCGCAAAGAGAAGAAGAAGAAGAAGAAGAAGAAGAAGAAGAAGAAGAAGAAGAAGAAGCAGATCGTGGCAGTTTCGCAGCTCTAGAACCGTCTTAATGCGCGCGCGAGCGTTTCTCACCTCGACGGACAATTCACCTAATTTTGCAACGCGTGAATCATAGACGCTATCTTTCCGCGCGGTGCTCTTCCTTTCAACTCTCTCGACGTCGAATTCATCCGCGGAATGGGACCAAGGCGAATAGGTGTTAATACGCGGCATATAAATGTAGATTAAAGACCCGTGTGTATAACACTCGAGATCGACGATGTCGTTTATCGCGTTGCAGCTCTCTTTCGCGGGCATGCCTCCACGGGTTCGTTCCTTAGAACGAGACCAAGGCGAATAGGTGCTACTGTAGATCATATAAATGCAGATTGAAGGACCTAGCCGTTGTAGAATATCACTCCAAGTTGACTATGGCGCGCTGTGCAAGATGTCGCCCGTGTGTCGCTTAACACGCGTCGAAGTCTCCGACGCTCGCGTTTGTGCTATGCTCTCGAATTTATTGCTCGGCTATGGGTCTGAGCGTTGACTTGCAAAATTAGGAGCACCTAATTTAAGGATTGAGGAAAACGATCATATTTTTTAAAGTCCGAAAAATTCATTAACTTTGCGACGTCATACTGATTCACCGTGATTATCGCTTACCGCGCGTTCAAGTCTCCAGTGACGCTCGCGTCAGTGCTATGCTCTCGAATTTATTGCTCGGCTATGGGTCCAACTGCTGACTTGAAAAATGAGTCCAGTTTAAGAATCCAGGAAAACGATCATATTTTTTAAAGTCCGAAAAATTCATTAACTTTGCGGTGTCATACTGATTCACCGTGATGTCAAAGTTTTTGACTCCCATTGAACATTGTGATTGTATAAATTTTTCGAAACGTTTATGACAGCTAAAATGAACATTCCCCCGTGTAACATACCGGGTGGCTCAAAATTTGATTCGAAACCTGAATCTCTCATGATACTTTTGTAACTACTAATAGAAATTAGGACACATGTACATACAATTGATTTTACTCGACTTTTTGGTGATGATGTAGAAAGCTCTACAACTTTCGAACTAATATATTCATGTACTAATATATTGAATGTACCTCTTAATATTTTAGTAAATACTGCAACAATTGAGTCTATGCTAGTTTGAACGAATATTTCTTAACTTTAGAACACGACAAAACACGATGCCGCTTAAATTGCTTGCGAAGCTCCGACTGCCTTTAACGAAACGTTCTCTGGTTCCCGAATCAAATGGATATTTTCCGAATGAAATTGACCTGGATTTTGCTCGAGTCCCTGCACCGCAAGCCCTTGCATCACCGCGGGAGTCTTCTCACGCCTAGCACACACCAAACCCACAGTCGTAGAACCTGTTACTCGCCGTGGAGCATAAGGATCGCAGAAACTGGCTAGAACTCGCTTCGCTCGAGCCCGGTCAGTAATATCTAAGGATCATTAACGCATCCTCGTCGAGGGGAAAAGCGACGCGGCGGGACGTAGACCATTCTGATTGGGAAACTACCTCTAGCGCGCGAGCAAGACTTTGATCCGGCTCCGCTTATGCTTGTTATCGTGCTGTCTCTACTCCTCCTTGGATAGCGTACAACGAGGATACGCGAGCCGGTGACACTACGTCGTCCGTGTCAAGGATTCCGAAGGATGCGCTGCGCAGCTAGCCTATACCGAGATTTATTGGGTTATTTGCGTATATGTTACAAGGCTACGAGCGGCAAGTGACACCGTGGATCCTGGACGGAAGACGAGCATCGTACAAGTCATCCTTTTGGCACAACGTCGCATTTATGGGCCACCAAATGTCAATTTTCTCGGTTGCAGGAACACTAGACATCATTCTCTCGCTGCCTATGTATGCTTGGATCTAATTCATCCCATTATACCATTTTATAGTCGGGAATAAAAATATTGGCACGACTGCTACACTAGCTTTTAATTCTACAATTCTATCTATATGAATGCAAAGAATAAATTGATACCCAGTGGAGTTCCTTAAAAGTTGCAATCATTATGTCTCTAATAAAGAGGACTACACATAAAGTAGTAAATAAAATTGAACTGTGCTAATTATACACCATCGAAACGATTAATTTAGTATTTTCTAAAAATTGTAGAAGTCTACACCACTCGGAGCGATTAATTTAGTATTTTTTTAAACTTCTAGAAGTCCATACCAATCGAAACGATTAATGTAGTATTTTTTAAAAATTCTAGATGTCTATACCACTTGAAACGACTAATTTAGTATTTTTTAAAACTTCTAGAACTCGAGCACATATGATTTAAGAAATTGTAGAAGGATTTATATAATGCACCGTCTTGAAATGTTTAGCAATTAACGAATAAAATTTGGGTTGGAAAATACACCCCATTGAGGAGGATGTTAAATAGCCACAACTCAACAATACCGGTCTACTTATCAAACTATTGAGAGCGGTGCGATAAAAAATGTAGCAAGAGCTCTGACATTCCAATTCGAATTTATCGCGCCAGTTACAAGCGACGATGACAAAACAATTTTAGAAAGGATTCAAATAGGATACTGTTAATGGATCTGCAGTGTCGTCTCGGTATGTACTTCGATTATGTCTCCGTCCCAGCGGTTTTTCGAATGAATAAGTGGTTTCTGTCGATGATTCTAGGACGAAGTGGTCAACGAATGAATAATAGATCGACGTTCGACATTCTTTCCATCGTTGCGCGGCGTGTGGGATTTCACGGTACGCGCAGCAAGGCATTTTTACGTCTCCAGTTATCTGGTAAAACAAGCTGGATTAACTCGTCAGTGCAAAGGTTAAGGCAACACACTCGAGGTTAATTAAGTGTTAAATGATGATTTATGAGGCGAGCCTGGCCGAGTCCCATCGAAAAGAGTAATACTGCGAGAGCCGATGATTCTTGTTGATGGCTGGAACTAACCAAATGAAGACTTCATGCAGATGTATAATCCAGAACGGTCCCTTTCATATATATTAAAAAAAAATTCAAACAAGGCTAACAGAAAAGAGAAAATAATATGGGAAAGTTAATTTTCCTCGGTTAAACAATTGTGATTTGTATGGAATCGAATGGCAATCAACGGTAGTTGAATTTATTAGGTGTAGAGACACATTCTTCCAGAATTTTTACTGAAACATAATTGCGGAAGCTTTATCATCGTTATTCATGACTTCGCGCTGTCTATGTGGCAGCTGTGCATAACTTACGATAAAAGTTGGCGATAGCGAATTAATAAATTCAGCCAGGCAGTTTTGAACGTCGTCAACCGATTCCAAACCTGTGTCTCGTAAATGGTGTTGTAATCACTCAAAGAAACGGAAACAGAAGGAAGCTACGTCCAAGGGAAGATGACATTCTTCGCCGTTTCAGGAAAAATTCGCAAATCTAGGAAAGGACCTTATTAATTGTCACAGCAAGTCTTAAACCAATAAAACACTAGCAAAATATTTTTTAATTTATATATTTAAATTGTACCTATGAAGTGAATTGAAAAGTAACCCACGATCCGCAATCATTGTGCCACATTTTCGCGAAAAAGTGAGTGCCAAGAAGTCCAAATAAAGTCATCGAACGTGCCCGTTACACAACCGAGAATTATTAGATAATGTTGATATTACGAAATGTCGTGATTACCCTCGCTTCCACGGAATATCATCCGCGCGGCTCCGTCGCGAAAAGCAGAAAAGAGTAATTGCATAATTCGCGATGAATGTTCCTCGCAAGGTCTGCTCGCGGAAGCCGGCGACAAACGGGTGAAAGATTGTCCACTAATTACGCAAATTAACGTGGCGGAGATTCGAAGGGTCGCGGTTGAACAGCCGGACAATTCAATAAGAGAATTATTTACAACTTCTGTACAGCGATCATTATGTATAATTTTACTCCATTCAATTACATCCAAGGTAACCCACTTTAGACATGAATATTCCCTGCGGTTCGAATTGAACAGGGTTCGATGAATTGCCGATGAAGAATCGCCAGCATAAACGTCGAAGGACACCTCAAGGTCGTTCGTTTCGTCCAAACTGCATTTTCCACGATAAATCAACCGGCCAATTGAGAAGCATTTCTCTACAGTACGTAATAGGAGCATTCGTATTATACTCGTTCCTTAAGAAGAGGCTATTTCCACCTGGTTGCACACAGGATTGCGGTTTCGAACAACATTGTACGTTTCCACGTCCACAATGCCACTCGCCAAGTGGCATTCAGCGGAATTTAATTTTATAATAAGACAGCACCATTAAGTGTGCCAGCTGACAACGATATTGCAAAATTCTCTGTAGAAAGCGACCATCGAATGGTCTAATTAAGGAGTAATCGCCGCGGTGACCTTGGGACACTGACCTTCTGTGCCCCCCTGAATTTTGTAATCCAAGGGAAAAGTATGGAGAAGATACTCCAATTTTCAACGGGATCGATGAAATTCGTATGAAATGCTTCTGACCGACTTCCTGCCGACGAAACGTTACGCTACAGTGTTTTGAACCCTCCCGAAGGTCGCACGCCCACTCTAAGCGAGCGAGAAGGATCTAACACGTTGTAGAAACACAGGAAAGCTGTTAATGACATCGCGCTGCCACCGTGACCCCGGTGCCACGGCTAACTTCACGGTTCCCGTATTTCGTAATCGACGAACCAACTCGAAATTACAAATGGACCAAGTCTGCTGCCGGGGCTCTACTCGACAAATAATCGCCTCGATAAGCGGCATGCTAAATTTCCATAATAATCGCACCGCTAAAACGCTCAGCCTTGCCTCAATCTAGCGCCGATCGATTCTCGATTTTTGAACGGCGAGATCGTAGATCGTTTTCGTTTTCCTCTTTCAGAGTATTTTGCAACGCGGAATTCCTCGCGTCATATCCCTTTCTGCAACGAAGGCTACAGAGTCGGAGATACCTGGCAAATGTCAAATCACTTTCTAAGGTAATTCCTTCATTAACCCTTGCTTAACGGAGTTCAATGTGCTGTTGTGTTGACGGTTCACTGTGGGGTTAAATGATGACACTATGGTGTTTGAAGAGCTTTTGTAAGTCTATGGCAAGTTTAGTTCGTTTAGGACAAAGATGCATAGAATTCTTTTCAATTGTAGAAAAGTATAGAATTAAGTATTTTCTGTTTGTAAGGAGAATCAGAGGCTCGACACGACACGTCGTAATTTGTTGCTTGCTCGCAGGTAACTGTTTATTTATCAAAATCTAAACGTAACATACATTCGTTAACGCAACGCATAAATCAATAAAATTATATATAACAGACATACATATGAAATACTCAGTCATCTAAACGGTGGTATAAACATTCTTACATCTTTAAGTTTCTTTCCAAGTATGGAGTTAAAATTAATCAAGCATAGAATCGTTCGCTACAAGTGGCTTCTAATTAATCACAGTTACATGAACGTATCGCAGAACGTACTAATAATCCTGTCAGTATATTCTTTCACTAGGTGAATAATATACTGGACTAAAATATAGCATATTATTAGAAATAACTAGAATATAATATAACAGAATGTAATATAGTATGCCAGAATATGACATACTAGGATATTGATCTTCCGAAACCCTATTCATAGTTATGATGACAATTACTACTTGACGTTTACCGACGTAATTATAATGATCGGCGAATTAGATAAACCTGTACTATTATACAACACTCCCGATGCTATAAAGCAAGATTCATTTTCAATTTATCAATTCCAGAAGTCTTTGGAGGTCCGTCTAATCCACGGCTTAAGTACCGGAATCATATTAATAGGTTCTTTAATGGCAGTGCTGTATATAAGAAACGCTTATTAATTTACTTTGCGGAATGGAACGGTTCCTAAATTAACGATTCAAATCCGTCACATTAAGAATCTGATTAAAACCGTCACAAAGAACATTTGTTATTCGTGTACCTGTTACGAACTCTAAAAATATTCAACTACTAAGGTGGTCTGTAAAGTGAATGAACACTTGAAGCTGCAGGTCTGTTAAAATTAGTATTGGCAAATCGTTATTTAATTTTCTGCATATTATTTCTGTAAGAATGTTGTGCATCATTGATAAGATCTAACATTCCAGAACAAAATTCTATCAACATTTTACGGTTATAGCTTGTAATTAATAGCTGAGAGGATTCAACGAAATATGGGTAAAATTACCAATGAATGAACCATGTGTGATCCATTACTAATTAATGAACAGATTATTGAGCCACCTCAAAATTACTGATCTCACGATAACAACACTTTGAATACGAAGGATGTGGTTCCAATGACTTCTAAATAAATTATAGTACAATTACTGTATAAATTTCAATATGAAGAGGACGCCATAATTGTTACGCTTAACGCCTGAATGGCGGGGCTCGGGTCCATTTAGACCCAGTATTTTAAGGGCATCACCTAGCCATTCATTTCCCGGTGATGAATCTCAATCGAAATTTCAAAAGTTGTGCCATTGGGCGCAAAAACAAGACCAACGGATCTAGATAAAATACGGATAAAAATATATTGAAAAAAATTTACAAACAACAATATACATTACACAATTCTCTTTATTCGCTCTGTCTGTTCCGGTCACGGTTCCTATTTCGTAAAAAAAGGTCTTCCGAAAGGAGTTGCAACAGTTTCCAAGCCCCGAAGGAAGGGCCCTCGGAAACAACCCTTCCAGGTGAATCTCGGTGGGGGGGAACCACAGTCGGTAAAAATTCATGGGCGGATTTCGGCGGGTCCGTGCACGCGTTCCGTAATTGCGTGGCAATTATCGTCGACCCCGGCCGTCGAGTGACCTTGCGGGGAATGCTCGTTTGAATTCCTGCATTTCGCAATTGGCGGATGCTCGTTGTACGCGTACCCGACCACGTACTAGTCAGGCAGCGTGTCGGTGATTTTTTTTTCGACGGTTGAACAAAGACGAAACAAGACGGCAAGCGAACGTGAACGACGAAGAAGAAGAGACATAGTACAACGAAGGAAGACGAGCTACGGCCTCCCGGTTGCTCGGGTCCGGCCGGTACGCGGGACGCATACGGAAAATCTGAGTCCAATGTCAAGCGGATGATCCGCTACCCCCCCCCCGCCTCCCGGAATAGTTTTTTTTTATCCGCTGTTCTGACGGTCAACCGACGGCAATAAAAGGTTACGTAACGCGAGGCCTAAATACCAATCATGCGCGAGCAAGCCCGATCCTCGGGATGACACCGCTCGGACCGGAGCATCTGCATCTGGATGCGCGATCGTCTTCGGCGATCGATCAATCGGTCACCGCGTGATTCACGCACCGGGGAACGCGACGTCATCCGAAAGGCCGAGATCGATAAACGCGGCGTCGATTGACCGAGCGTGGACTGGAATCGAGACGAGCGGATTAGGATTCGTAGATCGTCAGAGAATCTTCTGGAAGACCTCGAGGACGGTCGGCGGTGGGACCCCTGTTTTCGAAGTTCGTGATCGATACGGTCTTCCATTTCTAGATCTTCCATGAAATTTCGCGTTAGGTGACGTCAGCTTTCGAATAAGTGCACGCTGAAATTACGCGAGCTTAGACTTTTCGCCTAAAGATTTTTTTTAACACTAGATTGCCGGATGAAAAAAGAGGTACCTGGTCAGTTAGTGGTTCTCTCTGACAAATTGGTGGTATTGTATGATAATGAGGGTGATTAGAAGATACCTACCTTCATAATTCTATTAAAAACCGACAAATATTAAAAAAAAATTATTTAAGTTTTTCTATACATATACAGGGTGGTTGGTAACTGGTGGTACAAGCGGAAAAGGGGTGATTCTACGCGAGAAAAAAAGTCGAAAATATAGAACAAAAATTTTTCGTTTGAAGCTTTGTTTTTGAGAAAATCAACTTTGAATTTTCGCAAAGTACGCGTGCACTTGATCACGTCTCGTTATAACGGATCTCACTGTAGATCGATTGACGTTATGTTGATAAACACTTCCAATGTGACCGAAGTGTTTTCCTTCCTTAATTATTTCATTATGTATTTCTAATTTTCCATTACGGCAAAAACAAACTTAAACCGCGATAATATCCATCGAGACAACGATCTACAGTGAGATCCGTTATAACGAGACGTGATAAAGTGCACGCATACCGAGCGAAAATTCAAAGTCGATTTTCACCCCCTTTTCGCTTGTACCACCAGTTACCAACCACCCTGTATATAGCAATAAATCGTAAATGAGTCAAATTGACTAGCTCCGGCAATCTACTCTTAAATCTGTCTGAGTAAATAAATTTCCCTTCATTCACCTAACCCAGATATAGCAGAAGTAATTGAAATATTATTGCATCTAGTAAAATTGGAGCACACAGATCCATGCTGGACCTAGCAGAACGAATTGCAATATCGGTGCTCCTAATGGAACGAAATGCAATATTGGCGGGCTTAGTGGAACGAAGTGGAATATGCAACGTGCAATATGCAAGAAGATCCCGGCGCAGGAATGCGAAACGAGAGTATCGAGTGAGTCCCGCGCACTGGCCGAAACATAATCGCGGGTGTATCGCGTGCTCGGCGTAACGTCGATACGCCTACTCGCGAGAATTGCATAAAGTGGGTTGGGGGATCGCTTGCGAATCGCGTCGCGTGCACCGGGCGTGAAACGGGGTGTCGGGCCTCGGGGATAATTTGCATCGAGCGCGAAACGGACACCTGGACAAGTTTCTCGCCGAAATTGGACCAGCGGCAGCGGCTCACCGACACGTCGGTGAGTGGCGCCAAAATTACGGGACCGGTTAATTTAGAATCGCACCGCGGGCACACGCGATTTCGGCTCCACCGGATTGGCGCCAACCGAAAAGAAAGGAAAAGAACGAAACGGCCGATCAGGCATCGAATTCTAAGGCTTTCTTCTGATATACAGTAGCGGACATAAATTTAAGACGATGACACGCGATTTCGATTATACGCGTAATATACGAGTACCGTCTTTCTATTCCGTTTGATATTTCAAAGTAAAACAGGTATATGTTTCATCTCCTTCATCTCAATGTTGTGATCGTCAAATGTAAACAATGTAGAAGTTTCAGTTGTTTGTTTCCTCTGAACGTTTGTGCGCAGCGGACATTAGTTTAAGACGATCTATCTAACAAGCAACATCTATTACGATCTTTCTATAACTTGCTATATAAATTTTGAAATCGGAGTCTGGCATACCTTTCGTTGATTGAAGTTTATATACAGGGGAGAAAAGTATGGGTAAATCTCGGAGTTTGCTATCAAACGAAAGAGAGCAAATTGGAAGACTACGAAAAGAAAAAATGACATTTTCCAAAATAGCAAGTCTTGTAAATACATCAGAAACGGCCTGTAAGTAAGTGTGGTACACATTTTTAAAGACTGGTCAATATTCTGATCGATCAGGAAGCGAAAGACCTCGGAAAACAACTGCGAAACTGGACCGTTGGATTCACCGCTTATGCGAAAAGGACCGCTTTCGTTCTGCAAGTGATATTGCAGTTGAAATAAACACGAAGAGTGACACCAACATTAGTGTTAGAACTGTTAGAAGACGTTTGGAAAATTTTCATTTAAGAGGATGAAGACCACGGAAGAAACCAATGCTCAGTTCCAAAAATCGGAAAACGCGATTTGCGTTTGCTAAAGCTTACGAACATTGGACGAGTCAAGATTGGCAAAAAATACTATTTTCAGACGAATCAAAATTTAATCGTGTTGCTTCTGCTGAGTTACAATATGTAAGACGCCGAATTGGTGAAGATTTGAAACCACAATGCGTTTTACCCACAATTAAACACGGGGGTGGTAGCGTTATGGTGTGGGCGTGTTTCTCTCGCAACGGACCTGGGCCAATACGTCGTATACATGGAATTATGGACCGTTTCCAGTATATAGACGTGTTGAAGAATACCACGTTACCATATGCACACAATAATATGACTCATAGTTTCATATTCCAACAGGATAATGATCCAAAACACACAGCCCGAAGTGTGAAAAATTTTTTTCGTGAAGAAAATATTAACGTACTACCGTGGCCTTCGCAGTCACCAGACTTAAATCTGGTTGAAAACTTATGGAGTATAGTAAAGAAAAGTGTGGCAAATTATTAACCAAAAAATCTTAATAAACTTTACTCTATAATACAAACGGCTTGGAATAACATTCCTGTTGAAAAATGTCAAAAATTAGTAGATTCGATGTCGAAAATATGTGCCGGGGTGATAAAAAATAATGGATTTGGACAAATTATTAAAATAAAACAAATATTTCACACATTTTTCGAATAAAATGTTTCTTTTATACATAGTCTTAAACTTTTGACCATGAAAATATAATGTAGATTTGTTTTTCTTTTACATATTATTACTATTATGCTCAGAAACATAATAAAAATTTTTGTTGTCAATATGTAAACAAACTATTCACCTGTTACTACCAAAATAAAACCACTGTATTTATGTTTTTCATGTCAATTGAATTATTACTTCCTTCTTTTCTTTTCGTCTTAAACTTTTGTCCGCTACTGTGGACAAAAAATGGATATTATCGCAGTTTAAGTTTGTTTTTGCCGTAACGGAAAATTAGGAAAAAGTCGGATAGTAAGTTAAAGATAATAATAAGTAAAGATAATAATAAGACAAAGAATCACCCCCTTTCCGCTTGTACCGACAGTTACCAACCACCCTGTATAACCATCCTACTTGAATTATTCAAACGATCCTATCTATCATACGGCGTGCAATGATCCGGCTGACAAGTGATTAATGATTGCGAGGCTAAACATGCTAAAACACAAGGCAAAAATGAAAAATGATATTCGGAGATGCGGTATGAGGAACTCTATTAATTTGTCCCATAGCTAATGCTAAATTCCCGTCATTTTTTCCAGTGCGAATGATAGACTGCAGACCTTCATGGAAAAAAAATATAGTACGTGATGGAGTTTTGAACACGGTGATCGAGTAAATATTTGAATATTTTCGTCGAGAGAAGGTGTGCCCGTGTGAGCTTACCGTGATGAGAAAGGTATGGCACTGAGCGAGAAACAGAGGAGGCAAACATTGAAAAATCATGCGAGCACTAGAGGATCGGTTTTCTAAAACCGGCTGGTAAATACTCAGTAATCATGATTACGTTTTTCATGTTTAATAACTGTACCACACAATTGTTTCAGGCGTTTCTTGCGGATTCTCTGAATGATTCCGAATGACTGCGCTGCGATCGATCATCCTCCAAAATTCGGCAAAGGCCAGTCCAGTACGTGATTCGCGAAGCAATCGGTCTCGCCTTTCTAAAAATACAGGTTGCATCGAAATTGCAGTTGCAGAAATAGCGTTCAACGTGTCAGGCTTAGTATTTCGAGCTCTGTCGAAATAATGATGAAACGCTGTCGATACGAGGTTCTACGGTGGTGGTGTTCTGTTAGGCCGACCCACAGAGTAAAACGAACGTAACTGCGGGATTTCGCAGAGGATAGAACGGCACCGAACTGCACCGTGCGTCAGCACAGTGGTCCCAAAGCCGGAAAACATGGCCCAAACCTAAAATATGAACTTTCAGCTAGGTAAGTTTTAACTATAGTGTTGGTTACTCTGAGAAAGAGTTTTAAGTGGGGGGAAAAAAGGTCGTTTTTTTTTTTTATAACTGACCAACAGTCACAGTCCGAACTTCGAGTTCATTAGACCATACCTTTTAAACTTGTGAAGCACATTGCGAATTTCAAGTGTACAGTGTACAAATCGTGTTGAAACGTTTCGATATTAATTGTGCATTATGGATGCTGTTTGTGGAGGTAAGTTGCATAGGTTTTAGTGCCAAATGTTTATTGTTAACTGATGACTGTGTATGCAAAGAGAGAGTAAAAGTGAAGGCATACATTTTTACGATTTAGAATAAAAGTTGCAAGTCTTACAAGGTCTAGCTCTAAAACTTGTTGGAGCTTCTACTACATATTATTATCTTGCAATACTAAAAAAAAATTTTGCTGCCCCTACGTGCCCCTAGCACTGTTTTTTGTAACGCAGAGTAGGTATTTTATGCGCTTTCCTTGCATTTCTTGTCAAACTGTGAGAGATATGCACTAAGTCTCTCTGTAAAATTTAAGCAGATTTTGAATAGAATGTCAATTTTTTTATATTTTTCAAACCCGAACGCTGTTTTTATACCAGCTGTTCATTTAAAAACTTTCCAGCCGAATATCTCGAAAAGTATGAAAGATATTAAAAAAGTGTAAAACACGTGTCCAAGGCAGTATCAGTTTTTTATTTGGATGGCGTTTTCAAGGTCATTTGAAGGTCAACCTTGTTTTTTCAAATGGAAACCTATATTTTTGATTATGGGATCATATTGTACGTAAAAAGACCAGCAATTCCTCAATTCTTTCTTCTTGGAGAACTATGAAGTGCGAATAGAATACCTACTTTGTACAATACGAAGGGTAGAGTTTGCTATGCGGAGAATTAGACTTTCCCCTCGTTCAGGTCAATATGAGACCGTGAATTTTCTAATTTCAAGTTCAGATTTGTGGTCAGTGACCCCAAAAACGGCCTAATACCAATTTTCAAGCAGAACCAATAATTTTTTAATAAGTTGCGAGGCTTTGACCACGTTTTGGCGATTTGGGACCACTGTGATCAGGGGCAACGATGCGGCACCGTTTCGGCGGCACGGCGAGAATAATTTCACGCTGAAAGCTCTGTTAAAGGGCCGTAATTTCCTGTTGCGGCCCCCGGGGACTGAGTCGAATCCCGTGGCCGTCCCTGAGAAACCGTCCGACCCTTCCCGCCCCGCCGGGAACTTTATTAAATTACATAGTCTTAAATAATTTAAAACGCCTCTCGAGCGATAATTCTTTCGCGTGAACGCTGCGCAGCGCGCTTGACAGGCATCGCAGAGCGCCATTGAAATTGCGAAATATTACGAAACGCACCGGGTGAAAGGGGTCGGGAGGGCTGGACGCAGGGAACCGCGGGGTGTTTCTTCATTTTCGAGGCGGTTTCGTGTGAAAACAATTAGCGTGCAAAGGCGCCGCGTCGAAGATAGGTGTGCGCGACACCCGCCGGCGGTGGCAATCTCCGTTGATCCGGCTATCTGCCAGCTTTACGAGATTTCTGCGTGACAGTTTATTCCTGTTGGACTGCACCCCTCCCCCCGAGGTCAGGGGCAAAGAGAAACGGGCCTGATCCAACGGACAGGGAACCTTTTGTTCTGAAATGTCTTCGTGAAACACCGGCGCCGTGCTCCGGAGCTGCGTTCGTCGTTATTCGAATTAAATCTGCGTGAAAAAAAGCACTGAATAATTCATTGTTATTCCCGTTGTTTATTGCTCGATTCATTCGGGGCTTCAGTTGTTCGTTCGTTAGATGGTTTTACGAGTTTATAGTTTACGTCGACGACCGTGTCAACCATATTTGGCTCGAGGAATTATTTATCCGGACTTGAAAATGAATTTCTCGACCGACCGATCGGATGTACAAAAGTTCGCGAACTGCATTTCGCATTTGCAACTACTTCAGCTCGGAAATCAAGACGTCTCGTTCGAACATGTTCATTTTATACGACGATTTCTATATTATGCACATAAAATTAAACCGGTATATATCGCACGAAGCTTTAGGAATTTATTGAATTTTTAGCGGAGTTTCAGAGTCGCCATTCGAGTGAAAATGTTATCTATGGTCGTTACTCGTGTACGAAGAATATAGTAGTTGACTTCGCTTGGAAATAACAAACAAGTTCAATTTGCCTGGTGGGTTTTTCAACTATCGTTTTATTGCTCAACGCAGCAAAAAGTTGTGGGCGAGCGGCGAGTTTAATAAGAGTCGTCGGCAACGCGCATGTGCCGCGCTGTCGAATTGACGGGAAAAAATTAATTGGTTCTGTAAATTAGCTGCTAGTAGAACGAATTCTGTTTAGGTAATAGCGGCCTATGCGTGCACGCTGAAGAATTGGAAACGATACTCGCCTTGTTAACTGAGGACGACGAGTTCGCTCGTCCTTCGTGGTCTCCTTTGCCTGCTGTACTGTTTCTGTGCTTGTTTAGCTAATGGTTGCCTTATTCTCGAACAACAATGCTGTTTGTCTACGCGTTCACTGAAAATACGGAGAACCGCAAAATCTAAAGCAAACATTTTATGCAGTGCAATGAGATTTTTCCTCTTTTCGTCTTTCTGTCTTCTCTGACTCTGCAAAAGTCACGCGAATACTCTTGGCCCTTAATGGAATGCTTTATGCTTTAATGGAAAGTCTTCTTTTTAATGGAAAGACGCAATTTTTATTCGATTCGAATGCCTGGAAAATATATTTGTGCCTCTTTTACCACCGGATGAAAAGAAATTGACGACAAATGTAACAATTGATCGTACACGTATGTACTCTAATCATTGCATAGTAAAACAAGTGCTAACATAATTATTTCTAGCAAATATATTGGAATCATTATCGACTCAGGGGACTCGCCAGAGCCTCGAAGCCTATCTCGTACGAGGATAAAATTGGGCGAACGCACGAGCGGCATTAAACACGTTGCGAAAGTGTTCGGCAGCCGGTGAGTCGCACGATAAATAAGACGGCAGCCTGATGACAATGTATCGGGCACCGAAGCTCCCGATTGCGCAAGAACAATTTACAAAGGGCACGCACGAATCACCCACGTACAAATTAGTATCAATTACGCCGGCAATTTCGGCCCACGAAAACTTAATTACGGTTTCCCGGCGTCGATCTACTAGCTCTTCCACTCCCGGCGCCGATTCCTTTCTGGAGCACGAGTCAATCGATCGTTCTCCGTACCCTTGCATCATTGGGCAAAAAAGAATAGGAGCGAGGGGGAAGGGGGCAGAAAGAAAGGGAGACGACAACTCGGTGAATTCGGAGCGCAGCCGATCGTAGCGAATCGCCCCTTTCCCCCCGCTCGGTCTGCACACCTTTTCTTAATCGGTGAACCGCGAAAACCGTCGAGGACGCTCGTCTGTGCCAACTGACCCGTGATCGGGATCGGATTGATGGCTATCTCCGCCATTGAATGGTCTATCGAAATCACTTACACAGTCTGTCTTACCGCTTGTAACTGAATTTCAGACCCTGACGTCCAGGAACGCAGAAAACGGTCCCCTTTGGCCATAGGTGCGACCGGCCGACATCGATCTCGGTCTTCGTGACGATCGATCGTGATCTCCGTTCATTTTTTTCATATTCTCCAACCATTGTTTACCACGATGCATCGTTGCGCAAGAACCGTGGACCTGAACATTGCTGCGTTTGCGTACTTGAATAATCTTTGTCGAATGACCTTTCCTTTCTCGCATTCAAATGAAATTTTAGGGAAATTGATCCTCTAGTAATCAATCTAGTGGTCTTTCAGACTGTACAGAATTGTCGAATAAAGTATAATCAGCTTTTATCTGTTGTATGTCAAATTTTAGCTAATTATTTGTACACATAATCAGTAGCCAACTATTTGTAATAGGTCCGATAAGAAGATCAAGATTAATCCCAAAGAAGTAGGCTCGAAAATGTGTAAAATAAAATTGATCAGCAGAAATTTGAATCTAGGCATGAGTGCCCTAATCGTCTAAAGCATCCACCTACGTTGCAAACCATCTCAGTACAGTAAAGTCTTGATCTAAGCCCGATCCTCGGGTCTGTGCTGTGACATAGATCGTGTAGGGCTACTATTTTCTTGTGACCGCGACGAACGTAGAATTAGCGCCAATTAAACCACTAAACACTGTTCAAATTATATCGTGTTTAGTGTCAATTTACACTTTACACTGCTCGGCGACCGAGGCAGCTCGACCTTCCTGAACCCTTGCGGGCATTCCGCCCAGTGGAGGGGATAGACGAACTGAGAAAGATCGTGTAGCTCTGTTCAGCTTAGATCAAGACTTTACTGTAATTGGAAATTAATATTCTACGATTGCTCTGATTTCCAAGATAGTAACGCCTAATTCTCAGTGTAGAATTGATCAGCGAATTGACTCCTGGAAGAGTGAGATCTCCGTCGAAAACATCACCGTCGTCGTTGCGTCGCACGAGAGCATAATTCGTGTGAATCATGGCGTAAGGTCGTCAGACATACAAAGGGCTCCTATGACTTGTTCCGACTAGAAAAGTGGCCAAGGGACCATGACCCACATCCAGGTTTGTAGGAAAATCACCTTCTCCGACAAAGGGAGACCTAACGCCTGCTCTTCACCTTCCATTCTATTTTCGATTATGAGCCCAACATTCAAGGCGTGTTTCCAATAGGATTATCTAACGCTTCCCTCGGCGATTTTGTTTTTCCTGCACACCGCGCGGTTCTAGGAAGCGGATATTTACTTTGTAATTGAAATTATACACGCTTCTTCGATGACACTTGCCGGACACTACTACATTATTGCTCCCCTCAATGTCATATTCTATAAATAATTTGTGCAGTGTTTTCGCTCAATGACGCCCACAGTTTTCCAGCCTCGCGATCGCGACTATGCAACCACTCCGGGAAGAAAGGACATACGTTGGAAAACAATCGGCGATCTTCGCGCAGCATGATCTATTAGCCGTTGATGCCGGGCACAGTGGCCGGGGCGCTTTCAACAATAACGAATTACTTCGATGATTACGAGACGGAGACGTCGGGCAACGATACACGATGATTCAGAAGCGAGGCTTGGACAGTTAACTTGAAACATTGATTATCCATTTACGATGTACTCAAGTTTTCGTAAATACAAGGAAATTAATATTATTTTTAATTTGATCTATTTTGATTATGTGGAATATTTCAGAAAGTGGATGACAATTTTTACTCTTGTATTAGTTTTCGTTAAATTGGGTGGGCAATGGGTGAAGAACAATCTATTTTGATTGTATGGAATATTTCCGACAGTGGAAGAAACTTTTTGCCCGTATTTTAGTTTTCGTTAAATCAAATAAACAAGAATATTCTTTCGACAGGCGACATATGAAGAAACTCAACACTCGTTTATTTAGGATAATTAGATTTCTATTAATTCAAATTTCAAGAGCAACAAGATGCAGACGATTGAGGTCATCAGACGGAGACATTATAATGCACATCATTGTGAAGCGTAACGCAGTTCCCACATTGAAATACAAGACATCATTTCTCTTATAGAGTGCCTATTGTGAACTTTAGGACTCCTCATTATACAGTATTCATCCAACTATTGAAAGCTGAAGAAGCTCGACAAACGACACAAGACATGTACAATAATTTTTTACTGACCCAAATCCTGATACATGTAAATTCTTGATCCAAGCCGCTATTAACAACAACAAATAATGAACAATTGTTACGGTAGCAATATATATAATATTGAAAATTTTCAAGGATACTAATTATTGTATTAGATCATTTTCATTACTCTTGAAGGCTGAAGTCATCCGGCAAACAAGAAGAAGGAAATGCAGTTAGAACAAACAACGAAC
The DNA here is from genome assembly GCA_028454255.1 of Halictus ligatus. Lineage (NCBI taxonomy): Eukaryota > Metazoa > Arthropoda > Insecta > Hymenoptera > Halictidae > Halictus > Halictus ligatus. The sequence continues at coordinate 9,753,068 of CM052146.1, forward strand.
ATCCTCAATAAGACGATTTAGAAGCACACAACATTCCTCACATAAGAATATTGCAAACTACTTTCGATTTTATTCATTATTTCTTGAAAAGACGTCCTTGGGAAGTTTAAAAGTCCTCCTTGTATTAGAAAATTGTCTTTGGTATTGAAGGCTGAAGTGATTCAGCAAATGACATCGATCAAGTGCAGCTAGAAGAACAAACAACTACTCTAGGAGCCATAGAACGATTCTAAAAGCATACCACATTCCTCACGTTAGAACATCACAAACCACTTTCGATTTTATTAACTACTATAAGAGATCTCTCTCGTAAACTTCAGAATTCCTCATTCGATTAGACCATTTCCGTCGTCGAAGGCTGAAGAGACCCAATAAACAACCTAACACAAACACAATTAGAACAACGACCAACAAGCATATTTATAGCAATACTGCAATGCTAAAAGCAATCTTGTATACTTTAGGACTCATTGTATTAGAACGTGGCTTCTATTCTCGAAGGTCAAAGAGGCACAACAAACGCCAAGAATCACCCACAACCAAGATAAGACGATTCCAAAAGCATGTTTGTATACTTTAGGGCTCGTTGTATTACGACATGTCCTCTATTCTCGAAGGTCAAAGGGGCACAACAAACGCTGTAAGTCATCCACAATCAAAACAACAGATGAACAATTACTCAGCAACAACAGGAACAGCCAAGAAGCGACCCAAAGTTTGGCTCCCGCAACAGAAGATCGTCCACCTCGCGCATCTTCTTTCGCTTTTGGAGAACCATGACCCAGATAGCGTCCGGTCGACGGTTGTACGGACGAAAACAAGCTTGTGTGGGTCACGGAAGGATGCTCTCCCCCTGGGGGACCAACTGACCCCTTATCAGGGCTCGTATTTCGTCGCGGGATCTCTCCCGCGGGGCCGAGTTGTGCTTGCGCGCGAGCAGCAGCACGCTACTGGGACAAGGTTGCCGGGGGTCCATAACTATCGCTCGCTGACACACAAGAATGCGCGCTTCTTACCCGGTTCACTCCTCTCCGAGAGTTTCGGAGGCCCACCTCCTCCGCCGCCTCTTCTCGCGCGTATCGTCTCGTGGGTCCTCGCCAAATCCCCCTACCAGGTGTCCCCATGAGGGTTCGGGGCCTCTCCCCCTTCCTTCCCCGTCGAAAAAGGATCGCGGGGGGGCTCTCTGTTCGGCTTGATCCCCTCTTCGTGACCCCCGGCACACCTCTACGGGTCCCAGAGTGGGCCCCCCCTGGCCGGCATAGTGACGCGCCTCGGTTCGCGACGCGGTTTCGATCTTTGAATACCCCGGCGTCGTCACCGCGATGACCAGTCTTCGAATTACGGGCGAATCCCGCATACGTCTCCGTGATTAACCGGCCCTCGATCAGCTGCGAGACTCGTCTCCTGTCCTCTCAACTCGGTTTCGGGCCCGTTCGTACCCACAGTTCTCACTTTTCCCCGACGTTTACTTCTCATCGTGGCCCGTCTGTCTCTCTTCTCGCGACTCAGTTCGCGCGAGATTGTTGCCAGACCTGTGACATCTTCAGACGAAACCCTCACCCTTATCGTTGCGTTGCGACCAGGGTCGAAGGGTGCTTGTGCTGATCTGTGCTGGTGATTCTTTTCCAGGTTCTCTGCTGCTTGGGGATCCGTCATGTCGGTGAGTAGAAATTCGCTTGAGGGTACTTGACACTTTACCTACCGGAAGCCTATTAACACTGCACCTACCACTGCCGGCCAAGTGACCGGTTTTATATTTTGCAATTATGGTAATTTTTAAAATTCATCTATGGAAAATAGTGGAATAAATTTTCTTGTACAAGCATTTATTATCTGGAAAATTATTGACAATCCCAATGATTTTAGGGTCGCCATCTTTATGAGGCAATACATACTAGTCACTTTTAACCACTGCCGGTCATACGACCGGTACCCGATTTTTTATTTTGCAATTATTGAAGTTACAAAGATTCCACTGGAAATGATTATAGACGCTTCTTTATTCAACAATACATTGAATTAAAAATTGCAGTGAATGCAAATAAATTCAACTATGCTATTTTTATAAGGCAACACATACTAGTCACTTTTAATGATCGGAAGTGTTAATAGGCTTCTTAGTGAGTTTTGAGTTCAATTTTCTTAGAAGTAGCAATTTCAGAAGAAGTTGTCACGCTATATCAATTCTAAAAATGCTTGTCGCTTTTGAACAATTTATTGAGAAATTCTGAACTCTTGATCTTCAGTCTTTAAAATACAATATTAAGTTGCCGGTAAGTAATGCGTTAAGAGTATTCTTCTTTTCGGAGGATCCTATTACTCTCGTGAGGTCTAAGAACTTAAATTTTACCTTAATATTTTATTATTGTGTTGGCGGTCTGTTACCGTGCAGACACCGATTTGTCCGGCAAAACGAGAAAAATCGAAAGACTGAGAAATCATTAAACCAAAATTTGCATCGCGTAGGCGAAAGGTAAAGGTCGTCGCCAGCTCATGGGCAAAAGAAACCGAAAGTGACGGCACGGTAAGAGAACCATACCGAACGATACTGAAAGAACCGTGTCATCGGACTCGTAGACCCCATCTAAGAGACGACAATACTCGAAGCAGCTGGGTCAATCACTCGTCGAAGTGACGTAGCGCGACGTGCGTCCGTGACACTTGCTTAATCGGAAACAATGCGACTCACGTAACGTCACTGCGTTGATTGACATTGCCTGCTACTCCCGGCTTTTCTCCTCGCATGGTTGCGCGGTATATCATCGGTTTTCCTCAAACAAACTGGGTCGAACAGGGACAAAAGGGTCGCGTATGAAACACGAGAGGAGAGTGAAAAATCCGCGACAAATCGAGCCCCGGCACAGCTTAGAACGATTAAGTAACCGTGACAGATTAATTATCTGTAACTCGAGCCACCACACGAAACAGATAATAGTGCCATGTCAACGAACCTGATGGTGCAACGCCGGTGAGGATCTGTCCGTACGAAAAAATAGTAAACGTCGTGTGGGAGAGTGCAGGATTGAATATTCTCAGACTGAAATTCAATTTTCATTTTCCCTTAAGAAATTAATATTTGCGCACAATTAATGGTACAGAATAATGAACAGACTATAATAATAAAATTCTTTTTTTTTTTAGGTCATAAAGAACATTAACTTTCTTATACATTTTTGCCTGAAAAATTTATTTTTGATTCTTCGAGTCAATGTAGAAAATTGTTGCATCTACGTTCAATAAATAGTGCAACTGTGGTAAATAATGAACATTGATCTTTTTTGTTTTAGATGATAAATGAGAAGGTTTCAATTCTTCCCTCCAAGTAATGAAGAAGATTGTCCAATTCCTTCTTGCAAAACTTAGAGGTCATGTAGAGGTCATTCTTTTAGAAAATTTAGAATGGCATTTACTCAGGCAAAACTTTATTTTCCACTAATAAACGTGCAACTTTCAGAATCACTGAATAATGAAGAGACAAGTTGGCCAATCTTCTTCCTCTCAAGTAATGTAGAAGATTGTCCTAAATAATAAAGAAGATTTCCCAACGTATACTTTCTTATGAATAATAAAACCAATTATCCTATCTCAGCCAACGATTCTCTTGAAATCAAAGTGAACCGTGAAGAAACTTCATCTCGTAGCACTCTTCTTAATTGTATAATTTTAGATAAGAGAGCGAGAATAAATCACGTTAAAACGAAGAAAATTTGTAAAATAAACCAACATTAGTAACGTCATCGTGGACAAAAAGAGAAATTACGTGTCTGCTGCTCATTTGCTGCACTGATTTAATAGTTGAAATTTACGGAAGTCGTTTGGGTAGAACTGCAAATGGTCGACAAAATGCAATAATAATAAATGCAGCTTGGCTCGTAGATCATCCCGTTGCAAAATACAAGGATCTCAATCCGCGGGGTAAGAACGAACTTTTTCCCTAATTTCACTCCACATTCGTTCTAGTATGATGCCAGAAAGCATATTGCTTGGCCGTCGAGCGTGAAAGTGAGACCATTAACGTGCTTTTTCACTAACTTCGTCGCTGGCAGTCGATTCGGCTGACACACGGTGTCATTGTTAACTCCGTCGAAAGAACGTGCTCGCAGGATGAGTCGTAGAGATGGATCGGATCGTTACGCAACGTTTAACCAACATGATTTCTCTGCACAGGCGAAACAGCTGTTTCTTTCCTTAATATCTGAATCGTTGAACGCGCGAGGATGAGGCGATCATCGTCGTATGATAAATTAATCGAGCGGTTACCGGCCAGTCGTTTAACAAATAAATGAAAAGAAACTCTGCCGGGGAGAGTTCGATGTGAAACTTATTAAGCCCCACAATGTTCGCCGGGAGGAACCGTGTTTTATTTCCATATCGTTGATTAATTATTCGTTTACACACCCGGAGACCGTGTTCGCCGATAAAGGGGGAGGAGCAGAGGCCTGTTGCTGTTAATTAGCGGCACGTCGTGTTAGTGGCACTCCCGAAAAAATGTTTCTTGCGACTGCACAAAGTTGCGAGGCCTGGATGGCGCGCTGCTTATCTTCGAGAACGTTCAAGTTCTGCTCGAAATCTGCAATGTGGAACCGTGCAAAAATACCCGACAAAGATCTAAAAGTGGCGCCCGGGGAATATCGATGGCCCTGTATAAATGCGTTCCGTTTTAAAGCGCATTATGCAACTATCGGATCTGGAAGTGGGCTAAAAGTGGATACGAAAAGTCGCGTCGCTTTTGTGCACGTCGTGCGTATCGTGGAAACATCGAAGTCACATTAAGCCACCGCCTGGACACGCCATTAACCGAGTATCAAGAGAGAGAGAGAGAGGGAGAGAGAGAGAGAGAGAGAGAGACTTCGTTAATGCCGTCGAAAAGTCGCCCCGAAATCCTGCACGCCTACATTTTAATTTGGCCGCCATTCATTCGCGCGAGTACGCGCTCGGTTTTCATAAGAAGCGGTATTTGGCGCCTTGCGGTTCGATCTGCAGACGCTAACTTCTGCGAGATCATGCATTTCCTGGCAATTCTTTACAATAGTGCCTATATATGGCGTTGCCCAATACTCCAGATACTCAAAGAAAAAAAGAAAAAATATATATAAATGCATCTGGAGTATTGGGTAAGATTCAGTTTATATGGATGAGCATAATGTGTATGTGTACATTCAAGTTGTTAAATTGCATTTGAAAGTGATCGTCAATGAGATCCAGTAAAATGATCAATTGCAATATTGGAAATGACTTGAGAAATATGATTTTAAAAATTCATGGATAAGGAATTGTATGAACGAAAGTATTGCCGAGTGTGTATTTTGTCCTAGCATTTCAAAAACTAACTCAGTTTGATATCAAAATAAAATGTGACTTAAAAATGAGAAGTGTCTTCCAAAATACAATTTAAAAAATTTATAAACGAGGAAATCATTGGGTTCATTACCGTACTATACATAAACGTCCTATTTGGGGTCCACTTTGACACAGCATTTCAAACACTAACTCAGTTTGATATCAAAATAAAATGCGACTTGAAAATGGGAAGTGCCTTCCAAAATACAATTTAAAAAATGTATAAAGAAGGACAATATTGGGATCATTACCGTACTTACGAATCGAATTTCCACAAATGGATTTTTCTTTCTTAGATCAGCTAACGCGAATAGACCAGGTTATTTCTCGAGTACGTTCGCCGGTGGTCTGACACAATCGGTGTCATTACTGCGGTGCGGATTTGAATATGTAGATCATGGCACGCGGTGGCGTTTGAAAAATCGTATCGAGCCTCCGCGCCTATCGACTTCGAAATGGCTGCGTGACCGTTTGCATCGCGCGACATAAAACGCGTTCGACTTCATTAAATCAGATATAAAAATCTCGTTAACAAAGTCCACGAAACGAACGAATGATTCCAGCGCTTCCTTCGCGGAAGTAAGGAGGCTTTCTCGTTCGATAATGACAAGCCTTTATTATACTCCTCTTTGACGACGGAACGGTTTCTTTTGACGCTACGGTCAACGTCACGGCGATAAATCGTGCTAACGAACCGTGCCACGACTTATTATATTTCTCTATCGGAGGAAAGAGATTAGAATACGAGAGGGGACGAAGAAAATAGAGCGCGAGCCTCCAGTCAGCTGGAGTTACGACAGTTGCTCGGCTAGGCTGAAAATGGAAGGGTGCACACCGCCGATGCCAAGGCTGAATTCCATTTACATTGCGGCCTCTGTTTCGAATAGCTTAATCACAGCTTTTGATTCCAACCGCGATGTTTCGATAGAAAATATCGCGTCGACTGCCAAGGTGATCGAGTTATTCGTTTCATACACTTAATCCGAACACTCGTGACTCGAGTTTCGACACCGTCAGCTGACTGCTGTTTACGCGGACGTTGATTTTTACCACTTGGCATTTTCACCCTTGCGACGATGTCTGTATACTATACCGACAGATTTTTCAAAATTTATTGCAAGAGGCTAGACTATCAGGTGCGATCAGATATTTCATCACTAGACTACGGATCCTTATGCAACAGAAAAAATGTTTGCATTTATTGCGAGATGCAGAAGCGAAATAAAAATTTATTTCTTCTTTCAATTACTTTATTAAGTTGAAACCAATATCCACCGCTCTAAATTGTAGTTACCCATTTTTGTCATAAATGTATAAAGTCCGCAGTCTATTCATCACTTACATTCGAAAATAGATATAAAGAATTCGAGAATATCTAATTGAACATTGTTGTAACATTTGTGACGCTACATATGCCACATTCCCAATCTTACAATGAGCTCTTTTACAGTGCCTCGTTATTGCACAGTTCTTAAAACATTCGTGTTACACATTTATTAACACAGAAACCGAAAATCAAACGTCGTTCCCGAATTTGCAAAAATTAGAATCAAGTAGAAATTGTATTAACACGTTGACGGCCATGTCACCTGTATGTAGGTGACGGAATTATTTGTTTTAAAGTGATTTTTTACGATAATATATTAATTGTGCCAATTTTTATTAGGATCTATAAAACGCAAGAAAGTTGGAGGACTACTTAATATCATACATTTAATTTTGTTTTCTGGATTTTATGGAATTTTTGAGGTATCTAGTTTGGCAGTCAATGTGTTAAATTGTGAACCTTGCTAAAGATGAAGAACAAATGTTAATGTGCTCAGTGTTTACTTGTTGAGCCAAAGGGTTTTGTGTTGTAATGTAATGGATAATTTCGTTTGGGAGTTTTGTTCTCGGATAGGAATGTTGGGTTGGACACCGGTGGCGGTGAATTTTTGAAAACATGCAGGTCCAATTCTTCGCGACCGATATCCCGCGGCAAATTGGAATGGCTGAACGAAGCTGTGGCACTTATTGCAGTCAACGAAGCGTGCCCGCGACTTTTCCACAGTCACTTTCATAATACAAGCCACTTCCGAAAGTGAATTGACTTATCCGAAGTCGGGGGAAGGTTACACGGCATCCGGCGAGCGCGAAACGCTTCTTGATCTCTCAAGCTTCCTCTGCAAACTCCACTGTTCTCAAAAACGATATAAATATTGCTTCGACTTTTTCCCAGCAGTTATAAAAATATCCCTCAAAATTCTATGGCTACAATTACCCTAAAAAGTTTAAAAAAGGGCACGCTGATTTGGTCTCATGTCTAAATCGAATCCTTAGAAAGAAAAATGACTTTGTGCAGAAAAATTACGCATTTTAACGAGAGTCGCTGTAATTTCTAGAGGATCAAGAAGACTAAATCGTACAAGTGTCGTTCAGGCTACATTTTGGAAGAGATTCGGTTCCCAGCGTGTATTTTGGGAGCAAATCGGTGGTCGGCGGGCGAAAAAAAGGCCACAGACCCCGAAGCGGCAGCGGTTGCGAAATTGAATAATAAACGAGGCGATAATTAATCATAACCGAGCTCATTCTGCTACGGCGCGCGCGCGCGTTCCTCGAAAATCTTGTATACTTCACTCCGGCGCGATCATCGTTTTATCACATTCCTGCGTGAACAGTGTGTCCCGAGGTGCTCTCCTCACGTGTGCTTATTTCAGGGATCGTCGTTGGGCAATCGTTTTGTAGCCGCGCACACCACTTGTATACACGTGTGCACGTACGCGCGCATATACCTGTGTTATTTCTTAATGAGGCAATAAAGTCACTTAATCATTAGAGGTATCGATGCAGCAGCCGTGCAACTTTACTTCGGCAACCGAACGGCGATTTATTTAATCTGTACGTCGCGGGATATTTAAAGTCATGGACCGTTTTCGCATCGATTGACGACGCGAATTTTTCGTCCCCGGATCAGAAAGCGAAAGAGGGGCTCTCCGGCTCCGGTCTTGTGTGCTTCTGTCCGTTCGGCGGACCTCCCCCCGTACGAATCCCGTGGCATAATAAAAAGTCACGATTCCACTGCTCTTCGCCCACGGCTAACGCAGCGTTGTTTATTTGGCCAGATGCCATGACCAGATTACCCAGTCGCGTTGCACTTGGCGACTTTTAATGTCGGTCACTCCCTACGCCGCTCTCGCTTATCCTCACGGGACCACCGGCCCCCGATCGATTAGAACCCGCAAATGAAGCAATCGAACGACACCCGGGGAGAACACTTCTGAACACAGGGATCATGCTGGCGAAACGTTCGGCCAGCTATTTTCAAACGAAACGATGCGCGACGATCGCTGTCTCGAAGGCGTCGCTCGGGTTCGTCTGATAGATTAAGGGACCCAATTACTGTGGGGGTACCAATCACTGTGTCTATATTAATTATACCTATTTGTATAGCACACTGAATATTAAAAAAGAGATATATAATATCTGATTTTATCGAAAAAATATTCATATCTCCTTTTTAATACTTACTACACTTTGAAAATAAGTATAATTAGCATCGGTACAGTAATTGGTACCCCCATGAGCGAGGGAAGATTGGGACATTTGGAAATGATGTGTCGATTGAGGATAATTGAAAATGGATCCTTCTGAGACCATAGCGGACATTGTTAGCTGAAGGACATGGTTGCTTTTAAACGTTTTGGTTTGCTTTGTTTCTACCAATATTAATTCTTTGAAGGGTTGAAGAGCCAGCTGCTCTAAAAACGAATCAAATCACATTCATTCATTCATTCACACTCAAATTCATGTAATGATACATGCAATAAAGATGTAAATAAATGTTCTTTGAAAACTTTATTCGAACAGCTTGCATTGTTACCTGGTCGGTCAAAATGGAAATTTCAATTGTACTAAAACTGAAGCTACTAAATTCGTCATGTACACTACCGCTCAAAAGTATCCGGACACTTGCGAAATATCTATTAGCATTGCATAAAAGTACAGCGGAGTGTCCGGATACTTTTGAGCGGTAGTGTATGTACTATGAATGAATAAACTGTCTTTCTAAATTAAACGTCGAAAAGTAATGCGAGAAATAGGAACCACGTGGGTCGTCGTCGAGTCCAACGCAAGGGTTATGGGTATAGAACAGGGGGGCATTGCGGCACCGTTCTTAACGAGATCGACGTGGACGAGAAACATAGCAATCGACGCAAGATTTCGAGGACAGCTGTTGGAGGAGTTGTTATAATTGTGTACAAAAGGCAGAGGCGATGAGGATCACGCCAAAGCAGTTTCCACGAGATTTATCGAGTCGATTAGTCGTCGGTTAGGCGTCGTAATTGGCGAGGAAAACGCAGTTTCGTGCTATAACGGGCGGAAAAACTGGACAGCTTGCGGCGAACGCACGTGGGTGGCTGCGATTGTAGCTGTTCGATCGCCGGGACAGGTGGGAGGTCGAACGAGTATGGCCAGGATTATCGGCGGTTTTCTATCAATCGTGGAATCGTGTCGGATTACTCATTCCTTTTACAAGAACAGGCTCCGACAGGCTGATTGCATCGACGCGGCCAGACACCGGGTTACAAAATTACTTCGAGATAGACTTGTAGAACAGTCACAGACCTAACACAATTATTACTATTAATACTTCAAAAGCACAAGCTTTCAAGAACAATCTCCCAAAGCCCAGTGCGTAGTAAAATGGTACAATCGTATTATTTAAATAGAGAAAACGAAGTCAAGAATAAAATAAAATTTACGAAAAAGTTTGGAATACAATAGGATAGGTGGAACAGAATAATAATATTCATTTCATAGTCATAACATTCACACTTAAACAGAATCCAAAATTATAGTAGACTACAATGAATTTTCTTTAGATTACGTCTAATAAAATTTCTAATAGAATATATATCTTCGGTTTCAATTTTGATTGTCCCTCCAAAAATCTGTATTAACAATAAATCCCCAATCTATGCAATAAATAGTATGAAGATGCTACTGAGTAAGTGGTCGATCAGTTTTGCAAACTTTGATTAACAATTTCAAGGAAACAGAAAGGAAAGAAGAGCTCAGAAGCAGAACGTATTCGTTTCCCCATTGAATCTTGAAATGTTTACTTAAAAGGAGTTTTATTGCATCTTCGAACAATGAAATGTTCAACGAAAGAGTTGGCTGGAGTGTGGCTAGCATAACGGCATTCATTTTAGAGCAACAAAAGAAATACCGGTGCGGTGATTGCAGCAAGCATAATCGCCGGAGACTTGAACGCGTGGCGAGTATATGTGTACACGGTGATTTCAACGCGCGGTCAAGCGGTATCGACCGACGATTCGAACGCTCGGCGAGAAGGGCCAGCGATTTCGCATTTAACATGTGCCAATTAAAAATTACCGACTCGTGTACCAATTAAAAATGAAAATGAAACAGTCCCCCTTCCCCGTCATAAAACTGCAAAGATTATTTCCAAATCGACGTAGCCGCGATACCTCGCGAAGTTTCATCGATTACCTCATCCCTGGTATTTTTTCTGCCGCCGTGTCGGTCCGGCGGCCCACTCAGCATACTGTCCGCGACCGCCATGTTGTTCTGGATAACTGTATCTCGGCGGCCGGCTGCGTATAAAAGCATAATCGGCAACGCGACGCCGCCGATTGTAAAAATCCACTCGTAAAGATACATTCGTCCGCCGGTTTTATGGCTTCACGCGCGGTGCACCGTTCATTACGCGAATTTGTCGTTGTAAACTTCAAGTCCTTCTTTTTCTTCTTTGTCGTCGTCGTCGTATTCTGCACGAAACACGACCTTCGTGAAATTCCGCGGATTGCGCAATTCGAGCGGGTCTCTGCTGGATTAGGCAGCGCACAAAGCGCCGAATGCTAATCGGCACAGGTAATAAGAGGCTGCGAAGTACAACCGAGCAATTAATGACGCCCGGTTTAGTTATCGTTCTCAAGCGGATTGTTGCTCCACTGGAAACTGGACTTTCGCAAGGAACTCGCGCGGATGAGGAAAGAGAACGCGCGCGCGCTCGATCCTATCTTCCCCGATTCAATTTGCAAATTGGAAGCAGTTCCGACGTAATAGACACTTTTTTTTGCAACCCTGAACCCTGCTCTCTCCTTCGAAACACGACAATGATTGGAAAAAATCTGGTCGATCGATTCGTGAGAAATCGTGTTTTTTTTTCTTCACTCCCGGAATTTCATTAGCATGCAAATCTTTGGCGGCACCGGTCGACGTAAACAAATGGACAAATATTTGTTTACGCGGATCCAGCGTGACCTCGAAGTCGACGACCGAGTGCTACCAACTTGTTCACCCGGTTATTAGTTCCCTTTTCTAATACGTAGAAAGAATACCTGCTTAATTTCAGGTATAATTCCTTTCCTCGATCGTTTTAAGCGTACGCTTTATGCTCGTGACATTTATAGTGTCGTTTGATCAATTACGAAATATATCACATCTTTTTAACGATCGCCCCTTACGGATGTTACAGTACAAAGAACATAATTGATGTCATAGCTTGTCGTAAATGCTTAGCATAGCGGTTCTAGCTGCGAATAAAAAATCATTAAGGTTGCATAAATCGCTGACTGCACTACACAACCTGTTAAAAAACCAGTTGACTCTATCCCGACGTGGAGGATAGAAAAATTGCATGTTAATTATTAAGGAGGTTTAAACCGCTAATGAAATGCCGTTCTATAACGGTAAAGATAAACGTTCTTCAAATGATTGAAGATAATCGTGCACACACAAAAAAGTCATTACAATAATGCAGATATTCAGAATCTTTTGCAGAGAATAAACATTCCTGACAGCGAGCGAAGTAAAGTACATTTTTAGATCCTCGCAAATTATTTTTAGAATGCTTACACTTTCCGATGATGTGTACTATTAGACTGCGGATTTTATGCGTTTAGGCACAAAACAAAATAATTCGTGACGCTCGCGATTATTCAATTGTAATTTCATTTTAAATCTAAGTCTTTCAAATAATAAAAACCTATATGTACCCCTTCCATCTCGTTAAAGTTATCACAGAAAGAATGACGATTTTCTTTAGGTGTTGTTTCTTAAAATTGATGCATTTTTATTTTCCATGGGCAGTCTAGTTGTTATTGGTTATGCAATGTCGTACATCCGGATCATAATTGAAATTCAGGGACATAATCGAGATCGTTCTGCCTCATAAGATTCCAGAAATATGACGCGTGTTGCAAAGCGGATGCACAGGACCGCCGGGGTCATTATGGTCCCACGTGTCAGCGTGAATCGAACGCGTTAAAAATTTGGTTTGACGTCAATGGACTATCCTCCGGTTCTTTGTGACCCTCCCATCGTATTTATCTAGGTATTCAGTCGGTACCTCCCCGTCGAGCACCTTTTGCAGCCTCGAAAGGGCAATCGCGAAACGGCGAACGCAATCTCCTCCGGCCACAGTCCTCGAGTTCCATCTTGTACAGACGGAAGACTGCTCATCAAAAATTTAATACTCGCCATCATTCATCCGCCGCGGAAAAAAGCCGGCGTCTCCTGCGGAGAAAGTTTTTCAATTCCCCGGTTATTTATCGCGTCTTAAATTCTTCGCACTGTTTGCTCAACGCTTTGTAGCGGGATTACAACATTCGGCACGGTGACGTTGTTCAACGTCTATCGGGCATTCGGAAAGTACAGTAGGTACTCGAGGAGATGTTCCGTAAACGGAGACGCAGAAGAAGAAGAAGAAAAAGAAGAAGAAGAAGAAGAAGGTATGACACGGACAATGCTGTTTAGCTGTTCCTCCGTGTCTTTATTGAGAATCGTCAGTTACTACTCGCGTAAGTGAGATTGCCCAACTAAACGACTTCAAATTACTAGTCGTTCCAGAAAAAAAAATATTAGCCGAACATGAAGGGGGTATAATCACCTGTCCGTTGTCTCTGAAGTTATCCCGGGAATTAAACGCGGGATAAAATATCAAGCGTATTTGTTGCTGCAGTGAGAAGCGTTTAGGATCCTGCAATCTTGAAAATCGACTAGTTGTGTAATAATGATAGCGACGTTTATATGGGACGCGTTAAGTCTATTTCAGGGAAATCTGAAAAGAGATTGCCGGTAAATTAATTTACCTACCTGACCAGCAAGGTCGCTCGAAAAGAAAATTGTAAAATATTGCAAGGATTCGTTCCTTTGGTTGTCTAACTTATCCTCGGAGAAGGATCAATCGAAAGAAGGATCCGTGGACGACAGGCGAGTCCTGCGATGACCAAGCCCTATTAATATCCAGCTGGTGGCGGGTACTACGCAATTGGTGGCACGTTACGGGAAACGTGCTGGACAAACGACGAAGACGGCGACGGCAACACGGGTATTTCCCTCGCGCCGCGCGCCGTTGAGAAAGTCTTCGCAGCAAATTCTAACGCGAGCCCGGGACTGTCATCGTCCTCTGGCACATGGAAAACCGTCGGCGGTGCCGGCGAACAAAGGACAGAAGAATCGACGCGAAGAGAAAGGGAAGAAGAGCGAAGACAAACTCCGCAAGCAAGAGGAGGCAGGCCCCCGAGGCCTCGCGAGGGCAGAGGGAGACGGGACGACGACGGTGGAATACCGTCGAAGGCTTCGTTGTTGCCCATCCCGGGATTACGTACCTTGGTCGTAGACCTTACTCGAGGCGAGCTCGTGCTCTCGCAGGTGGGTTGCATAACACCTGAGGCTCCTCGGTGCCCGCTCATTGCCGCGACGATTCACAATAATGCGACGAGTACCCGTGGCAGGCCGCTTAGCCGACCGAAAGGTTACGGGGATCGCGAAAGATAACGCGTTCTTTGACGCCTACGGGACGCCGTGGTTTATGGCGGTCTCCGTCGGTTGGCCATCGTCGTCTCTTGGTAGGAATTAGTATGATCCAGAGAGTTCGTGGTCGGTTCTAGGTTTTAGCTTTGCTAAAGCTGAAGATAACCAGTGGGCTTTTCATTGGAGTTTACTACCTTTTAGTCCTTAGCACTCGAATGGTGCCTGTAAGGCACCGCTAAAAATTGCTGTATCATTATTCAATATATTATTGCACGAGTAAATTGAGCCTATCTTTTATGTGGAACATGGCAACAAATATATACAAGGGAAATATTCTAGGTCGGAAGAAACGCTTCGTTATGGAGTTAAAATAGCTTCCAGTGCAAAGAGTTAGAATTAGTGTTTTCTTAACGCATTTGCATCATTAGCGAATATATACGCTCAATATTCCTGGTCACTATCACCGGAGCGTATATATACTCTCAATTTTCCTGGTCAAATATAATAAAAAAGAAAGTTTGGTGATAAAGGCCTTCTTTTCATATTTCCTAAAAAAATTTCTGATTCCCTAATCTTTTAATTTTCTAAATTCTGCCTTCTTCTATTTCCTTTATTTTAATTTCTTTTCTTTATGATGCAAATGGGTCAATTGAAAGAGTATCTTGGACCATTCTTTTTGCTTCTCATTCCCATTTTGATAAAATTATCTTTAGTGCCGCGTACACTCAGCTAGTCAGTTTAGGCTTGCAGGAACTTCAGTAGAAAGACCAAAGAAGTTGGGATTAAATAATCGCTTTCAGGAGTTGAAGGGAGGTTCGCAAGACCATTTTACAAGGTGCTAAAATAAGAAGTCGTAGGTAGATAATGAATAAAATCGTCGCGAACCCGGATCCTCAATTCGTTGGACCAAGCAACGAGAAGATCGAGATATTCGTGTCATCCGTGTACGCTGTTTGCACGACTATGCCAAACGCCCTCCCACATTCCTAATATGACAGCGGATTGAAGTATAAAATATTCTATTTTACTCCTGGGAAATAGAAGAGACACGCCTCATTTCATCGTAACAGTTTGAATGCCACGTCGGTTAGCTCGGAGACATGTGATGGCACGATCGCTGTTTGAGGAACGTTGACCCACTAGCAAGATCAGCTGAAATAACGAGTTAACACTGCACCGAGAGACGAGTGTCACGAGACTTGTCAACGGCGTCACGAGGATCGTAAGCGACCAGCAATGATCCAATCACGTGCACGAAGATGTCCAACTGAGATACGTGCTCAAACAAGGAGAAATTCACTTTTGAATTCTTCAAAGACGGGTGACATGTTGCTAACGTTAGACCCATGCATTTCATTCCTCGAATTGCAAACAAATAATTTTTCAATATTTCCAGCATTGTGATCCGGCTCAATCGAAAAGAAATTCAATTTTGAGTTCTTCAAAGACGGGTGACATGTTGCTAACGTTAGACCCATGCATTTCATTCCTCGAATTGCAAACAAATAATTTTTCAATATTTCCAGCATTGTGATCCGGCTCAATCGAAAAGAAATTCAATTTTGAGTTCTTCAAAGACGCGTGACATGTTGCTAACGTTAGACCCATGCATTTCATTTCTCGAATTGCAAACAAATAATTTCTCAATACTTCCAGCATTGTGATCCGGCTCAAGCGAAGAGAAATTCAATTTTGAGTTCTTCAAAGACACGTGACATGTTGCTAACATTAGACCCAGATATTTAATTCCTTAACCCTTTGCACTCGAAGCTATTTGAACTTCAAAACGAAATATTTCTTCCGACCTAGAATATTTCCATTCTATATATTTTTTATTTTCGTGCTCTACATGATGCAATTGACTCGTACAATACTGAAGTGTGTAGTAATTTATTGAATAGAAACAAATTTAATAATGTAAAAAATATTTTGAATAATGATATAGCAATTTTTAGTGGCACCTTACAGTCGCCATTCGACTGCTAAGGGTTAAGTTGCAAACAAGTAATTCCTCAATACTATCAGCATTGTCACCCAGCTCTCCGTGAAAAATGTTAATACCTCAGGTGTTTCCATCCCCATTTTAACATATAATCGTTGGAACGTTAAATGTTTAAAGCATTAGCCCATTAACTGCCAAATTTTAGAATGGAAGAAAGAAACTAAACTGTCAGGCGTGCCAAATATATTTCTGGCGCCGAGTGGTGTACGTAAAATTCCAAAATCCCCAAATGGGGATCGTGGCAGCTAATGGGTTAATGGAAGAAGAAAATAAATATTGAAAAGAAAGAAATTCAAGAATAAAATTTCGATCCAGTGGTTCTAATAACTCGATCATCCACCGCACCTTCGACAAAATTGAACAAAATTTATTCTGCGCCGTTTCACACAGATTTTCCCAAAAGGTGTGTCTTATCCTTGAAACAGGCAGCATCCAGGACAGCTTGATTAGTTATTCTCGCATCTCTGGTCGGGGGCCGCGATTAATTCGATTTCTTAAGAAAACTTGGCCGAGGTGTTTCTCAAATAACCTTTTCGCTCGCCGAAGGTAAACGATCGCTGGCAATGTGGCAGCGTTACGCAGCGGCGCAACAGAGGAGTTGGTCCGCGATCGCGAAAGATCGCGGATAGCAACCGCGCTGTTACCACAGAGAAAAGACGAAGCGCAGTTGATCGTTTTCCAAGTAGCGGAGAGCACATCGTATTCTTTTTCCATCGGGCCTGGGCCCCGGCGCACCGCCCGAGCCATAAACGTGTTACGCCGCTTACATCATGCTCCCCGAGAGCGAGAACTTGAAACCCGAGGAGAGGACCTTTCGTCTTCGCGATAATAGACAGCTTGAAAACCTGTAGCCAGCGACCCGGTTTACTCTCGCGCGCATTGTCCGCGAAACCGGGGTCGCCGCATAAATAACGTGTTACGCCGGAGGATCACGTAAGGAACAAGTTCACCGGCGAACCATCCCGCAAGATTACTTGATTGCCATTAACGAAGGTCCTTCTGCGTTTTATTGCTCGTCCCTGCCGGGACGATTACCCACGGGACGCTGTCGAAACAATTAATCTCGGGACCCCTAATTCGATTATATGTCGCCTGGACGACAAAGCGGATATTTTCAGTAATGTTTTTTGGTTCTTTTCTTTCGGGATCTGGTCTCTAAAAACTAATAACATGCTACAATTAGGTACAGTGGCTTCACGAAGCACCTGAACACTGAATATTCGATTTTCAAGAAATCGTCGATGTTTAAGTTATTATAACTTTGTACAAAATTATCATAGAGCAATAAACCTAGAGTCGGTTTAAAGCTTGAAGTCTCTACATTTGTCTCAATTTATTCATTTTTCCCCACAATTTTTTAGTATTATATAACAGATGGAAAACTGAAGATGTGTTTTTCCTGAAACTGTTACACTGAAATATAGCAATTAAAATATTTTTCAGGACTTTCCAAAATTTTATTCGTGACTGAATCTACGTAGACTCGAAGATTGAAGTCTCCCCCTTGAAGACAATGACACATTGAAAATTGATGTACGATTTTTTTAGCTGTTATACGGGAAAAACGGAAGAGGAAGCTCGATCTTATGAATTCGTAGTTGAATAAAACGACTAAAAAAATTGTGCATCAATTTTCAAGATGACAATTGTGAAGGGATGACCCGAAACTTGAAGTCTATGTAAGATTCATTCCTGAACAAATTTTTTTGACGTACCGAGAAACCTTTTAATTCGTAAATATTTTCAAGACGAACCACGCCTTCAGTTTCCCATCCGTTTCTGCAAACAAATTTAAAAAAAAAATGAATGATGCGATTTGAATGAAGATGTTTCGAGCTTCAAGAAGAAATCCAGATTTTCCGTTGCACTATTGTCTTTTTGTAAAGGAATTATAACAATTTGAGACGCGAGCGGAAATGCCGGTTGACACTGGCGAGCGAACTTCCTGCGAAGCCAACGTAACACCGGGAGACCTTTGGATTTGCATACGGTATAATGCAAATCGTGTGTGTGTGTGTAGGAAAAAAGTCGGGTCCACGGTCGCGTTCGAAATTATACGAATCGAGGGTTCATTACGTCAGTGCTGGAATGCGGGAAGAAAGAGGGATATAACCGTGGGCGTTGCAACTTGGCGGTCGTTCTTCCGACCGAAGATTGCCTCGCAAATTACCCTCCGATTCCAGTTTTATAAATCCGATTTTTTTTTTTCGAATGAAATATCTACCCGCCTGTTTAATAAGTAAACTGCGGATTTTATGCATTTATGAGAAAAACGAGTACGTGACATTCAAGAAAGAATAATTCAATTTAAGGATATATTATTTTCAGCTTTCTCACATTTTTAAAGCAAATTTGCATTTGTCTGCCGTGACTTACAGTTGACGAAGAAAATGTTTGCATAAAGACCCACGGTCTATCAACAAGTAATTAGATCGGACCCTGAGGCTGATTGATAAAATGATCGCCAACTAGACAAAGGAAATCGTTAATTACCCGAAACAACTGAAACGGTAGAATAGTAACGAGCAACAAATAAATGTCCTTAATCCTAATTGGAAATATAATCGTGCTCCGATGTTAAGCATGCTCGACTTTATGGTTTCTCAATTACCCAAGCTGTAGTCATCCAATTATATTAAGACCGTGCGGGTATAATCGTGTTTCACGGCGTGCTCCTGTGTCCGCGAGACACACAATATTCGAAACGATTCCTCCTTGTTTCAGGAGAACGTTGAAATCCGACCGCCGTTCACGCATTCCTTCTGAGGCGCACGAAATTAACGCACACCTTACCGGTCTACGGAATGGTAAATAAAAACTATATACGCGGGGCCCACGATGTAATTCCGAAAATGAATATCATTTTAATAATTTCTCGCCATGATTATCCTCGATCAACCGGCCTGCCTCGGACCCGATTATGCGGGTTAATCGAGGCCCCGTTTGCGACTCGCGAAAAATATGCGAGCCTAATTTAAATAGCTCCCGGATTAATCATAGAACCACAGACACATTTCTCTCAATTATTCCTGTTGATTTCATTACACTTCAACGTACTTCGTCACGCGTTGTCACAGTGTGCTTCAGATTAATATTGGAAAATTATGAAAAATTGGTTCAGCACTGGGAGAAGATGAAGTTTCAGGGACCAAAACATGATTGGAATTGTTAATATCATACAAACTGGACGACAGATACCGTGCTGTCATGATCATCATATCGGGTCAATGAAAAAATTTCTTGAAGCGTCCTAGTTAGTGAGCTAACTGCATTTTGAAGTAAACATCGCTGAAAAAATTTTATGTGCACGACAAAAGTGTAATATAAACATATGAGAACGTTCAGATTAATCAACTTCGTGTGTTCTTTCATAAAAAGAGCTAAAAGGTCGACAGTACTGGGTTCAAAAAATTGAAATTGCCTTGTCAACAGTATTTTCAAGTAAACGTCGCTGAAAAAGTTAGAATAAGATGGCAAGAATTAAATGAAAACATACGGAAATGTTCCGATTAATCAACTTCATCTGTTCTTTTATAGAAAATGCTGATAGGTCGACAGTGCTGGGTTCAAAAAATTGAAATTGTCCTGTCAACAGTATTTTCAAGTAAACGCCACTGAAAAAATTAGAATAAAATGGCAAGAACCTAATGAAAATACATATAAACATTCAGATTAGTCAACTTCGACTGCCCTTTCTAAAAAGTGCTAAAAGATCGATGGAGCCGGATTCGAAAAATTGACATTGCCTTTTCAATTTAGATAGTGGTTTTTCAAAACCGGGCAGACCGGACCTGCGGTGATTTGTCGTCGCTGCGCAGGCTGTTTCTCCGTTTAAAGAAAACGTCGCGTCACCGCGTCGTCTCGGCCCGTTTCTCTATGGTCGTTGTCGGCATAAATCCTCCTTTAATTACGGCCGTCGAGCGAAATGGATCGCGATAGGATCGCACATCATCACGGTGCGAGAACGCGACCGGGTCTGCGAGAGGATCGAGAAGAGATATCGTGGGTGAGAGATCGGCGAGAAGAGGGACGGGGGACGACAACCTTTTGCCGTTTCCAACGGCTCCACTTTCCTGCGATTAACCTCGTTTCGAGGTGGCGTCCTCGCCCCTGGGGCAACCGGCGAACGATTATTGTCGCATATCGCAGACTATAAAAGCCGGGTCGCGCGTGTCGCTCTACTGAATTAACGCACGGCTACGATCCTCTCGAATAGCTGCCGCCTATGGACTGCCTCGTTCCACCCACGCGGCAGCATCAGCGTTAACGGTATGCACGGAGAACGATCGTTTTCGTCCGAGGAAACGTTAACGTCGCGCGATGGAGATCGCTTTAATAGGCGCGATACGGGCTTCGCTGCGCGGAATTGCTTCTGGTGTTCTTGGAGAAGCGTCCTCGGCCAGGAGGATTATACTCTTGGCAAGAGAGGATATTCTTGGCGGATCTATGCTGCTGCTCTGCTCGAATGCGATGAATCAGGCCGATGAAACGGATTGTGATTTATTGGAGTCGTTCTTGACTAGGACTTTGTCATTTAATGGACACTGAAATGAATTTCTAGCATTCTACGATTTTGAAATGCTGTACAGCGACTTGGGCCCATCAAAATTGCCATCAGTTTATTGTAGGAATACGTTTATTGCCTGCAGCGTCAAAGTTTAAACCAATGGCAAATATTACAAGAATTGTGCATGCTCCTTCCGTAGATGCACAGTGAATCTGATTTAAAAAGATGCTAAATCAATTATCACACTTGAGACAATTTATGAAAAATATTTAGAAAGCGCAATCTTCTGTTCCTTGTTACAATTTAGTGGAATTTTATAGACAATTCTGGCACAGATGTAAATTTTTGAATGGCTCAGTCCATCGTTCTTCAGAAATGCAATTGGCTCCAAGAATTTGATATAATTTGAGTAGAACAATTTAACAGAACAGAACAATTTCTCGCAACGATGTGATCGAGTCCGGTGGCTGTATGACGCGAATTTCGAGCATACGTTCCGCAAAGAAGCAAGCGGAGCTCCCGTTGGGATGATCGCTGGCAACCCGCGGCGAAATCATCACATTACGATTAAATCCTCGCTAAGAATGGAATCGCCGGCCGGATCGTGTGACCGTACTTTAAGATTGACAAACTGACTTTCACAATTCGCGAGATAGTGGAACCCGAAATCGCGGCGCGAGCCTCCGTCATCATCGCACGACCGGCCGCAGCCGGTTGAAGTTTCGAGAATGCAGGGAATGCGAATGATCCAGATCGGGTACCAAGGTCGGCCATTACTGCGCGCGATCGTTTATTACTTTTCCTGATCTTGTATTTTGAGATTAAGGCCGTGCAATGAATTATGGCGATGCAAGCGGCGCATATAATTGATTTAAGACAGCCACCAGGCTTTTTTCAAGACGCACACACGATCCACCGGCGACGAAGCATCGAGTGGACTGCAAGGGGAAAACGCGCATTAATTGACGAGTCAATTAAATAATGCCCGAAAACGGGCGTGCTGCCCGGCCTCTGTGCCGAGTTACTTGCATTTGCGCTGCCAGCCCGTAGCTGATCCAACGAACTATATTTCACAACAATAACATCGCTCGGGAACTGCTTTCAACGGTGCTCTTGAAAAGAAACCACTGCTCTATTATCTTACGCCGTTAATTACCGTCTCCGTATTCATACTGATTATAGTCCCTCGAGCTCAAATTGACGCACGCCGAACGATCTCGTTTAGCGTACAGCTGGACGCTGTAAACGCTGACAGTCCGCCATTATACTTGATCTCCAATTAGTCCAGTAATTTCGAGTTCTAGTTTCTGCCTGGGTAGTGTCGAAAATTGTACTGTTGTTGCAGTCACTGCAATTTGGCAAGCTTCGCAGGCTCTCAAAGTGAAAATTCACAAATTTTCTCTGCCCAGATACTGTCCAATATTTTGTTTCCACAACTAAAAAATTCTTATTATTGGAAATTGGTACGCTTCGCAGGCTTTCAAAGTGAAAATTCATAAATTTTCTCTGCCCAGATACTGTGCAATATTTTATGTTTCCACAACTAAAAAATTCTTGTTATTGCAAATTGGTAAGCTTCACAGGCTCCCAAAGTGAAAATTCACAAATTTTCTCTGCCCAGATACTGTCCAATATTTTGTTTCCACAACTAAAAAATTCTTATTATTGGAAATTGGTACGCTTCGCAGGCTTTCAAAGTGAAAATTCACAAATTTTCTCTGCCCAGATACTGTGCAATATTTTATGTTTCCACAACTAAAAAATTCTTGTTATTGCAAATTGGTAAGCTTCACAGGCTCCCAAAGTGAAAATTCACAAATTTTCTCTGCCCAGATACTGTGCAATATTTTATGATTCCACAACTGTATCGCAGTGTGGTATTCTTGGATTAATATAAAATAAAATGTAAGTTGTGGTATTAAATTTTGTTTCGTAATATTGAATATACGCCTGTCTTCAAAAGATTCCTAGACAACTCGTGCAACCTTTGAAAGATAAAACGATACTCCTCGTTCAGAATCTCGCTTTAAACCGCAGTAGCAGTCCCCTAAATAGATTCTAAATCATCGAATCGGACGCCATTCATGTCTAACATTTATTAGGAAATCAGAAGTCGGCAAGTATTTCATCCGATTGTAAAATCATTTGAAGTGATTATGAGGCTGTTTCCTAACACTTAAAATAGGATTTATTGGCAGAGGCTTGCTCGTGAAGTATGCAAAATACGAAAAGTCGTAAAGGGACTTACTAAATTCAGATTTCGTAGAAGTCGTCAAAATGAAGGCGGAGAGTAGCAACGAATTCAGGTTACATCCACCAGCAAAATGAAGATGACGCCACTAGTACGACTGGAAAAAATTCAGTCTGAGAGCAGTGCACGTGTTCGTCCTCATGTCAATACCGAAAAGCCTCTTCGACGTTCAGTAACATTGTATTGGTACATTGTAGATTTTTATACAAAACAAAAATTTTCTGTGTGTATTATAAAAGCGAGAAGTTAAACGGAAACGCATTCCATCAATTAATAATTTTAATAAGTTACAAGCGTTGTCACATCATTATTCAATTCATTTAACGCCTACATATACAGTCTTGTATTTGACCAATCCAATCTTGCACATCACAATCACATAAATTTATAACAACTGAAAAAAGCAGAAGTCAGAAAGCAGAAACTTGAGGTGCCCAAGTATTCAAATGAGGGTTAAAATATAAAACAAAGCTAACTCTCTACGTCTCCATGCCTGCATCCTTTTCCGAGGATAATGAGTCGGCCAATGCCATAAACTGAAGCAGACTGCGAAGCGATCAGAGACAAAGGCAGGTCCCCACGGCAAGAAATCCGCGAGACGCAGAATCCGTGGACCGGAGTCGCAGAAATGCCACATTATATATATATGATCTGCAGAGACTCGACTGCGCGGCGCGAGGAGAGCGGTTGCTATTTATAAAACTCAATTACGATTTTCCTACCGCGGAGAGGACCGCCCAACCTTCGTGCCTGCGCCTTTGTGTCCCAGCACCTGTTGCACGAGTGCACCGTGCAAGTGCATCCGTTATCCAGGTGAAGCGAAGGTGCGTTTACCTTCGTCCTCGACGAAGACCGATCCCCGGGGCCTGTGCTCGGGTCTGGTTTCCCTTTGTTTTGCGCAAGGGACCGGTGGTGGTTCGAAGAAACATGGATGCACGGTGGTGTTTCTTTTCCTCTTGAAGCCGGAGCCGGAGCCAAAGCCGAAGCCGGAGCAGGAGCAGGAGCGGAATGAAGCGGACAGTACACGGTGGGGAATACCCGGGCAAAAAAGCCTTGCCCTTGCACGCGTTTGTAACCGCTAAAAATCCACATTCCGCAGCCTGGCCAAGCTGGAATTTATAGGCGTCCTACGGACCAGCGGACCCGTCTGTATGCCAAGGACCGGGACCGAACACTGAATTAATTATTGCCGGTGCTGCGACTGCTTTGGAGTTACAATTTTTCGCTCAAGACCGTACTGTAGGCGCGAGCCTTTCCTATTTTCACACCCACGATCGCGAGATCTTCGAACAAGGCGACTGGAATCAGTGATGTTGGTCCGAACGAAAATCTGTTCCATGTACCGTCCATTGCGATGATAAAAAAGAGGGAGACTGAGGATTTTCTGTGCTTAAGGTAAGGGACCCGATTACTGTAGGTGTTCCAATTACAGTGTTCATACTAAATATTTTTAAAAAATAATGAATATTAAAAAAGAGACGTTAAATTTTTTCATTGAAATCAGTTAATGTTGTATATCCCTTTTTAAATATCCATTAGACTTTAAAAAAAGTATAATTAATATAGGCACAGTAATTGGTGCCCCCACAGTAATTGGGTCCCTTATCCTATACATGAAATGAATATACATTGGACTAAATATATTAGAGATTTCTACATTATTTTGGAGTTGTTAAAATTATTCAATGAAGAAATGCCAATTTATCAAAATTTAGACATCAAAAATTCTTATTTCCTATAAAGATCTGCAGTCTAGGGGAAGAGTAGAGAAAGAATAATATTCATATTTACTCAATTCTCTTTAACCATAAATAACTAAGTTATAAATCATGAATAACGTTACTAAAAACACGAATTTAATTGAATCTGCTTTACTGAATAACATAGGGCATTGTATCTAGTACAAAGAAACAGTATAAATGCAATGCAAACATGTAAACCACGGTGCAAGAGAACCATCCAACAAATACCACAACATTCAAATATTCTAATCGTCATTTTTATAAAAGGTCAGTTATGCAGAGTTAAAAACGTTTTCACAACGAAATCGACAAGGCAAGAAATAGTTCGTTAATCCTATTTTCTATCAAATGACCCGTAAAAATACAAATTGGTATAAAGGCTGACCTGAGTTGCATAACAATCACTTAATTACAATACACGAAAGATTATGGGCGGCGTGATTCGTTTTATGACACTTTCAAGCAATTTGATGTAGCGATGAGTCAGAAGGTATTTAATGTGTTCGACACAAAATACAATGTTACTGTATTGAAACCACGCTAAAATGCTCGTTTGTACAACTAAGAAAACACGGATGGAGAACTGTTGGTACAATGAAGATATTATGGAAACCGCGTGAGTGATTTCAACGAGTGGTAAACGCTGACGCCTGGAGACTTGAATGCGTGGTAAGCGGTGTCGCCGGTAATTTCGATGCGTGGATAGGCGAAAGCATGGTTTCAATGATACCATCCTGCACACGTTCATCTTGAAACATTATTTTTTATAGAATTGCCAATGAACTATTGGAACATACCGCGAATGTAAACACATTACAATTTCTGAGGAAATGTTTTATTTTCTGTTCGGTAGCCGTTAAGCTATTTTAACATTTTTAATACTCAGTCTACTAGAAGGCTTTCTAATGATCTTTCTGTGTTTAGGAAGAGTTGGACAATTTCCCTGAAACCTTCGAACCTCTATTTAATATATTTTCAATTTGTGTTTAAAATTTTTCAGTACGTTTTTGCTGACAGCAAACAAGTCTTCTACTTTTTTGAACAATCAAGTCCATTTATACTTGTGGCATGAAAAAATGAAGTGTACACTGAAACTATGAACTGTATGATGCACTATAATGTTACTGGATATCGTACAAAATTTTTGTCCTGACATCCGAATTAAAAATTCAAATACATTATTATTTTACGACCGAAATCGACGACTCAACCACGCGTCTGTAATTTTTAAACGAACTTTTTGCCAGTAAGTAAAGTAAAATAAGTACAGGAATCTTTAAAAATTTTAAAACGAGAGCAGACTTTCTGTTACATTTAATAACAGATTGATTTAGAAAACAACAATTGAGCGAATCAGAAAAATCTTTTGTTGCTCGGTACATCTGCAGTTTCCTCGAGAAACACGCGATGAACAGCACAGTTCCGTGTCGCTTCGATGATCGAGCAGATTAAACGGCGTCGTAGGCGTAAGAAAAATGATCTCGAGGAAGAGAAGTCGTCCGAGTACCGATCACCGCAACACGAGCCTCGATTCATCGGTCGTTTTTGTTCCGGCTTGCGTCACACGATGTTCCCGTGGTTTTTCTTCCGTTCTTTTCATCGGGAAGATTTCCGTGTTACCGTATACCGTGACCAATGTGCACCGTTCGCCTAATCATCATCGATCAAAACCACAGCGGCCTTCGCGAACGGTGTAGCACAACGGCGATACATAAGAACGCCGTTTTAATGCTCAATCTATTCTCCAAACGATATCGAAATACACACGAGAACGAAAGACAATGCGAAAACCAAAAGTATCGTGTAACTCATGACACGAGCACGAGCACGACAACGATAAAACAAAGCGGGAACGCTCTTGTAATAAGCTTCGACACGGATAAGACGCAAGCATGAAAAATTAAATAAAACACGTAAAATCAGAAAGCAAACAAAATAAAACACAGTGGAAACACTCTCGTAATAAGTATTTTCGATTTTCTCGAAAGCGGAAGTTCCTACGAAGAAATTTCATTCTCAATTCTCGAGTAGTTTGCTTAATTACATTCCAGCTGATAAATTATACAAAACCCTGAGTTTACGCAACAAAACTGATCAGAAATTCAGGAAATTCACCAACGTGTTGAATTAGGATTTTCTGCGGACGAAAAGCAGTTGATTACATCGCGAACGCTATCTTATCAGCAGAAAATTTATCAGCGTGATTTACGCGAAGCTGATTGCGTATGCGTCTGTCTATCGGATCTACGAATCAATGAATCCCGATGAATGGACTCGTTCCGGAATTTCAACGATCGATTAAATGATAATGAATCGCTGCAGTTACACGATCATTAAGATCGGGTTTCCTTGTGCGTAATCGTTCCCTTTAATTTCTTAAGGCTCTCGAGGATTCCGTCGTGCTTCCGGTTCGCAGTTCGAAGTCGCAGCCTTCGCGGGAGCACCGCAAGCGATCGCAGAAGAATAAGCCGCGTAATTGCGCGTAAATTTTAACGAGCATCGCGCCGATAGGGAACGGGAATTACCGATTTATCGCGTCACCTTCGACGACCACAGCGAGACACGTCCGTTGAAACAATTCTCCTGAACCCTTCACGACGACGACAACGACGACGTTCCGCATGCAAATCCGTCGTTCGCGGAAAACGTTTTAAAATAGATTGGATCCCTTCACTCCGGCCTTAAGGACGGCCGGAAAAAGCTGGATCTTCCGCGATCTTTTGTCTCCGCGACGTTTTTCCTATTCGTGCACATCTTCGACGACAATTACGAACTTCACAAGACTAAATGAGCCGTTTACCGGCCGAATCGATTAACTACCTCTTCATTTTATTAATTCTTTTACCGCCGTAGCAGTACTTAACTTTTTCCGTTTAAAAATAATGCTCCTTAATTAGTAGAATTAATTACGAAGATCGAAGGAACCTTTGGAAGCAAATATATAATAATTTCATCGATTTTTTTTATATTTTGGAGCTAATTGATTTAGTAAATGAGCGGCGTAAGCGGTGATCTGGCTACCGAAATTGCTCGGACGGGTTTTAAGTAGAAATTTATTCCCGTTCGTAATCATTTTAATAGGTTGAAGATCTGAGTATTTATATATATATTTTTTTATTTTGTGTTTTTTATTAATCATGTTTTATGTAAGTGCTGCATTGAGAAATTGTGTATCTGAGTATTTTTATATATTTTTTTTTATGTTGTGTTTTATACTATTCATGTTTTGTGTAAGTGCTCCATTGAGAAATTAAAATTAAACGAAAAGTGTGCTGCATTAATATTGAGAAAGTGAACGACTGTCAAATTTTTTAAACCATACTTCTAATAGTATTTTATTTAGAATTTCGATCCACTGATCTTCTTACTATATTATTATTCCAATTGTTAAAGATTACACTGCGTCGTTTCGAACACAGTTTCGCAAGCGTCAATGAACTATGGCTTCTGTATGGTTCCAAATAAAAATCATTACTTGGTTTCACTTTCTACAAACGATTGCACAAAACTATCACCCATGTCTTCTGAGTTTATGTTCTTACAAGAGGAAGCGATTATATTAATATGTAGAGTGTGTCGATGTACAGAAGTTTCGCAAACATTATTAACACTAAACCTACCAAGCACTAACAGTATCTGGTAATATTGCCTTATAAAAATGGCGACCCTAAGAGGGTGTCTGTAATTTTCAATATAATAAATGCTTGTACAAGGAAATTTATTCCACTATTTTCCATAAATGAATTTTTATGGTTTCAATAATTGTAAAATATAAAACCTGTCATTTTGACCGTAGTAGGTTTAGTATTAAACTCCTGAGTCTATTTGCAATGAAACAAAAATTTCTCGTGAGAATAGACAAGCGAGATGCATCGAGTATTTCAGTATCGCATCGATTCAAGAACAAAGATGCTAGCGTATAAAAGTGTAGCAGAACGTTATATCCGGAAGCCCGCGATCATGGCTCGGCCGAGGTGCTAAACCAATTAGCTTCGCCGGGACGTCGGACGAATCATAATTCCTCGTCTTTATACCGGACATGATTGCTACGTGTCCACGATAAAATCACCTCGAAAACACGACATGTGTGCAATCAGACGTGTATTACTACGTAGGGGCACGATTAAGGTGTACAAAAAGCCGGCAGGTCCGATTTCGCGGAGCCTCGGGCCCATTAAAGTCCCGTTCTCGTTGTGCACCATTAGAAAGAACATCGGGCCGGCTGTCGCGGATATTTGTCACGGCGCCGCATCGTGATTTGCGTAAGAATCGCATACGTGGCGCAACCTCGCAATAAACCGTGGAATGCTGATGATTTTCCGCTGGGAAAAGGAGGCAAGGTCTTCAGTCGCCACCCGATTCGTGATCTGGCGCATGGTCCGCGGTCAAATGCGTCGGCCGTTGCATGCAAATACATGTGAAATCATTCGATTCGCACGGATCAATCCTTGACACACGAGAAATTTATAAATAAAATGTTGCCGATGTCAACGAAGGCTGGATTGGATTTAGAAAACTGGAAAATTTAATTTAGTCAACAGCAAACTAAAACTTTCATTAATTTATAGGAAAAATGATAAAAGATTACAAAACTTCAACTCTTTACGCTCGAACACTTTTTCTAAGTCACCTATCAGAAACTGAAACACACTTACTTATTCTTTACGGGAATAATTGCCCTACTGAAATTGAGTTTGGAATGAAAATTTTATTAATTGATGCTTTTTTTTTAGAAGAAAGAATTTACAAAATTTGATGAGTGCGCTATAATTGCCAGTAATCTATTCATTCGAGTTGCGAATCAGATTTAATATCAAATGTTCCTTAAAGGTTTAATTTATGTTCCCAAAGGGTTTACAACGCTCGCGTAGTGTTCCCAACATAATAAAATTAATGAAGACAAAAAAAACTGTTTTGCTCCCATTCAATACAACTCACTGAAGAAAATTTTAACTTTGCATAAACATCTACAATCAGACTACAATCAGAGGTGAAAACGCATTGATAATTGCATGACTTTTGGATGCAATCGGGCCTGAACAATTCATTCCAACAAAGACCGCCAGACCAGGGGCATAACCGGATTGGTCCATTCATCTAGCAGACAATTTGTTATTATCAGCTCATTAATTTGAGACAATGACCGATTGCTCAACAATCGAGCATACCGATCGGACTGGCTCCAGCCATGGTTAACATTTGAAAGATTCAGCTGGTATCTTGTAATATGTGGTTTGGATTTTTAGAAAAATGAATTACGAAACTTGGGTTGGTTGATTAACGGGATCCACGAAGAAGAAGAAATCATTAGCTGATTATTCTGTCGGGACTTTCTTCCGCTGGACCGCAACCGCAAACAGCGCGCCGCGAAATCGCGAAACCGGACGTAGTTACACCGTCAACGCAGAGTTATAACCGTCATTATGGTAAACTTATTGCTGCGATTCGGTGCCGCGACGTTGATTATACTGACACGTTTAATGCTGTTGTAGGTGGAGATTAAAAGAACCGTTTGCGGTAGCCGGGATTTCTATGGGAATTCCACCTCTTTATCACAAGTTCTTTGTCACTTGGGATTAATCGTTCTACATTCGTAATTTAGAAGCACGTTTCCTCAAAACTGTTCTGTTCTTAAGATACTTCTTGCCCCATTTCTACCATTGAGGCTATCTGCAATTTCACCTTCATGAAGCACATTTTTCTCTAATTTCAAATTAATTTTCAGTGAGATGTAAAATCTTTTACGTTTGAAAAGAAAACACAAAGTATCCTCTACTACACACACAATAAAAACTAGTAATAATAATATTATTGATTTAAACCTAACACAGACCTAATACAGTGTCAAAAACTCCCCTCGTACGTCTCATTTCGTTAATTACCTAACAAACAACGATCAACAGCTTCATTCTTTCGAGGGCCGCCCAAAGTGGCCTTGACAACCCTCAAGGTCACGGCGGCCCAGATCCCTAAACAACAGCTCCGCCCAACGACTCGCCCAAACTTAATAATCCTTCAAAAACTTTCGCCGTACACCTCTGAATGAGAGTGTTGCTCGTATCGGCGGTGCCTTAAGCTCCCGGGGTCCGAGGCTGAGAATCGCTCATAAAACGGAATCCGGCAGACTTTATGGCAACCATAACCATAACAATCGCATATATCCCGCGCGCGTCCAAGGTCACGGTCGCCGATAGAAACGCGACGCGGCGTCGAGTTTCATTCGCGGAGGAGGATGCTTCCGTTTCAAGGTCTTGCAATCGAGCTTTCCGCGGGGATGTCTTTTATGCGAAGCGGGTTGACCAAGGTCCGTTGATTAGCTCTTTGTCGCGAACACGGTGTAGCAACGACGACGACGGCGACGACAACGTTTCACACAGCCGACACAGTCATAATCGAAGGCCACCGTTCCGACGAAAGCGGACGCAGCCCTGTGTGACGTTGCTATTGCTATCTTGTCACCGCTTACGCTACCAGGATCCGTCCTTGAAGGTCGACGAAGAAGCCGGACCTCTTCAGGATTCCCCGAAATGACCCGGCGTATTTCCACCGGGCGGCTTCGAACCTCGTAAAGCGTTTTTACGGTAGACGTTCGACGATGATGTCGCGCGCCGTGGCCGCCGCGGGAATTTCGAGCCCGAAGCCTGTCGAAGCGGTTATGCTAGGTCGGGGAGCTTCCATAGTCGATGGTCCAACACTTCCCCCCTCACCCTCGACGCGAAGCCCCTCTACACACCGGCCATCCACCCTCCTTCGTTATTCCTTTCACTTTTCGTCGTTGTGCTCGTGCTTTTCGTGGGTAGAGGCGGTTCGCCTTCGGACTCAAACTCGCCTGAACAGGTCCGAAACGAGTGTCCGCGCTCATAACGCCGCCTGCCTTTCGCGGAGCCATACCGGATTCGAGGCGTGCTGAGACATCGTCCATTTCTACGGTGTTATAGTCCGCTCTACGCTGGGGACCGAATGATAGCGATTAACAACGCAGGAGACTTTGGCTTCCTTTTATATTTGTACTAGAGGGAAAAATTATGGGGGTGGGAAAATTTTTTCCAAGCCCGAAGTTTCCACAGACTTGAACCTTGAAGGTTCTCCTTTAAAATTTCACCTCGAGTAAATCGTATCGTTTCTGATCCACTTTTTAGTCGGGCTATTTCGGATGAATAATTAAACTTTAATAATTCTGAAGAGAAGCTCATTTTAAAGCTTGAATAACCACCCACTTTCTTCTAAATGTTTTTTCATGATGGGAAACTGAACAACCGTTTATCCTGGGAAATATTTCGTGTAGAAATTAAAACGTCAATAAATATTGAAAAATTTGACTAAATCTACCATACATTAAAGCTTCCCCTTTACAACAACCCGCCAAAACTGGTTACACAATTTTCTTTAACATCAATTTTCCTTAGTGGTGTAATACTAACAATTAGCGTAGAATACTTCTTAGAACTGTTAAAAAGGAACCTTTGCAAACCACACAATTGACCTACCGTGCCTCTCAAGGTCAGCCTGTGTAATCAAGTGAAATTAACTGGGTGAATACCAATTTGTAAAATACTCGTCCCGCTCCAGTTGTGGCAATTATTTGAACTTTTCTGAGAAGTTTGTAGGATTGAATATAATTTGTTTTCCTGATTATTGGAAGATGGTAATGGTGATGGATAATTGACTAGCTAGAAACTGAAGGTACCTTTGTTACAGATCGACCGTCACGGCCAGCAATTAACACGTAACGCCAGGTTTCGGCTCGAAACGCCATTATTAACGCTACCATTAGGCCTTCGTGTAATTGCGACAGCTTTGCATCATCGCGTATTATTACCACAGAGCGAATTGTATGCCGGTAATTAATATTCTAAGATCCCTTCGCTTAGTTAAGACCGATGCTGGTAATTAAGGTTCGCCGATCACAGACGAACTTGGTTCCCTCTCTTTCATTCGAGTTTAAAACTTTTGTGTTGAAACTTTAAAACGAAGTTGTAATTGTACTTACATTTTTGTTGCATAAATCAGTCCTGTAAATTTCGTAGGAACTCATAGTTCAGACGAGAGTAACGAGAAACTTTAGACGATTATGAATTCGCAACTTTTGTGCGAAATGAAAATGTTCTGCATCGATTGCGAGAAACAGTGGCGAAATAGAAATGTCTCCTCTCATTTAATGATTTTTATCAGATCAGAATGATACGTCGGTTACAAGCTTTCTGCCGGTTTAGATTGCATCTACTCGTTTCTGTCACACGCGCATAAAACCCGCAATCTAATTATAAATTTCGCACGGTTTATTGTGCGTAAATATTTATGTCCCTCCTGATTGTGCAACGCGCGAACGCATTTTCGAGAACGGCCGCAGTTTTTTGGGGCCGGGCGACACGCGCGAAATCGCTGCCGAGAGTGTTCTCGACTCGCTTTTCCATTAACCGTATTAAATTTGATTATGCACAACGTTTGTTACGACACGTAACATCATTCTTTACGAACGCGCCAGTGAACGCGTTGCACAGCCATGCTCCCGCGGATTCTCAATTAAGATGGCGAGCAATAATTCTCACGCCGGTGTAATAATTTTCATTCATTAATACCGTCGAACACATTTATCCCCTAAAGATCGATAAAAAGAGTGAGCATTTCTTTTTAACGCCTCCCGAAAGACGTAAAGCGAGATTCTTGTTTCTATTCAAGCACTAATTGCCGCTAATATTTAATTACCTTCGTATCATTCCTCAGATATCGCTGGTCGAATGAAATTAATAAAATCTTTTTGCAAATCGACAGCAAGGTCAGATGATACAACCCAATAACCTTAATTACTCCACTCAAAAACAATTATAACACAAAATCATGTTCGGAGGCTGAAAATAAGAACCAAGCTCCGACGTTCATAAAGCGGCGGACACAATTCCAAAAATAACGATGTTTGATGCGTCAACTGCCATGTGAATTTTGTGCGTTTCACACAAGGCGCGTATATTTCGCTCGTGCAAGAAGTTATCAATAATTATTACTAGTTACTTCTTAATAAAATTTCCACTATAATTTAGTTAATTTCAGAACGTCTGAATTAAAACTCTGTGGCACTAATTTAACGACACTCGTTCATAACACTAGATTTACGGGACCGTTCAAACTGAGGGGTTCTAATATTTTTAATTTACGAATATTGAGATTTGTAAAGATGCATCCACGAGAAATTATTTAACAAATTGATTTCTTTGGGTGTATATTATTTAAAAAATGGCAACAAATTTTAAGCAAGCTTTAGCAAGTAAAATAGTTATTTTTAGTGCTCCGTAAACCTAGATGTCAAGCAAATGGCGCGAGTCACAGGTGATCATCATGGCTGTCAACGCGTTAAACAGATAATAGAGAGAAGCTTAATCACTGGATCTACCGGAACAGAAAACTTTCTAAAATAAATGAATGACCAAACTTTACGCTGGCTCAACAAACAACATGTTCATGAAAGCATCTTTGCAAACTGTCGAACCACCCTTTGTTCTCCGCACGGTGAGGACTCTATTCAGGCGGGAATTAAGCGTGGCAATTAAGGATCAATTAAGATCTCGGTATCGTAACTCGGGACTTTTAATTCGAACAAAGACGATGCAAGCGCGTAACAAACCGCCTGAATACGCCGGGCCGAGAGGATCGTTTTATTCTCGGGGGGGTTCATGAGTCAGAAAGTGCGTTGACCGTGCGTTATAAAGCGTGGATCTGCGGGGCCCTGTGTCCTTCGAGATCTCCTCTTGGTCGAAGCGGATCCGCAGGGGACGGTGCGTGTGCAAAATGATCCTGGTATCCGGCGAACGCGGCGTCGTACGCTTTTTGCATTCCGTAATTATCGGTCGCGCGAGAAAACAGCCGGTTCTCGCGATGCTATACGCGCGAAAACATTGTTATTGATACCTCGGAGGGGGAGGGGGAGGGGGCACGAGAACCACAGACGGAATACTGACTTTCACTTAGGCGAACGACGTGCCAAACACACGGTGGTCTTCTCAAGAGAGGATCCTGCACGCCGCGGGACAAGCTTATCAATTTTTTCCCCGCGACTACGAAAACGCTAGGCTCGTTGTGTTTGTAGTAGACGGACACCAAATGAAGTCACGAATCATGATTCCGGCAGGTATCCACTTACAGGGAGCCACGAATACCTTCTGGAGAAAGTACGGACGCTCCGACGCGCTTAACACGCGTTCAAATCACCAGAGATCCCGCTTATGCGCGTCGAGTCTCCCGGATTGTCGACCATATTCTGCTTGCTAGTTTATCATAGTAACCGGGGAAGCTAGGGTGTGTTTCAGTTCCCTCTTTAATAGAACTGCAGGACCGGTTAAAATGACGGATTATAATTTTTTTAATTCACAATTATTGAGATTCTAAAGATGCCCTCAACACATTCAATGAATTTACTTCTTTGGACGCACGCTATAATTATTTCTGTAAAATAGTTTAACACAATTTAATCGAGCTTTTCGAGCTTCAAAACGTCAAAAACGAACAATTTTTTCTCTGCCTGTTATAAAATTCGCAGTGGCAATTGGTTTTAGATAAATAATAGTTGGAAGTCAAATTTTGATCTTTCTGGGGTTCTGTTTTCACTGCACTGAAAATTTCCTTACAGAATAAAAATCATCTGGCTGGATTGTATGAATCAGATGCCAGTTACAACCTTCTTCCTGCCTGCAGTAATATTCAATTTCGTCCTTTATGCATAAAATCGGCGGTATTAATTGGTCTTAAAGGAATAACGACCAGAGGACATATTTTACGTGGTATATAAGTGAATCGAGTGCTATTCGCTCGGAGAATCGTCCGCGGAAGTTACTTACACTGTAAATTCGACAACGTCCTCATACCTACGAAATGAGATAATAAAATTTGGCACCGAAGGAACGTGAAATTGCATCCGATAAAACTCCTCGCTCGTTCCTCTGGTTTATATGTATATTACTCGAATGACAAAGATTTTATGCTTCACTCCGTTTTTAAGGGAAACGTTTTAGTGTCTGTATATTAGCGTTAACAGGAATCGGACGTGAAGGAATTGTCCATATTTCTCGTCTTTATGAATTATTTGGACGAAAGGTTTTATGTATTACTTCGGCTATAAGAGAAATGTTCAAGTGTTTTCGTATTACCCGTAACAGAAATTGATACACGATAAAAGTGTCCATATTTGCCTTCTTTATGAATTATTTCGGCGTCTGGTTTTATGTTTCACTCCGTTTTCAGGAGGAGCATTTAAGTGTGTCCGTGTTATTTTTAAAAGGAATCGAACATGATAAAATTCGCGTTATTTCCCTGTTTTATGAATTATGCGAACGGCAGAGTTTATGTTTTACTCGATCTTTAAAAGGAACGCGTGATTTGTCTCCGTATTATTCTTGGCAGTAACTGAACGCGATAAAGTGATCCGTATTTTTTTATGTAAGTTGTTCGAAAGTTTTATACCTTCTTCTTTTTTTTTAAATCAGCGTATCAATATCTCCGTTCTTCTTAACGGTAATTGAACGCTGTCAAATCCCACGTATTGTTTATTTTCTATAAATTACTTGAGCAACTGATTTATGAAAGTACGATAAAAGACTCATAGAATTGGCAATCAAATACCAATAACAAAATTAATAACATCGGTTCTGCAAGTTGGAAAAGAAGGTTAACATACTGACAAACGCTTGTAAAAGAATCGGTCGATAATTTTTCGACCACACACAATTCCAGTGCAGTCTACTCCACTCCTCAGCAGCAACATTGCATATACGAAGTCCTTCAACAATCCTTCCAATTAACGTTGCTCTTACTCTTATTCTCCACATCTTCTGCGTTCACTCGATAGCGCCCACTTTTTGCAGGTTAATGTACAATTTGTACAATTTTCAATCGCACAGTAAACCTTCGGCTGTCCCATCCATCAAACGCTATCGTCGCGCCGCGTTTCGAACTAGCGGAAATTTATCGTCAACGGAAACGATTAAACCGGGAGGGAAAAAAGCGCAGAGGCGAGCGTGGATTTTCGCGCAGGTTGAAATTTACGGCGCGCTGCGAGCGATTTTAATCGACGGGGACAGTAATTGGAAACAGGGATCCTGATGATAACTGGTTCTGGCCCCGGGGATTAACACAGAAGTCGGAATGTCGCGGCCAATATGAAAACAGTGAATGACACGCATTGCACCTGTTCGCGTGTGATTACATATTCGCTCGGATTTCGCGATCGGACGTGTGTGCGGCGCACACGCACGGGAAAACGTTCTCGCGGGCGCGCACACTCTGCCAGTTTTCTCTCAGGGCCACGAAACTGGCGAAGAAGGTCGCCGACGGGCTTATGGTCGCCGTTTTAGGACGTCGAATAACCGCGCTCGTTTTGCATAACGATCGCCGGCCTACTATGGGAATGTTCTAATCTGGATTCTCGTTTGCAGCCCGATCTTTAGGAATTAATTGCGAGAAGACGATCGAACACAATGGACCGAAATTTTGCACGCGTGTTCGTGTATATTTGTAGTAACAGCGTATATTTTTTCCGAGGCGTGGAATTATGTTTGATGTCTTTTAAATTATTCCGAGGGGAAATACATTCCGGACAATCTCTTCTATTGAATCGTTCTTTTAAATATTTGTTATTTTGTTCACTCGTTTTATGGGATCGTTGGTTAGATTATAGCCGCAATCAAGACGATGAAATGGCCCGTTGTGCGTCTCGTTTAGATGACCATAACGGGTTGTAAAACGGGTGCATTTAATGTTCTTGTTTGGAGACCTGTTTTGTAAACAGGATCTGCAGATTTTGTTTAGAACCCTCGCAATACTCGATGAAGTGTGCTATCAAAATTTGTGTTACTGCTTCAAATATGTACAAATGTGTACACAAAATTTCAGCTCGCTGGGTACAAACGTTTTCTTGAAATTAATTCCTAAATATCGCACGTAGCGCTAAACTTGTGACTAAGAACACACTCGTTCTAGCATTCATTTTTGCACTGATAGATTGAACATAAAAAATTTATTTATAGAGATCTGCAAGAGCATTGATAGAACAATTGATACCCGTAACCTCAACCACTCAGTTTTTGTTTCACTGAGCAAATGGCTTCGGTTTTACCTACTTTTTCTGCGGGTACAATGTGCGGTGGACGTACTAAGGGAAAAGAGTCGGCCAGCGGCGGCCTTTGATCATGATTAACGCAGTTTCGCGATTCGACAGACGGTAATTGGATCTGCGAGGAGATTTCGTAGGCATCGGCGTGTCTCGCAGCGTTTCCTGCTCACGGTTTCA
The DNA here is from genome assembly GCA_028454255.1 of Halictus ligatus. Classification (NCBI taxonomy): domain Eukaryota; kingdom Metazoa; phylum Arthropoda; class Insecta; order Hymenoptera; family Halictidae; genus Halictus; species Halictus ligatus. The sequence continues at coordinate 9,790,946 of CM052146.1, forward strand.
CTTCCTGCGCGCTCAAACAAATATCCTCCGGGTGAGGAATTTCGAGTCCATCGGATTATTGTACAATCCCCTATCCCCACCGATCTGTTTGCAGAAGTATCCGCGTCGGGGAATTGCAAATAATTTCCTGCCTCGCGTTTAATGGAATGCTCGGATCTGTTCGCACCTCGCGTGACAAGCCACGTCCTTGCACCGGAATCAGCGGCTTCGTAAATGAATGCTATCGTCGATTAAAACGATCGCTCGGCATTATGAAACGAATTAACCTTTCCCGATTTCATTTTTCCCCGTCCGTCCGGTCATGAATATTACTAGGCGAGGCCCACTGGCATTCTATACAGTTATCTAACTGTCTAATACATCAGGAATACTGCTCAGCCTTGCTGTATAAGCTTCCTTATAGCCGTAAATCAGCAGAAAGAATTTCTCTTATCGTTCATATCAAATATCTATTTGTCGCTTTATTACACATACATATATTACACGGGAATAACAAGCGATTTTTGTGACGCGAAAGTCTTTTGCATAATCAGAGTTCTGTGTCATGCGTGTCAACAGAACGGAATCGGCGAAAAAGCCCAATTTCGTTGCCTACAAATAAACGTATGAAGAAAATCGTTAGAATTACAGAAAATGTTGTTATGCTAATTTAGAAGTTAGAGTCATTTGTTTAGCACGGCGGAACCGAGGAATTCATTTTTCTCGCCTTACTAGTTTGCAAATATGTTTGCAATTATGTTCTGAGTTATGGTAAAGGGACGACTTCGTGGCTGCCGACATTCAGATGCATTTCGATTTCTATAGATTTTAATATTTTTGTAGGTTTCATTGTTCGGACTATACGATTTCGGGATTACAGAGATTTCTAAATATATGTCGCCAAGATCTGGATGATAAATGTCGCGGAATTGTCCCCACTACCGCGGGGTATACTCCGTGAGTGTAAACATAACACGGCTCGGGTATGTCTCCTGGACGATACATGACGCTGACAAGACCCGTGTTGTTGACATATATCGAGAATTCACTGCAGCTGATGTCATGTTTTTGTGCTTGTTAGGGTATTTGATACGTATTCCTTCCGAGTGATGGCGACCGACCCTCTCCCCTCTGCCCCCTCCACGACAAATCAGTCTATTCACATGATTTTTCCATTACTAACAAGGGAACATATTCAAGTGCGACACGCCGATTTTGATGAAACTTATGGGAGCTATAGTTCTTTGAAAAATATTTGACACGTGTTTTTTTTATCGGCAGACATCCACTTTGAAGGGGTGAAAACAGCCCTCAAAGTTGGGGGTCAAAACCATATTTTTTGAGATATCTCGGAAACCAGAGGTCGAAAAAATTTAAATTTTTTTTTTAAATTGTGTGTTTTTCAATGGGAAATGTACTCGCGCAAGAAAATTTTAACAAAAGTTTTTTGTTTAAACAATATATTAAAAATTTGATTTTTTTGCAGTTTCTTTTATTTATTGGTAGTTCATTTTGAGAAGGCGGAGAGGGTCGGCCTGACCACGCATACGAAAATCCAAGAGTAGTCTTTCAAAATTGACAGCTCACCTTATGTGTGTATGACCAAAGTGAGACCCTGTTTTCTCCCTCGAGCAGGGAGAAGGGAAGAGTTGTTCAGAACGATGACCTTGACAACACATTTCAAGGCCCTCAAAATCGGTGAGAAGGACCAATTTCTATATAATTACCATATTTTTCTTTTCGAAGAGTATACAGATAAACCAGGTACAAATTGTGGTTCATTAATCCCTCAACTGTGCGATCCTAGAGATCTTCCACAAATGAAACTAATTTTTGAGATATTAAGATCAGAAATGAGATTCGAAGGATCGCATGCTCTAGATACCCGTCTCGCCGACGTTCCTCCCAGAAAATCGGCGAACGAGTTCCTTGAACGTATCGAGCAAAGTACCCGCGGACGATTCGCGGTTCAGTACTGAACACAAAGCGAAATGAAGTGTAGACGACAGGCGATTTACCGGCTGACAAATGGCGACGTCCATCAGGGTCCGCAGCGAGAACACATCGCGGTTGGGGTCTCGTTCGTTCCTTTCTAAAGGCGATCTCTCGATCGGGTAAAAACAGTGTCGGACACGCGGCCGCATCAATTGTACCGTGAATCATACACGGAACGGCTTTTAAGTTGACAGTGGCTGCGAGACGCCATGCGATGCACGCGGCCCGGCGCGATAAAACCCGGCGGGGAAAAAACAAAAGAAACGCGATAGAGGGAGACCGCAGAAAAGATCGAGTTAATCAGACCGAGGATCGGCGACGGATGAAGTCGTTTTTTCCATCCGTCGCTGCAACGAAATTACGTTTTCATTTATTCCGCGATGCGTCACGCCGCGCGAGACCTGCGGAGTCCAGCGCAGTTTTAACGTCGACTGTAGCCGTCGTCCGCGGCCGATTTATTATCTCCCGCCGACCGTATACCGGTTGTGCACGCGAGCCCCGCTCGGGTCTCGGCTCGGCACCGCCCGAGAGACAGACCCGGAACTCGCTGTTATAATTATACATTATTGTATTATCTCCACGTGTTGCCGGGAACACGTCTCGCGCGTGTTCCTTCGTTGTCCCGTCGGTCAGATAAGCCGGGCCCATGCGAATGCCCGGCCTCTGGCCCACAAATCACGTTTATCGGACGGTCAGGACGTCGTCGAAAGAGGAGCCAAACGCGGTAGCCCGGTTACACCTCGGCTACAACCGACTACCGGACTGCTGAAACTTCGCGAGAACACCGGAAGTTCGCCGACAGTCCATCCATCTTGCGACACTCTTCCCGGTTACTCAGGGGCTCGGACTATTTCTGGACGGGACCGCCGCGAAACAACGTCCTTGTCGCGCGAGGACTCTGAAATGTATTTGGCTTGAACTTTGCACGAAATGTGAGCAAAAAGTAGCTGCACTATATCTGCTTCTCCGAATCTATAGGAGACGCGGTTTAACTTGAGTGCCGCGTCTCTCAAAAAAAGCGAGACAGGGTCATTTTAGAAATTAATTTATGGACTGTGCGTTGTTGGAGAGAAGACCGACGGAAAGTACGCAATTTTATGCGTTTGTAACCAAAATGAAACACAAAATGGAGAAAATTCCGGAACTTAATAAAATTTCTATGCGATCCGTATGTCTTGCAATCGGTGCAGAAAATTTTAATTTTGCATAAAGATCTGCAGTCCAGTTATTAGGCATACCTGATTTTGATATTGGTCGAACTGATCATTTCAGCGAATCTAATTAAGTTTTTTGCCCTTATGCCGTCCCGCTAGTCATCCTTCCAGAAACGATACTAATGTATTCGGTTGCATGAAATTTTGTCAGAATCTGCAAGTTGCAAGAAGGTTGATACTGCGTCCCTTACGATCATATATGAAACGTAGAAAAATCCAGTGTGATGAGCACAAATGTCACAATCTTAGACCTCGATTGTCCAAGGTGAACGGGGAGACACGAGTGTTACAATAATCAAATTAAATTACGATGAGAGTTGCTTTGTACTATAAACTACTCACACGTAAAGAGGATACACTCTTCAGATACTCTTCAGATAAACTCTCACGATATACTCTTCAGATATTGAAGATTCGGATAATCGGAGAAAGATGAAAGTTGGTGGGGGATTTTCTGGACGAACGAAGCTCGACCGAACCAATACACCAGGAAACCCATGAACTCTTCGAGAAAGCTCCGGACGCCACACCTTCCGCGACCATAAAGGTAACCCTTGACGCCCATGGTCGCGAAGTAAATCAAAGTTACAACGAGGCTCGCGGAGCTTGATCTGGGAATTATCAGATTCCGGAGCGGCATGCTCGGGGCGCCTGGAGTGGCGTCTTGTAATTCATAATTAATTACCGGACACCTCCCATGCGATATTTCAACCATGCCGTTCGGGCGTACTCTCGCTCGTAACCTTGCGAAAAAACAGCGTATAGTGGATGGCAAAAATAAGAGACCGCTGTGTATCTTCTACGTTCTTGGTCCTCCCTCTTGCCCGAACAACCATGGCTAACCAGGGAACATATTCAGATCCGAAAATCCGATTTTGATAAAACTTATGGAAGTTTATAGTTCTTCGAAAAATATTTGATACGTGTTTTTTTTTTATCGGCAGTCATCTACTTTGAAGGGGTGAAAACAGGCCTTAAAGTTGGGGGTCAAAACCATATTTTTTGAGATATCTCGGAAACCAGAGATACAAAAAATTTGAATCTTTTTTTAAATTGTTTGTTTTTCAATGGGAAATGTAGTTGCACAAGAAAATTTTAAGAAAAGTTTTTTTTTAAACAATATATTAAAAATTTGATTTTTTGCAGTTTCTCTTACGATTCTCTTCAACGATCTTTATAATATGTGCTTAAATAAAGAAGTCAATCCAATAATTTCCTGTGAAAAACGTTTTTATAATTTCAATAATTGTAAAATAGAAAACGGGTCATTTCGATTTTGATTTGTTTTGGATCCACAGAGACTATTCCCATGAAAAATAGGATTTTATTTCATTCTATTTTCTCGAAATTTGTATAAAAAAATTGGAAATTGCATAAACATCCACAGTCTGCTTATAACCTTAAGGTATTAATAATGTCTCTGGAAATCGTTGCTTCATGTTCCCATCAGAAGAGACAAATTGAGTTAGGAAAACGAGGGTCGGCCGAGGACTAAGGCAACGAATAAAAGAGCTCTTTGGACCGAAGGCATAAAGGATGACCGGAGGTTCCTAATTTTTGCCAACCACTGTATATCCGGCAGGACGAGGCGTTGCCTCTCGGGAGGGTGATCGAGCGACGAAAAAGAGAAGGAACGAACGAACGAGCGAACGTGGTGCGTGCGGCTTATCGTTACCCGGACAGGTTTGCCAGTATGTCCGTATATAAACGCGGCGCGCATATAAATTTCTTATAGCTATCTGCCTCTGTTCCCTTCCCGAGGGGGGCGTCGTCGAGAGAGCCGCAGCATCAGAAGAAGAAGAAGAAGAAGAAGAAGAAGAAGAAGAAGAAGGGAACACACAGGGAACAGCCCGCCGAGTGGAGAGTCGCATGCACCCGCGTTGCAATTAGACATTTTTCTGGTGGCCAGACACCGGCAAAAACGACCGAGTAGAAGAAGAACTTTTCTCTCTTTCTCTCTCTCTTTCTTGCTCGCTCGATCACGGGAACGAGACTCTCGACAGGGATATAGTATACAAGCACCTATAAGCCCCGGCGACGAGTGGGGGTTCAGGGTTACAGGTGAAAAGAAGAGAACAAACCGGTGAACGGAGACCTTGTCATTGGTCCGTAGAAATTTCTTCGACAACCTGAGGGAAACCCGAGATCAACCGCGGGTTAGATAACGCTGCAACGACGTATCGCCCCCCCCCCCCCTCTTTCTTTCTCTCTCGTGCTCGACAAAGAGAAGGTATACCGTCTCACCGATAACTCTGATTACATCTTGAGAATCGGGCCGGACTTGTTCGACCGAGTAGACACTTTTATCGAGCTCTCTGACCGGCTCCCAGAGACAAAGAGCCGATCGAGCTAGCGAACCCGGATCTCCGCTTCCCGCAGTTTGTCCGGCGATGCCTGGATTCGTCATCTCGGGATCGTCATGTTCGCCGACGAGTGAGGAGAACGGGTCCCGGATTTTTATCGAATTTTCTCGAGGGGTAAACAAAGATGATTCTTTTGCGACCCGGGCAAGAGGACGGAGATGATTTATGACGAACGGGAGGAGCCCACCAGCTCGTATCGCAGAGGCTGCATTGTTAAAAATAAATTCTTCAAGTACCCTTCTGGAACATCGTTTCAAATCATCCCTATCTGAAAAAAAATCATTGTTTCTGGAATCTATACAATACACTTTTACAATTAGGATGACACTCTGGTGGCTGAGGGCTACTGCAAATGGTTAAAGAAAATGATTAACCCCTTGCACTACGGTTTATTTTACGGTTTCGGTGATTAGAACCTTTTTAGAAAATTTGTATCTATAGTTTGCCTATGTGTTCTTCAATATCTGTTAGACTCTGTTCAGAATCTTCATCACGAGTATGACTCGATATTGTAGGGGAAGGGGTTAATTAAAATGATTGAATAAAATGAGTAAAATAGTAAAATGAAGGAAGAGAAGCGTCTCGGAAGCGAGGCTAACCAGCTCGAAAAGCGGAATCACATATCCGGAATATTCCGGAACGATTCAGACAATCGTAAGGTAGAAACGTTGTTAGTAGCCAGACAGACGGCAGCGAGAGAAGTCGTTGATGCGTATCTCCGGAAGGCGGCTCGGGATAAAGGGGTACGCCACTCTTCAGCGAGGATAGGTGCGCGTTGAGGATACGGCGGGCTCGACGGCAAGGTCGCTGAGGATTCGCGGCTGTTCTTAATACGGGCATGAAGGTCGCACGAAACTAGCCATCGGACGGGATCGACCGCTCGAAAGGAAACGACGGCCTCGTTTAGAACCCGGCCGATAAGGGACGCAGTCTATCTGACTGCCAACGAACGCGAACTTTCTCACACGATTCCAGCGGGACACGCCTGACGTGTCGAAACGACGTATTTACCGCGAGCCGAACGCCTGAAGTATTTATAACGATCATGGGCCCGAATGATGGACGGCACAGCGGTTCGAATAGCGCAGGCATTTCGCATAGGTCAGGCGAAATCGAAAATTTCGATTGCTGGTGTTTCTTCATAAGTTACAGCGAGAATGAGTTTGCGGATTTTAATGCGAAATAAAAATGGCTTTCATTGAAAGAGACGGGACAGATGTTAATCATTTTTAAAACTTCGGAACACAGCGTTTACTCGATAATTGTCCAAAATACTGGTCCGGCCAGGGACAATTATTGGCTAGAAGAACCACTGCCGAATGTAGAAGTGGACAGGGAAGCTCGAGCGGTATACTCTGCGATGGTGGGGATAGTTCTGAGATAACTATAGGCTAGATATTGGGGACATTTATCGACTAGAGACTGTTACGCATCTTAAATCGTTTTAATCGCTTATTATTTATATTATTGATCGTCTTTACGCATTTATGCACAATGACAAAACAGACGAAGAATTTCAGAAAAAATTGTTCTATTACTTTCGACCTACTAAAATTAATAAAAGAAGAGATACATATCATTTAGCTTGCTTCTACAAGGCTCGTTTATGTTCACTAATTTCTGTACTGTTCTCGATTAAAAAAAAATCTTAAAAATTCTGGAACGCGTATTCGAGTCCCTATTTCAATATATAATCCTTGGAATGTTAAATGTTTAAAGCATCAATGAGAAGAAATACATATTGGAACGAAAGAAATTCAAGAGTGCAGTTTCTAATTCTTAACCCTTAGCACGCGAATGGCGACTGTAAGGCACCACTAAAAATTGCTGTATCATTATTCTAAATATTTTTTACATTATTAAATTTGTTTGTATTTAATAAATTACTAAATATTTCAGTACTCTACGAGTAAATTGCACCATTTTCGTATGTATAGCATGAAAATATATAATATTCTAGGTCGGAAGAAATGTTTTGTTTTAGAGTTAATAGGGCTTCGAGTGCAAAAGGTTAATTCTTAATTCTGGAGATGAAATTGTATAGAGAGACTAATTTACTGTTACACATACTCGGGACAAAAAGAAAAATGATTCCGTTGCAGCACAAGTAGAATACCGACTTTCGGTCACGTTTTCGCATGGGATACAGCATCTTCGGCGGAGTCCGTTCGCATAAACGCGGTTTCGCAAAAGGCGCGTCACGGCGTCGGTGGTTAACAGAGCAGAAAAACGAGCCGCGAAAGGGCGAGTAACATAAGAGGCGAGACACGCATCGTCGTCTTCGTCGTCTACGCGTAAAACGCTCGTTCACCTTGTCCGCCTCCGGACAACAAGTTCCCTCTTCATTGTGTTCGCCGCGTTTTCGGCGAACTATACGAGCAGGGAATCGGAAATAAGCAGCCGGCACCGAGCGCACACGGGGAACACATTTACCAACAACATCAAGCTCTCAGACCGTTGAGGTCGAGGAACTCGCGGAGGATCGGCCTGAAGAGCCCCCCTTTTTAATACTCTTTTTGCCGGTCGAAATTCAAAGATTCGACGTACTGTTACGGGGTCCTTTTAAGCCGTTCTTTGTGGTTTCTTGAACTCAACAGATCGTGGGATTCCTTTTTCTTTCGGCTCGAGCAAGAATGTTGACACCGAAATGCTAAATGTCTCGGGAGCCGATGCCTTTCGTGTTTCGCTTTTGCGGTTTGCCGTAGGGTCAACGGCCAATTATGATTGTTCGAATGCTTCGGCGATGGGGTAAGATGCTCGAGCGTGATCCAAACCCATTCACTCGGTTACGAGACGCGAGCGTTTACGTGCTGAGGCTCGAACAATCGAGCGAGGAGACGACGCCTTGTTACGGTGGCGACGAGACGTGCGCGGAATTCGAGGCACGCGAACACACACCAACTATGCTCGTTTACGCCTAGCTTCCTTTCGCTGAATCTCTGCCCTACAATGCGAAGAAAGACTCCTCTTTCTGGCCAATTCGTTTCGGATACGTGCTACGCCTTTCGGAGAGCGAGACTCGAGTTTGCTAATTAACGCTTGGGTCGCGAATCTTTTTTCTCAGGGACGTGGCTGAGAATGTTTATGATCTACAGCTTCATTTAGAAATTTCTTGTCGATGTATTTCTGAAGACTGCTTTTCTAGCCGGTCTTGCTGCGGGCTGTGTAAAAATGGAATATGTAAATATTCAAATTATTTGTCAATATAAATATTCATATTTTTGTGCGGTGAAATTGTAGTTGAGGAAGATTCTGGTTTCTAAGAGTACCATAAAGTAGTAGACAATTGTTCATGTATGTGTAATTGTATGGAGATTTTTCGTTACATTAACCGAGAGAACGTAAATAGATGATCTGATTTGATTGCATGAAACTTTAGAAAGCCCGTCGACAACGTCCTTCAAGGCCCCCTGACGTCATTATTAATTCCTTTTTTTATATAATTACAAGCCTTCTCACAATGCAACGACCTCACGTGTTTTTTCTATTATTATTAAAAGATCAATCTGCAACAAGACCTTCGTCAGTCACTCACTTAATGCGCTGAGACCGACGAAGGTGCTCCCTTAACACGCGTTGAAATTACCGGAGACGCGGAGATCGGCTTTCTCTGGATTGCTTTGCCCATTTACGCTCGCTTGTAACTTTTAATGGTCAATTTTAGTGTGCATGAATCAATAAACTTCCGCGGTTAAGTTATCACTGTGACGTGCATGAAATAAACGCTGACAAGGATCTGTAATCTGCATACGTTTGTGGGGATTAAATATTCTCGAACAACGTTCGGATAGAAACTTCGGCAAGACCTGACATAGCAATGGCTGCAACTGTGTAGCTGTGAGTGGGCTTTGAATCCCACTGTGTTATGAGTTTATACTATTTATTTGGGGAGTGCAGGAAAACAAGCAGTAATTATTTACGTTATTTGTTTGTAAGAATTCCCTAATCGATGCAAGGCATTTTTCCCTTCTTTAGACTTTTAACACGTTAACTGCCATGTCACATATGACTGACAGTAATTTTTTACTAGGTTTAGACATTCATTTTTATTTTGACATATCCAGATCAAACGAATTTTATTAAGATCCTTAGAATTCAAAAGGGTGAAAACGGCATCCCCTATAATACATTTAAAATTTCGAGTTTTGCTTTCATTAATTAACACTTTGAACGCCCAACTAGAAACCCCAACAATTCCATAAAATCAAAGTAACTTATTAAATGAAATAAAAATTGCAAAAAATTAAATGTATGATACTGAGTAATCCTCCAACTTTCTTGCATGTAACAGATCCTAATCAAGTTTAATACAATGAATATATTAACGTAAAAATTCATTTTAAAACCTGCATAAACAGTTTCGTCATCCACATATGGGTGACGCAGCGACGAACGTGTTAAATTACTCTAATTTTGTAAGAATCTCTGGGAATGATATTTGGCGTTTAATGTGTTAAATGAATTTATTTTTAAGAGACTGCTCTATTTTAGACTACACAAACTCATCAAAATCTCAACACAGGATAGGAAAGGAAAAATCGATTCTGTGAACACGGAAAGAGGTCGCGGAGGGACATTTATCCGTCCCGCTCGACTGCTAAAAAAAAACACTGCACGGCTCTAATTGCCCTTCTCGCGATAATGATCGCCGCCGGTCCTCGACTTCGACCACCCCTCCTCAGCTATAATTATGTTTGTTTCGGCGCGCACCGCTCCTCGGATCTTACCGTGCACGTGGTCCCAATTCGCAGAAGGGTGGTCACAATCGCTCCTTGGGCCATAAACTGGCCTAGATCGCTGCTATCGGCGACCTTGCCACGCGACCTATACATGTGGTTTCCAACCATTCGGTTGTCCAACACATATTTCGCGATCCCCGCTTCAGAAGAGTCGTAAACACAACAGACTCTCGCTCTCTCCGTGACCCCTCGTACAATCATCCTTCACAACAAGTAATCTAACGCATTATATACAACTAACGCCGATACAATAACTTAAAACTACAAGGAACACAAAAACTCCATTCTGTCCGCAACTGTTAGGAAGTTATTAACAGTGCTATAAATGTCAAAAAGGGAGGTGCTCCATAAACATAAAAAACAAATGATTCTTGTCTAATGGAATGTTAAATAGAAATTATTAATTGTCTATAAAGTCCTTTATATCTTCAAGAATGGTCCGAGAAAAGTTCTTTTTAGACTACTAGAAATATTTCTGCAAAAAAGAAGGGTAAGTTTTGTTTCTCGATGGTTTTTAAATGGAGCAAAGATATTTGAACTCCGAGGACTGCATAACAAATGCGTATCAAGATGCAAGGGAATTGCAGTATGAGTACAATTGTAATTAGGCTACTCCAACAGGAGCAATATGGTTGAATAAGGATCACACTCAATTGTGAGGCCCATCGAAGTGTCGATTACGGGTGACTCACGTGAGAGGCTGCGTTTTTATCGGGCATCGTTGCGCTCAACAAGCAATACACCGTTTCGGGGTGTCAAAGTGATCGATGCACGCGGAGGTCGCTCGATTTTTGCGCCGCGCCGCCGGGAAACCTTATCCGGCTGTTGGTATTCAGTTCGCAGAAACCGGCAGGTTATTAATATCGATGAAGAAGTTATTTCAGTCGTCGGGATTTAAATATACCGGTGCGGTAGTCGTGCGCGTGTCCGCGTCGGGTGTATTAACACGCCTGTGAATCACCTGGCCGAGTAATTATCGCTGATAAAGGACAATCGCGTGAGCGATCGAGCCTCGATCGTCGCATCCGAACCGTACATGCGGATCTAAAAAGCTTCCACGTCCCAGGAATGTGTTCAATATTCTTGAGACATTTAAGAATCAATTACGACCGAACGATATTTCAAAAAAAAAAAAAAAATGATCAGTCATCGTTCGTCCCTCGTGTCAATGTGACATTTTCTCTGTTTCTTGGAAAAGTAGGTTCCTCAACACTAAACTCCGCACCGGTTAAAATTTTTATTAGAATTTTTAAGATTGCAGCCCGATTAAACGAGATACCATTCCAGAATTCAACTTTCAACTTTCCGCCACTTTTTGCGTCAGGTGAACGCGCCCTAACGATTCCAGCAGACACGTAATCGTGCTCAGGATGGAAAATCCACCTCGTATGGCACTCGATGACGTCGTCTATTCCATTCAGGTAAAGACCCGGACCTTTTCCAAGAGGGTGCCGTTTGCATAATCGGAAGGAGCCGATTCAGGGTTTGTGCCCAAAAATCGAATCCTAAAAACGACTGTTCAAAACAACATTCCTGCCCGGTTATATCAGCCCCCCCCCCCCCCCCGAAAAAGGCGAAGACCACCGCGAGGTATGGTTTCAGTATTCCGTATTACCATTTTGTAGTCGGCGATCGTAACGGGACTGAACGTCTGTCTGGTGAATTTCGTTGAGGTGGAACCGCAAAGATCGACCGATCGAGTACGATTCTGAGGAACACTGAAGGACGCACTGTCAAGATCATTTTACCTCGGGGATTCAGAAAAATGTGCTAACATAAACGTTTAGCGTACTTTGCCAGTGTCCAAGTTTCTAGATTCCATAATTTCGTTAGATATCGACACTTCGTTGGCTAGTTTGATTTTCTAAAATTCCAGAACAGAAAAATGAATTCAAAAGACGGACGCCATAAATAAAATATCACCACTGTCAATCATTGTCCGGACAAGCATTCTGTGTTTCACAAACCTACAGCTACCGTAAAATCGTAAATGTGCAACAAGCCATCGAACCAACCAGTTGCAACACTAATTTCTCAAGTGATGCAATAACTATTTTCAGCAGCGTCTACGCAAGAAACTCTTTATCTATCGCCATTAAAACCCCGAAGACACCGAACCGAGGTATTCCGCACGTCGGTGAAAACTCGATAAAAATTTCTGGTGGTTTTAATTTTATTAGCGAGAAACCATTAAGAGATTATGATCATTTTTGTTGTTCGCCGTCTGATTGGCGCACTAAAGACGAGTTCAACGACACTACGGGCCCACGGGCCTCAAGGTCCCCTGGCCCGAGTCAATAGAAAGCCGTGTGGTCCATTTGAGGAGGTCTAACTTCACGCTCGGTAGGATCCGCTCGCGGCGTGATCACGATTTACGGGGATTCTGCCGAGGATTCGCTTGAGTCTGGTCAGTGCATGCCCGCGACCATAACCGTACAGGTTTCGAGCGGTTTTTGCACCGAGCTGAAATTAGCGATGACAGTTCTGAATATCATTCTTGCGAGCCGCGCCGCAGAGACCTTGGAGAAGTCTGTAGCATATGTCGTTGAGCTCTTCTTAAAGCTGCGAGCAGAAAATGTATGCCATTCGAGTCCGAGAAAAGGAATGGATGATAGCTTTTATGGTCGTGCCGACCAATTAACATTCTCCAATCTTCATTTAATTCCGTTCATACGTGTTAGGGATTTTTCATGAATCTTGTATTGGCGTTTTCTTCAGAAACTTCCGATTAATACTTCATCGTAACAGAATTGCTTTGAATATCTTAAGGGCCAATAAATGTCATTGGCCAGACAATTTTAACTTATTTCACCTTGTTCTCAGAAATTTAATTTCGAACAGAAGTGAAATTTGTAACTTTGGGAATTTTTCCTGGTTCAATATTGACAGCGATAGGAATGATTCTCGCGCGGAAGCGTTACAGACGTATTTTTGTGTGAAGACGTGAACATTGTTGGCCAGTGTTGTTCGATCCATGGATCTGCTGGTAATGTGCCAGATTATTCGTCGATCTCGCCGGTGTTTCTAGAAGCGGGGGAGTGAACCAACAACAGGTGAGAGTAACAATGACCAAGAGACGTCTGGAAAGACTTACGAGCCTCGGTGCCTGCGTTTCGAGAGCGAACAACGTTTTCTCCGCTCCTGTGATCTGCGTGCAACGTCGAGGACACTCGTGGCCACGATCTCGTTAATCATCGAGCCAGCAATTGGATCGAGGAAAATTGAATACGTCCTACAGCAACCAATTTGCCCGAAAACCTCGGTAAAATCGAAAAAAAAAAGAAACGCTTCCACTCCGTGACATCTAATTAATCCCATTAGCGTACGAGTTATTTATTGCAAGCCAATTTAAGAACCCATTCTTACGTGTATTTACGGATGGAAATCACGCCGGAACTCAAGTAGCAAAATTTCATCATCCGAGAAGAAACACTCCAAGTCCTAAAATTTCTAAGGGTAGTTTGACAACATTTATTTTTTTAACATGTAATATCTCGATTCACTGAAATCTTATTTAAAAGTTGTAAAAAGCTTAGACTTTTGTTTTTATTCGTGAAAAAGTCAAATTTTCTGAATCACAGAACTAAGACCGGACTGCTCAACGGGGCCAGAAATGAGAAACACTCGTTTCCACTCATTTCTTGCAAGAAATGAGTTTGATCGGCATTCGGGGGCAAAATGGGCCGGCGTGCATCGCACCCTGTTCGAGTATAGCAATTGCTCCGCTTTATAGTTCGCCGGGGGAGTGTCTCGGGCCTCTGAGAGCCGAGAACGGGCTCGGTTCCCCCGCGGCCCGTCTCGAGAGGATCGTTAGTCACGAATCGCTACACGACCGTAATTATAATTTGCTACCGAAGGCCGGCTATGAGTTACAGCCAGCGGGATCGTAATTTATACGGCAACACCACTGAAATTATGATACGGGAATATGGGTCGTAACTCGGGCGTTGCACGTCGGGTACACCGCTAACTGGCTGGCGTGTAATTATTATCCCCGGCGTGGTTTTGCGCGGATTTAGCCGGTTAATTGACTGGTCGCCCGTGAAATCGATACCTCGGGATATAGGGGGGGGGGGGGGGGGGGGTGTGTGTGACAATGAATATGGATTTATAAAGACCTCGTCGACGCACGGAGATTTTTCGTTGTGAAACGGCGGTGAAACGCCTCCGTGACCGAGGTCCAACGGTGTGTATCACGCCCATCCCCGATGCCATCCATGGGAACCTGGTTAACGAGCCGAACCGAGCCGATTAAATCGATTTCCGTATTAATATTCACTCGTTTCGATCCTTCTTTTTCCCGGCGACGATCGAGTACAATTGGAAAGTTATTGCCTCGCGCAACCCATTGACTCGTGCAACACACTGTGACCGGGCAAAAGGAAAAGGACGAGGGCTGATTGGAGTATGGACATGCTCGGTTGGTGGCTGCGTCAGAGAAAGAAATTAATAAGACTCGGTAGATTGTGTGCATTTTAAACAGTTAAAGGACAAGAGCGAGGAGCGTGGGCTGAATATAGGATTTCTTCGAGAGCGGCTCGAGTCTTTTTGGTTTGCAGGCCTTGAAAAAGGTTCAGGTTCGTTGGGACCTTTGACGATGGAAGACGCGGACTGCTTCTGAAGACTCTTGAGAAAATTTCGCGGATCCTTGCGTTGCCCTTGAAGGCTCTTGAAATATTTAGAATTTAAACGAATGTCCTTCGAGAGCTGTGAAAATCGTAGTCTCTGGGAATCCTTGTGGATCCCTGAGTTCGTTCAGGAGAATTTTTGAAGCATAGGATCTCTTATGATTTCTACATCATGCTGGGAATGTTCTTTGATTCATGCATTGAGCTTGACAATTCTTGTGAGTCCGTGCACCACGTCAGAGGATTCTTACGGGCCCTCGGAGATCATATATGAACTCATTGATTAGCTCTGAGAATTTGTAGGAATCACACGAATCAGATAATCCTTATGAATTTATAAGATGATCTTAGGAATTCTTGTGGACTCTTGGACTACTATGGCCTAAGTATTTAAAATTAAAATAGAATAGATGCAAGTGAAAATAGTGGGAAGACTAAAAGTATTTAAAAATGTCAATTCATTACTTTCAGTCCATTAACATTAGTGAAGAATGAACCTTCTGTTTCGTTTCTATTTCTTGCAATTGCTGCAGGGAATTTTCATTTCCTATCCAGTCTAGTGATCATTAAAAAACTGGAGTAAATCTGAGAACAGTAACGAAACTCTGGCCCCTGTAACACCAATTCTCACAGGTCTTATACATCAATGATGTCCTGAATCCTTGAAGAGACTTTAAGCATCCTTAAATCTTGTCAGGTATTTTTAAACGGAGAATTGTACCCCCCCCCCCTATCTTTACATCATTGCAACGCGAGTCCAGCTCGTAAATCCGCCTCGAGAATCTTCGACAGAGCAGAGCACGAAAGATCCTCGAACAGTAACCTAACACCTGTCCCTCGGAACGTACCGAAAGGCCCCAGGGACAGGGCCCGATCGAGTTATGCAAGCCTGGGTCCGGTGGAAACGCCGACACCGACGTGTCGCGAAACACGTGGACGATCCGTATCTTAGGCAAGCCGTAAAGAAGAAAGTGGCCATCGGAAAGAGGCGCGCCTTCGTAACGCCCGTTTGTGTACACGTGAGTTAACGTTAACGACGCCGCTAAGTTTTCACGTGCTTCTTGGAAGCGGTTGCACAATAAGTCCCGCAGACTCCGATAGTCGTCTGTGGAAGCATTTTGCCCAGCATCGATCCGGCTTCGACTGCGAAACCAGCCGCGAGAAGAACATCATCGAGATGCTATCTTGCAGAACCGGGGATTTAATATAGTTCCGAACCGGCGAAGAAACTAGAACAGAAACGTGCGCCGTCGAGACCGATCGATCGGGATCGATAGAAACTCTATCTGCCCGCTAGATGAGAGTTTTAATCTTCTAAATCTCGTACGGCAATTATCTCGGCTGAAAACATAGAGTCTGTCGATAGCCGTCCGGTTGGGAACTTTATGCAATTTGTAATGACGGTGAGCAAGGTGCTGTTTAAAATAGCAGGAAAATTAAAATAATCCAAGAATGTGAATACTCTGGAACTTGTTAAAATAATTACAGAAAGGATGAAATGGGTCCTTGTTTATTGCTACTCAAGCAGAAGCAATTCATTTTGCTTCTTTATTCAGAATAAAAATATACTGCATTGATTGTGGGCAGTAAAATAAAAATTGATTTCATCCCTTAGCGATTTTGCTGCATTACAAACGTTACAATGTTCTTAAATTTTTCGAATCTTTTACTGTTTATATTTCACCCGGCCGTTTTCCTCATAAATGCATAAGTTGTATGCATTCGTGCCAAAAATGACGTCAGAATAATTTATCGTTATTTTCGACTTTTAAGATGATTGAAAGAGAAAATACATTTTGATCGAATTGCAGTGTGTCACGATTGACCTGTAGAATTTTTATTGCTATAAAGGTCCGGTCATAAACAACACTTTATCTCGAAGGAAGTCGGTCGACTCAATTCGATTACGCGTGTCACGAAAAATACCACGTCTACGATATAATTCCTGCACCGAGGATTATACAACTTGTTACGCGCAACACGGTTTGATCTGCCTGATTTCTCCCGATTAGGTCTCTCAACCATATGCAGTTTGATCGGTAGAAGATGGTGATGGGAAAAGCTCGCCGATGCATTCCGTCGAGACTTTCTTCTGTTTTAGCTTTCACTGCGATTCTCTGGTTCCAGAACTTTGCATTTCTGCAAACTCGTTTCCTCGAAGATCCCTAATTCATGCAATCATGCGGGGAATTTTCCGCTGACGATTGCAAATTAATTTTCAGAACTCGCGTGCGCGTAATTACGGTATTGTCAAGGATCTCCGTGATGCATTTTCGAGATAGGGAGATGCGACAGAACTTTGGAGAACCAACGAGACGGATCTTCACGACTGAATGGCAAATGCTATTCATTAGATTGTAACAACATAGGAAAGGTATTCGTTGACCCAAGCCTCTAATCATCCAATCATCGTCATTTAATCATAAAAAACGCGAATTTGTATTATTGCTACCTCGAAGCTACGTGCCTTGCGGACTAACTGTGCGATTGACGGATCGTGATCGATTGCACGATCTCCAGCCTCGATCTGCGAGGAATTTCGTCCCCGGCCCCTGCGAAAATCGTCGCGAATGAAGGGTTTCGCGAGCATTTTATCGACAGCCTCGATCAAGCCGACATATTCGCTAACCGTGTAATGAGAACGATAGCAAACCACGTAACACGTCAAACCATAATTACCCAGACAACCGTGGCAACTAGAGCAAATTTGTACGCGGACTCGTAACAAAGTACGATCAGAAATTCGCTCGACAGCTACCAGCGAGTTTGTAAAGCGAATTTCTAATTAATTAAGCAATTCCGCGTAGCGGACTCACCGAGAAGCTCGTTTCCTGGAAGAAACACATTCACCCGGAAGATCCTTCGGAGCTTCCAATTCCCTCGTAATGATAAAATTGTAGTGCGAACGGGCTAGTCGGGAAATCAGGTTTGTCTAAAGTATAATTACACCGAAGTGTGTATTACTCTGATAGTTTGTTTGAAGTATAATTACTGCGATGTATCTATCATTAGGGATAGTTGTTCTATGAAGTGCGAATTTTATTCGCGATTAGAACAGAGTAATTTTTATTGCACATTTGCACTTTCCTGTACTCATTTTGTGGACTGTAATCTGTTACTAGATTGCACGTCTTTGTGCAAAATAAAAATTGTCTGCATCTATCTCAATGTGAACAGAAGCCATACAGAAAATACTTTGTTTTTAATAATCTTAACAAATTGGATATATTAGTGTTCGCAGGTTCTTTGAATTTCTGTGTTATTTGAGATTACACCGGCTCATTTTTTCCATAAATGCATAAAATCCGCATATTATAATTCATGTGGAGGTGATCGCTCCTATTGTTAGAATTTCTGCCTGTAAGCTGCAATTACGAGCGCGATCGACTTGTGTAATGCGTATCCGAAGGTTCAACAATAAAGGTTCAACTCCTCCCACCCAATTAGTCACGAAGGTTCTTGCTCATACTCCCGCGATGAACCTTGTTCTAACAGGGTCAACGAACGACAACCGTCAGGAAATAAATATAACAGAGAAACATCCTCAAAGAAGTATACGAAGAATCTCTTTGGAACGTCCAAATCTTCCTATTTGATCTCTGTATCAGATAAGTGAGGATTTTTGAAGTTCCTCGATCAAAGGCAGTTTGGAACCGTTTTCTACTGACGTGGTACCCTTCACAGACTCCAATCTCTAGTTCCAGATCCATCAACAACAATAAATTCAAATAAGTGTGTACCAGAAATCGTCTGAAATCACAAAGTTCTCAGGAACACAATCTCCTTAATAGTTCTCTGCATCAGAACTGATATATCCACTGGTCCACTGGTGTTACATCAAAAGCAAACCTCACAGAAAAATCCATAACTTACTGACGAGGTTCAGTCCACAGGCCCCAGTCACCAAGTCACCCATCCAACGATCCCCCAACGATAATGAATTAAAACAAACCAAACCGTTAAAAATCGTCTCAACTCCAGCAAAGCTCTCAGAAACCGCCCATCTAACTTCTGAAGGATCTCAATCGATCCTGAACCGATTAAGATGGTGGACTCCATAGATCCCAACCACCAACTGATCCCCAAAACATCCACTGACAATGATAAGTAGACTGCGGATCTTTATGCATTTATGAAGAAATTGGTTGGGTGAAATCTAAAACAGTGAAAGATTAGAAAAATTTCAGAATATCGCAATGTTGTTTTTAGTGTAACATTAAAGGATGAAATCAATTCTTATTCCTGCTTCCCACAATAAGTGCAGAACATTATTACTTTGCATAAAGATTCGCAGTCCGGTGATAAATTAAAACAAGTCCACCAAAAATCGTCTTACCAGCTCGCTCATCCAGAAATCCTTCAATCATCCGGCAACAATAAATTAAACCGACTGCATGAAAAATCGTCTGAGCTCGAGCGAATCTCGCAGAACCACCCACGACCTTATTAATATCTCCCCGCACCAGGAAGTTGATCTCCGAAGGATCTCTTAATGGTTCGATTCGTAAGCCCCGATGACGTGGAATAGTTCACGGGCACGGATCTCCGGTTCTGGGTCAAACGAACGGATCGGATCGGCTCGACGTTGTAACAGCGCAATGCACAAGATCGTTCGTGTCCGGGTTCGCTAGACGGGGTCCGTTTCCCGCGCGGACCCATTCACGAACGGTTCTCTATGCCCCGTTGGATAGTTCTCCCTGGCCTCTCCACGTCCTGGAGATCAGCAGCCGTGGATCGAACCAGTCAGCGCGGAGGCGTTCGTGAAACTTGCCGGCGCACACCAGGACGAGCCTATCGCCGCGCTAAAGCCTATCTCCTAAGCTGGCATTCTACAGGTGTCCGCGTCTGTGTGCGCGCTCGCGCGTAACTGCTCACGGACTTCCAGGGGCACGGTTGCCCTATTCGACGATCTAAATATTCGTCTGGATACATGGTATGCGGATATCCGCGTCAACCAGCAAACGGTTTTCAGCTCTGCCCTCGATCGAGCTGGACCTGGACCTGGCTCAGGACCAGTTTCGATCAGGTACGGTATTCCGGTTTCGGAACTCTTCAGTATATTCTAAAAACCCGCATCGAAGAATACTCTCCTACTATCATCTCTTCCAAAAACAGATAAACGATTCTGAAAGGAAAAATTTAGCTCGAATGGAATTTATGAAATGCATAAAATCAAGTCTATATTGAAAAGGTACTCAACCAACGAAAGGTCGAATAAATTTTCCAATGTGCTGCAATGATATTATAAATAATTTGTGACATTTGCGTAGTTGATGGACAACTCGAAGCTCGGTTGTGCTTCTTTTACGTTTTCATCCCTTTGCACACAGAACCATCGATTCTAGACTCATAATGTCCCCTTAGAGGGGACATCCGAGTGAAAAGGGTTTAGTATACCGTGCTGAAGAACCGAACAACGCTGAAGAATTGCTGCAGAACAATTTTTAACACTAGATTTACGGGACCCGTCAAAATGACGGATTCTAATATTTTTAATTCACGAATATTGAGATTTCAAACATGGACCCATGAGGAATTATTTAACAAATTGATTTCTATAGGTATATATTATTTAAAAGATGGCTACAGTTGATAGATATATTCATGTTATTTTTATAAGGAGATGTAAAATAGTCATTCACGACGAAGATTTCACAGGAACATTTATTTTCCTGTTAAACATACCGAGTTTGAACAGAATTTTTAGGCTCAATCAGGATTTTTTTATAGAACCACAGGTATAAATTGGCTTTTTTCGAGGCCTGATTTCGATCGTTCCGGGCCACTTCCTTCTGAGCTAACTCGATCAGCAAAATATCGACGTTTCGCACCTCGCAAGACCCACCCAGTTTCGTTTCGTCATCGAAGCTGTCTTCAGCGACAGCGAAAGTTTAGCGGGTAATGGATTCGCTGTTGCGAACGCGAATGGCACGGACACTTGGCAGAATAATAGATTACGATGGATTGGATAGCATTGTTTCACGGTTTTATTCTTTTTTTAAGCAAGAGGAGTCGCTTGATATTAACGCTTTCACTGGCGGTATTGAGTTGTTTGTCGAAAAGGTATTTCAAGACCTTAGAATGATTTTAGAGAACCGAAGATCAAATAAAATTTCATCAGGAATTTTCTAGTTGATAATTGTATTTGATCTTTGGTTCTCCGAATTGTTCAACAAGAATTCGTTCCAAGGTCTCCAAACCGATGAAAATTTCAACTTTCATGGATAATTTTAGAAAAATCAGAATGAGGAACAAGTTCAATTTTAAGAGGAATTTTCTAGTTGATAAACTGAACTTGTTCTTCGTCCTACTTCTCACAAAATAATCCATGAAAATTGAAATTTGCATAGAGATCCGCAGTATAATTGCAGTACATTACATATACATATAGATCTTACGATAGCAGTGAAAGTGTTAATACGCTCTGATCCATGAATGGCAAATGTGGTCTTAGTATCTGAAGTCACATTAAGTTTAAATCGAACCGTGGCAATTGGATGGTATTGCCTCTAAGACTATTAACACATAATCCTACTTCCATTTTCACTATTAAGTGATTAGGTCAAACAAATTCATCTAGCATTCCCAGTAAATCCAGCCATCCCTCATTTCTATACTTTCATCGAACCCTAACAGTAAAGACACGATAATAAATATTTTCTTTGAAAATGAGAACTCTTGGGGACTCTCAATGCTATATCGAGTAAAAACTTATCGAGTTAAAAATATCGAGTTAAAAATCCGCTAAAACTAAAACTCAAAAAAATTAGTAAATTGCGTTCCCGAAGGTGGCTTATCGGTTCCGATATTTGTTTTTCGTCCAAAATTACTGTGAATGAGGAAACACCTATGAATCCTGAAGTTAAAAACCTAATAAAAACTATAATAAAAATGTAACGCCTGAATACATAAAACATTTCGCGGAGCTATGTACAAATCGTAAGCAGCGTGAAACAGAAGAACAGTATTAAATTCCCCATCGATTTGCATAGACATCGAAGCGGTAGTCGGCGCTTGGAATGACAATAACATTCTGTCGCGGCAATTTCTTTCACCTTGGCGCTAGACACGAAGTTATCAGTCGGTGCGGTGGTTGTTTACACGGGTCCGTCCCTATGCGACCGAGGAAATCTCTGTCGAAACCCAAGCGCGCACACCTGTTACGTGTCACGGCAGCCCGGTTACAGCACCGTAATCGTGACTTCGGGAATTTCCTGCGAGTTCCTCGACATATCGATGCGGGACGCGCACGGCAGAGACGCACGCGGCTCGAGGATGAATACAGTCCGCGACAATACTATAAGACATCGCTCAAAACGAAATAATTATGGATTATATGAAAGAATTTCATCGTCTTTCATGCAGAGTGTTATTATTTACTTCTGGGGACGTCGTTCCACGCGCTGTTTTCATTAGAATTTCTATGAACTTGAAAGCTACATAAGCTTGACCTCTTGTTAGCCGCGACAAATCTATAAGACAGTTGCTCGCAAACGATGAAAGCAAAAAGATCATCAATGAAATATTCTTCTAAAGTGTCAGTAATTGAAGAAAATAATTTAAGTAAAACCTGAAAAATATTAATCAACTTTCAATATTTTTGTTTATACAAAATGCCACTACGAAAAAAATTAAATGAAACAGAGATTAAAATTATCAATAATTTGCAAAATGAAAATCATTCAGTGGGAAAAATTTCTGATATTAGTCTGAGGCCGTCCAAAGTTGACAACTGCACAAGACAGACGGAATATTTGACGACATGCATCGAACTCTACATTAACGGCACGACAAATTGCAACAGAGACTGGCGTAAAACAAGTGTTGGGACAGTACAACGAATAATAAAGGCTTCAAATAATTTAAAAAGACGTAAAATTTTTAAAAGACTAACCGTCATAAAGAAGCCCGATTAGAGTTTGCAGAACAACGTGTGCATTGGCGTAAGAAATGGAGGAAATTAATTTTTTCTGACGAGAAACGGTTTACTTTAGATGGCCCTGATAATCTAAATTATTATTTTCGCGATTTAAGAAAAGAGGAATTAACACTGCAAAGGCGATAAATGGGTGGAGAAGGAATAATGATTTGGGCGGCTATAGGATATCATGGAAGAGCTGAAATTGAATTTATTTCCACAAAAATAAACAGCAGGAAATACATAGATGTTATTGATAAGCACTTGTCAAAACATGCTCAGTCCATAGCCAACCAAAAATACATTTTCCAACAAGACAATACAGCTGTGCATTCGGCAAAGATAGTAGAGGCCTACTTTAATTAAGAAAATAGAAGTTTTACCATGGCCATCGAAATCTCTCGACTTAAATATCATTGAAAACCTTTGGGGAATACTAGCGAGGGAGGTATATTCTAAAGGAAACCAGTTTAGTACTGTAGCACAATTGAAAAACTGCGTTAAATGGGGTATGGAAGAAAATTAAGCAAAAAACGACCAAAAACTTGTATAAATCTATTCCAAAAAGAATGTTACATGTCATAAAAAATAAAGGTGGCAACACAAAATGTTAATAACCGATAAAAATAAGCTGTATGTGTTAATTTTTTACAAAAACATTACCTGAAGTTCTTTCATATAACACATAATTATTTCGTTTTAAGTGATGTCTTATAGTATTGTCGCGGACTGTATTCATGGGTAACGACGGACGATGCACTCTCCCGAGGGTCGCCGGAATCGACGTAATCCTCGTTATCGGAGGTACCTGTAACGGCGGCGAACAATAAGAGACCTAGAGGATGCGATTCTCCCTTGCACCTGTCCAAGGAGACTCATCCTCGCTGGACACGATCGTTGAACACCTCGCGACGCCGTTGTGCACCGTGGAAAATGTTCCGAGGACACAGATTGCACCCTGCGCATCCTGCCATTGTCGTTCACGTGTCGCGTATGGAAGTGCATTATAGTTTCGCGACGTTTCTCGATTACCTAATCGCAACGATCCCGAGGAACGGCGATGACAAACTCTCTCGAATATTGTGTTCCCGTGATTTCTTTCTAAATTATTCCTTCGGAAAAAAAATCTGTGATAAAGTGAGGGTATAAGAACGTCACAAAACTAATTGCTACTATAAATCGTGTCCTTCCTATTCTATTATTGAATAGTCATATTGTGTGTGACTTTCCTGGGCAGTTGTGGAGCTGTCAACATGAAAGAAACATTGAGTCTCCATGGAGCATACATTACCTGAATCATGTTTTGAGAAGACATAATGAAAATATGAAAGAAATATGGACTTCGGAAAAAAGAAACAATGAACCTTACGTAATGAACAAGATTCTAACGTTACCCATTAATCAGCAAAGGGTCAAGGGTTTGGAATTTGTGATTGGTCCGTTGCTGCGACAATGTCCTCGATCGAACATAACGGGTTCCGAGAAGTTACGCATGTTGTCCTAACGGTAGGCCCGAAGCCTTGCGATCATCGGAAGGACCATAAACATTCGATCCCTTTCAAGGTCGTGTTCCCTAATCCATCGGCTCCGTCGACGATTACACGCTGACTGAGCAACATTTCTCTTTTGTTTTCTTTTTCGACGGACCGTTCAAAAAGTTTCGTCACGAGATACCACGCTGCTTGGTCATCGCCAATGACTACGGAACGCGGGCAATTAACGAGGAGACGGGGAACGTAAAGAGGAAGATCGGTTGTGCGCACAAGCCAATCCCTTTCGACCTTGCTCGCGATCGGAAATGATCGATACGCAAACACGAGCGCGACCGGAGCCGTTCACGCACACGACCGTCTGAAACAGTGGATCAGGAAGCTGTCGAAAGAGACTGGCCTTGCTTTGCCAAAACGAGCCGAATAGACGCGCAAAATCGAGAGCAGGTAGAGAACACACTCGCCGAAGGGAACCGCTAACTTCCGCCTAGGTGGACGTGGAAAATCACCGCCCTTGGATTTAACGATGGCAGCCCTCGGGGGACGTGTTCGCGTAAACGTCTCGGTGACGGGGAAAATTGCGCTTGTAAATCTTTTGCAATTCAATTACGGCTAAACGCAAACCGAGATTATGCGAGCTCTAATGCGAGAGCGATTTCTTTAAAAAGGAAAAATGTTAATCTCTCTGCAGGGTGATTTTTTTAATTCTGAACGCTTATAAAGACAGATACAATTTTTACAACGAAAATCGCGGTTGTAATCGGTGTAAATGCGATGTAGTTGATCTTTCAATAACACTAAACCTACCATGACCAGTCAAATTGACCTTTTCAAACTACTGCGTACAATATCGTTAGGTACAAATGTATCTAATGAAAGGTCTGCTCGTATTCGTATTTATAAGATTAAATAGATGAAATTAATTAAATTTCCACGAGAAATCAATTTCTACTTAGCTTCTGTTTCTCACAATCACGGCAAAACATTTTTACTTTGCATACAAATCCGCAGTGCAATGATAATAATTAAGCTCCGAGGTTACGTCTCCATTATTTAACACTAGATTTACGGAACCCGTCAAAATGACGGATTCTAATATTTTTAATTTATGAATATTGAGATTGTGAAGATGCAAAAATGAGGAATTATTTAACAAATTGATTTCTCTGGGTATATATTGTTAAATAGATGTTGTTTTTATCAAGTAATGTAAAATAGTCATTTTTTGCATACCGTATACGACATTATTTATGAAAATGATTATCGCCTCATCGGTTTGGAGGTATTCACAATTCGATCGAGCCACAGCGACGATTTTCAGAAAATGTCTGCTCTAAATGCTTATCCCAGAAGTTCAACTAATTCCAATATAAATGTACGAGCGAAATGAACACGTGAATGCGAAACGAAACTAATCCACGATCAGATACGAAAATGAAACTAACCTACAAACAGATAGCAAGTAAAATTAACATACAGTGAGATAGCAACTGAAACTTTGTAACTGCACATTCAGGAATTCTATAACGTATAATCCCACGCAAAGCTGCTTTTATTAAGGAAGTGATAGTAACCCGAGATTTATCTCTGTGGCTGTACTTACGCGAGTTTACGACGGCTTTGTGAAATTTTGAGAGACCTTTTAGGCGTTTTCTTCGACGCTGACACTTCCTGTCAGCTTATACAGTTTCATACCTTTTTCGTGACGCGTATGCAAACTATGTACGTGCCCGCAGAATGTTTATGCGATCTATGTCCGCCGAGAAACGGTTGACGGAAGAAATTAACCCGCGGAGGGGTTCAATGAGTCGGCGGCGACGATAGTTTTAGAAAGCTCCATTCATGATTTCGTGCAGGGAAAGTGTTGTTTATACACGAAGAATGAGGAAGGAAGAAGAAGACACTCGCACACGCGGCATGCGTACCGCTGATTGTCCTGCGGCAATTGTTATTTTTCCTGAACCGGTAAAATCCATTTTCGCGATCCTCCACAGTTTGATAGTCGGTTTCACTCTGCTATAAGACAGACATATTCGCTTGGCCGAAGTCTAACTTTCTATTCAATATCATTTTTCCACGCGCCGTGTACATCGCAATTTTTCCAGCTGTCTATCGGATCCCAGTTATGCTACGCAACGAGTACACATAATAATTGCAAACTGTCCGACCGATTTATCAGATCGATCCCCGTTTCTCCGATAATAATTTCGCGAACACGATGGAACAATTTCTAACACGTGCCCGAAAATAATATTATTCCGATCGCGATCTGAACGCAATCCGAGCGTATCGAGCTTGAAGATCGCACCGGACGAAGGAAAATGAATCGTTAGAATCGAGGTGAGGATTAAGCGAACAACTGCTCGAAAAAGAATCGAAAAAGGTCGGTCATTAACGGCGCCCGGGAGCAGTTTTACCGATGGGCGTGCGACGATTAATCATAAATTACGAAACCGGGCTAATACCTTTAATTACGTTCCTCGTTGACACGGAGGAATTACACTTCGCTTGGCACGATACAGATTTACGAGGCGCTGAAGCAGAAGAGAATCGCTGGGAATATTGCAAATATCACGAATCCGTTCGAACACGCGATTCTTTTCGAGTACTATATCTATCCAGCGAATCACACAGGAAACTCGCAAAACTTTATCCTGGATACGTGTTCTGATCGGTGAGTACTGTGAGAAGATTCTTCGGAGTTTCTTCGCACAGAGAAAGCCGAAGAATCGTACCGAGTTAATTGTGAACGATCGGGACACATTACCCCGGGTTTGATTAAGTAACCCGCACGTTCGCTGATTAACCGATTATCTTTATGCCCGCGATCCCCGCAGCCTTGCCTCCGCGATTACTCAATAATACCAGCGGTACGCCTTTCTCTTTATTATGAAAAATCCACGCAGAATCGACCACGGCGGAAGGTCACAGACAGTCGACGAGCGAGCAAACGAGCGGGTACGAGCTGCAACGAGAAACGTACGAGCTGCAACGAGAAACGAGCTTACCCGCCTCCGCTTCGCGAAGATGAATTTCAGGGAATCTCTCCGCGATCAGGATGACTCGTTCGAGTCATGGACAGCGGTTCTGCTGATCCGATCACAGGGAATTCCCTAGAACCAGGTTTACTAATCCTGATATTAACATGGACGCCGTCAGCACGTTTCGCTGCTTAACTCCCTCGTTAAAATATTTTGTTACATGCAACGACGCACCTCCTCGAAAATATCGAAACAATTTAACAGAAGAACGTCACGGGTTCATCGGATATCCCGACGGGCTCACGGGATGTTCTTGAATATCATGCTGCCTGCTACGGCTTTAAATAACAAAGAGTGGAAAATTGATTTGAACAGAAGCAAATTTTGGGATTGTGAACGTCGTAAGTGGGATCTGAATGCAAAATAAAAATTGTCTACGAACAGAAGCCACTCGAGAATTTCCTATCCCCTATAACCAGTTAACTACGTTCGACGTGTATAAACGTCAAACCAAAACTCTATTGCGGTGAGGTTGACGAATTGTTAATTTCTTATCGAATAAAAATGTAATTATTTTTCATTTTGCTTTACTTTTTTCGTAAAATTTATAATAGCGTCATTTGGCCTCCGTTCGACGAGTATATTCGTCATTGCTTGATTTTAATTCCGCGCCCCGTGAAGGATTTTTTAAATTAAACTCTGCAGATACCGGGTTAATAATTTCACTGGATCGAAAATAATGCATTGAAACTCTTTTAATTTTGCTACTTTCCGAAATTACAGTTACCCATTTTTCTGATAAAAATCGACAGCCTCGGACGCGTGCCAAATATTGGCATTACACGTGTTGTGCACTAAAGGTGACCGTGGGTTTTATAAAAATTGTCAGATTTAATATACTTGAATTGTTTGTAACTATAGTCGTCTGTGCTTGACCAAAGAAGTTCAACGGATAATATCCAATGGGAACAGCTTCGAAAATATTCTCGTAGCCCTCGTGTACTTTGTAGATCGATTTGACCGGATGGATCTTCAACAATCTTCGATTACCTCAACACGCGATTCATTGTCGCCTTGGTCGAACTGGGGATCTAGTATTCCAAGAGCAGGTACTTAGTCTGAATGATCTCGATGATTCGGTTAGATCCATGGCCTCGGTGGCTGCGTGCAAGTCAGTCGTAGTCGGCAGTAGTCCTTGCCGGAAACAGTGCGAACACGGTCCGATGGCTCCCTGATCGGAATATTAAATCGAGGAAACAGGAGTAGGGTCGATCTAGTTCCTGCGACTGTGTGTTACACAGACACACAGACAGACGGACAGACAGACAAACAGAGAGAGAGAGAGAGAGAGAGAGAGAGAGAGAGAGAGAGAGAGAGAGAGAGAGAGAGAGAGAGAGCTGTGTCCTCGCTGAGAAAACGTCTCCGAGATCGCGTGACTCAGGTCTCAGATCCACCTGACGCGAGAAGCTTCCGAGAATCGATTAAAGTTCGAGGGTTTACGATGGCTGCCGGCAACCATCTCCATCGGAGGCTGTGGCTTCAAGGTCACCAGAACTAACCGCACCGAATCGACAATGTTAAGCTACGTCCATAATCGTTAACGCATCTCGTTGACCACGATCGTATTCACAGACGGTGACGAGCTGCGAGACCACCCATTCTTTATGTAACGATTAACCCCTTGCACTGTGTCATATTGAGCCAGACTTGCGAGGAGGATTCTGAAGAAAGTCTAATAAATGTAATTAGCATCAATACAGTGAATTCTCGATACGGGTCTCGACAAGGGTCTCGCCAGCGTCCAGGAGACACTTTGACCGCGCCGAACGTAGGAAAGAACAGCCATGCTCGCCGCCGAGGAGTGTAATCATACCTGCCCTACACGCTGCATGTCAAAGAAACACGAGTCTGGTAGCGACAAATGTCGTCTAGAAGATTGTACTATTCTTTGATGCCGAACATACAAATGCCACGAATATTTTGATGAAAGTTCCATAAGAAAATAATGAAATTTTGTTGTTGGATTAGTAGTGGTCTCCTGATCTAATACCGATATACCCGACCCGTGTTTTGTTTACACTCCTCGGCGTCTGAGGCCTCTCGAGCTTCGCGGCCCCTCACGGGGTGACACCGCAGGGAGTGGGGATAATTCGCAATGCTTACCATTCAGGGCGTCATTTTGAACAACTTTTTCCAATGTGGCCGTCGCTCGATCTCAGTTTCCGAGATAATCGCGAAAAACTTTGTTTACTTCAACTTCCGTGAAGCCTGAAGTTATTGAAAGAACAATAAGTGCTTGTTAGAAAAACGATAAAAAAATTAGTCGAGTCAACCCTCCGCACGCTATACCAGAGCCATTTGTGAGCGATCGCAAATATGTACAATCTCATCCCGATATAAGACGAAGCTTTTTATTGCGGAATAAGAAAATTGGCTATAACCTCTGTTTCCTCTTCATCCAAGATACAACGAAAGCCAGTCCCGAGCCAACGCCTTATATCGAGAGAAAACTGAAATATCGGCGTGGGTCAGGAATGACCGGGCATAGGTCTAGAAATCGCAGGAGTCCGAAGGTTCTAAATGATAATAAAAAATGTGTAAAAATGGTTGCTTCGACGTCTATTTCACAAATTCCGGTATTTCTTGTGCAACAGAGTTAGTTGGAAAAATGGCCAAAAATTGGCTAAGTTGCGAGAGTGTCGGGGAGAATGACGAATCAGCGGGATTTCGCTTGAGGTGGGGCCAGGTGAATTTCGTGTTCGTGCATCGGTTATTCAACGGGCCTGACATTCCCCGGCGATGAATCCGCCCGGGGCCCGTGCAACACGGTAACGCTTAGATGCAACGACGGCGCACGGACGTTTATGCTTGTTGTACTCCGGACTATTAAGACGCGAATCCAGTTCCCGTATCGAGGCAGCACGCGATCATCCGCGCTTCGTGACCCGGATTTTCAAGTCGTGAATCCTGTCGTAATGGGACGTTATCATGATACAGGATTACCTGGCCGGGAATCTGTCTCCCACGCGGTACACGCGCGACTGCGCCGCCGCCGTCGGATTATGAAACGATGGTAATGCGCTCCCGATGCCTCTGTTGACAGTAATCTCGATCTCGTTACGCCGCCGCGGCTAATTAGGCTCCTTCTTTGGGATGCTCAGCGGACCGGTGCGGCTTTCGTGCACACGCAGAGGGACGGTTTTAACACTTTAACTACCGGCAATTACTCAATAATCTTTCGGAAATCGGAGATAAGCGATCGGGGGATTGTTGAGCCGGTGTTTAATGGCTACGACAATTTCATTCACAAATCGTATGGTCTTAAAACGTATTTTAAGAGGTTTATTTAATGGCTTATTTGACTATCCAATATGTCACAAAATTGTTCATTTGAAATTTATTATTTTATAAGGACTGGATTTAAGAAGGTTCCTAAAGACATAATTGTTTCATTCGTTCATTGTTGAATATACTACCGTAGAAATTGTATCAAGCTATAGCAAATACTTGTATATTCTCTGTATAGGAGACTAAAATGGTACTTCTTGCTACTGGAAATTGGTACTTCTAGTTATTTAATCTGGCAGCACTAGAAGAACTGTCTAAAAAGAAGTACCGTTAAGATACGCTTTAAAAAAATTGATAATTAAATCGGCAATTTCATTCACAAATCGGCAATTTATTAGCTCCGCGGTATGGTTTTAAAACTTATTTTAAGAGGCTTATTTAATGGCTTATTTGAATATTCAATAGGTCACGAAATTGTTCATTTGAAATTAATTACTTTGTAATCACTAGATTCAAGAAGGTACCTGTCTACATAAATGTTTCATTAATTCATTGTTGAATATACTACCGTAGAAATGGTATCAAGCTATAGCAAATACACTTGTATATTATTTTTATAAAAGACTAAAATGGTACTTCTTGGTGCTTCGAGTTATTTGATCTGGCAGCATTGGAAGAACTGTCTAAAAAGAAGTACTCTTGAAAATACGCTTTGAAAAAATTTATAAATGAATCTGCAAACGATTATCGCCCAAAAAGCTCTACTATTCTTTAATTTAACTGCTCCGAGCAACCCGTGGTCATTCATTATAAAACAACCACCTGAACATCGATTCAAAAAAGGTTGTGCCCCGTACAGTTCTAATTATATCTGTAGCTACCGAGAAGCAATTACAGAACAATAGGTGCTTCCAAAAGATTTGCAACTCAGAATCGCAAATTAACCCTGAACAGCGGACCTCCAGTTCCAAGGCACCCTGCATACGTCAGCGTTTTCAAGGGTGAACAAAGGAGTGACGTGTTACCGTTCGCAGAAGCGGTTCGCCACCCCTCTTTTGGCCTTTTTTTTTTGTTTGGAAACGAAATCAGCCAAAGACGAGAGCAAAACGACAAGGAAACCTCGGCCGAGGGGCCCCACCTTCTTTTCTGCACCGATACGCCTACCTGGCCGGAAACGAGGAACAGGTTTGCAACGAGGAGGATCCGACGACGCGGAGGAACCAACGTCACTCGAAATCCCACGTAAAAATGCCAACACTGAATCTTCTTCTTGATTCGTCTAAACCGAGTACACCAGCGAACCGAAGAGACTCAATGCATCCGGAGATGTGTCTCGCAGATAAGGACAGGTCATAAACCACGGACGAAGCGCAGAAAGCGTTTCGCGAAGCTCTGCGAAGCCTGTGATTGACTTGTTTAAAAACCAACTCAAGACAATTCTTATATATTATCACCGGTTCTTGGTTCTCTGACTTTATCGTTGGTGAGAACAACGATGAATATGTAAATATACATTGTCGATTCATTATTGAACATTTACAGAACAGATTGATGTATTGTCAATATTTCTATGACGATCTCTTTTCAATTGAAACAAATTTTCTTTTATTTAATAGATTCAATAGTTCTTAGAAATATGTGCCAGTTAGACGATAATTTTTCTGAAAATTTTCCGGGGTATGCAAAGTTCGTTTGCCGAAACGTTGGAAAACATTTGTCTCAAAAATCAATTATCGTACTCTTTGGTTGGTTCATTAACATGCTCGGTGCCCAGACGTTTTTCGTCGACTTTTCAATCAGGCTATTGAATGTTTTGATTACAGATTGATATGTTATTTTGTACTAGTTCATTACACCTCGTACTTTCAACCAGCGAGAAATTAACTTGCACACACTACATTTCACGTCTATCTTTCTTTTGGTAAAATAATATGTTTTGAACGTACACACATGGCATGGAACATGTTAACGATGATAAAATAATGTGTGGACAAGCTTTCTTTCGAAACCAAACGCATTGTCCATAATATTGAACGTTCGAAGAAAATGCAGTTCGTCAATATACATTGGCAAAATGTATTGATCGTCTGAAGGTCCCTTACGAGAATGTTGAGAACCTTGAAATATTGACAATATATATTGATTACCTGAACGCTGAACACGAAACAAGCATGTCGGATGGAGACATTTTTGTGTATGCGTAAGACAAGCATGTTCGGGATTTAAAGACGATAAAAGAATTAATGTAATCGCCAACGAAAACATGCCGCGTTTAAGGATAATTTTTAAGGCATTATTTAAGAACAATCGTTTCCCCGCAACCTCAAAAGCGAAGATCGTCCACGAAGGGTCAAAGTAAGTTACTAAATGAAATTAAAATTCGACCCCTGAGGGACACGACCCTTGCAGTGTTAAATAGCTATATCAAGTATTCGCTTCTCTAACAATCTGCCGTCTCTATCATTCGTTCCATGTACGATTCACTCAATCTCCTCACACTCCCAACTCAATATCTCCCAGAAATCCTGTTCCTGTGAAGGATCAAACAAAGTACCGACCGCCAAAGGAGAAATTACGATAGCGATAACAGGTGTCGTGCTACAAGAGTCCCTCATCCTCCAGGTACGAGTACACGAATCCCCGACAGTCTTATCTCAGGTCCCAACAGCTATACTCGATCCAACGAGTTAGGGTAGCACCGGCGCCCGTCCTTTGCCAACTATCCGAAAAATTAAACTTTAACAACACGTTTCCTACCGATGATTATTTCACAATTTTTGGAAGTCCATGTATGAAGACTTTTCAACACACTACCACCGTCACGCACATGTGACGTCCACGAACTCTTAGTTAACGTGAAGCTAATCAAATTAATTTTACGCGTGCGGTAAACCTAATTTAGCACTAAACCTAAAACGTTCAAATGGCCGGTTTTCTGTTCCACAATTATTAAAAATATAGCAACGCCTCCATGGTACATGACTGAACTATCTTCTTAATGTCAGCACGTTAACAATGGATTGCCGGATGAAAAAGAAGGTATCTGGTCAGTTAGCGATTCCCTCTGACAGATTGGTGGTATTGTATGATAATGGGGATGATCAGACCTACCTTCATAATTCTATTAAAAACCAACATATATTTTTCCAAAAAATTATGTAATTTTTCTACATACAGAATGAACCTTTATTAAATAACTATCTTTAGGAGAGCATGTATTATGTTACGAACCGCACAAAATCCAAATAAGTTCGTTCTCGTCATTTTTATAAGACAACATGTATTAGTTACTTTTAAGGCTCGGTAGGTTTAGTGCTAATGTCAGGTGGCTACTTGGTGCACGCGTTTACCTGTATTGACTCGTTGGACGTACACTACCGTCTATAAGTGTTTGGACACCTTTTCAAGCGGAATAATTTTTTTTTTAATTGGTCCAAATGACTTGAATCTTTTTCAGATGTTAGATCGACCAGTTTGCTATAGAATGACTAAACAAACGTTTTTTTAGATTGCAATTGGAATGATAAATAAATTAAGAAATTATTGTGTAGATTTTGATATCTTACAGTAACGAGCAAAACTGAGTCTACACTATTTGAAGGAACATAACTTTTTAAAAATTAGATCAAATGACTTGAATGTTATTGAGAAGTTAGAAGGATTAGTTTATTAGGCGAGGTGTAAAAAATTTTTGAAAAAAGTTTGAATTGGTCGGAATCGCAAAAGAAATAGTAAAAGTTGGATTTTTTAGCTTTTTTATCCATGCTGAAAATTTCATCGATATTTGTTAATTCGTTTACGAGTTATAAACGATTAAAAGTGCATTTCAAGTCGACAATTGTGAAAAATGGCAATTTTCCCACTTTTAAGCGTTTGAACTGAACATTTCATAAAAATCGGTCAATGTTGCAATGAGCTACAACCGTTTCAAGATGATCACATAAGGGCGACATTCCCTGGCAAGGTCGAAAATCTGCGATTTTTACCCTCAAACTCTCATCTCGAAACGTTTGTAGCTCATTCCAACGTTGCCCGATTTCGATGAAATTTTCGATTAAATTATCGTTATAGGCTCAGATAATTTTCATTTTTTTTTATCATTCCAGCCAATTTAAATTCTAAAAGAATGTCATTTGGACCCATTTTTAAAAAGTTATTCCGCTTGAAAAGGTGTCCAACACTTATGGACGGTAGTGTATACGTCGCGTTCTCCACCCTTTCTCGCGATCATCATTCTCGCGCTAGGCATCGAATCGCGTCTTGCCGGCGCGATTCCCATCGAAAGAGGAACGCGTGGTGCGTCGGTCCGGTTCGGAAGGGAGGAAAAAAGCTGCGGGGTAAAACCCGCGGGGCCTCGCGTCCGAATAAAACGAAGAAAAGATCGGCGCTCTCGGCCGTGGCCGATCCGCGTGCAGGCTTTCGTGAGCGCTCGCTCGCTCGCTCGCTGCTGCTGCTGCTGTTGCTGCTGCTGCTGCTGGCTGGCTCGTCACCCTGGGTGGGAGATACGAAGGTATAAAACCGATCTGGCCGTGTGCTGGCAGCCAGTCCAAAGGCCAGATGTGGCGGCGGCTCTAGTCGCACGCGTGCGAGAGAGACGATCCAGACACACGTAAACGGCAGGGGCACGCATCGTGCGTGGCTACGCAACACGGTACGCAACCCGTCCACCGAGCAGGAACGCGCGCCAAACGTTGAACGCAAACGCTTCATATGGTTTCGCAGAGCGATCGCCTGGCGAGTCCGTGAGTTCGTGCACGAATCAAACGCGAGGATTAATTAAGGACCTAATCGAGGACCGTCCGTAAGAGTGGTCCTGGACAGGTGTCCCTCAGGTAATCGAGAGAACAATATCCTCGCGGATAGGTCGCACGAAGCTGAGATTCGAGGTGATCCGAGTGGGTTTCTTGTGGAATACGTGCAGCTCCGGACCATCAGCCCACAGGGGAGTGTTGGTTCGCGAGAGGATTCTTCGATCAGTGACCTAAAGGAAACCTAGTAGGATCTTCCCCAGGTCCCTCGGAGTGCATCGATCATTGTCTTTTGCATGATACCAGCCTGGAACATGTCGGGAATCCGGATCAACGTGGAAGAGGCCTCCAACGATGGCCAGGATGATTTCGTTCGAGACGTAAGTTCCCTTCAATCTTTCTGCGTCTGGCTCTGTGTGTGGGGGGGGGGGGGAGTACATATACAGACAGCCGGCGAGTTGTCTCTGCCCGGTTGTTTGCCAGTGGTTGCGTCGCGTAACTCCGCGCATCTTTCTCTGTCCGTGCCTCGCTTTCTATTCGTCGTTCCTTCCGCCATCGAGAGAGAAGCCGGCGCAGACAGATCGAACTATGATTACAAAACGCCTGATGGACTTTCACGATCCTCTTTCGATCCCTTTGCCGAGGCTGGCGCAAAAAGTCGACGAGTCTATCCGGGATACGCATCGATCGACTCGATCGAAGGGAACAGACGAAACGATCACAGTACCGTAAAAGTTTTTCTCTCTCTCTCTCTCTCTCTCTCTCTCTCTCTCCCTCTCTCTTTCTCCCACTGTCGTGTAAGCTTAAGTGGCGGCCGGCTAATTCGACTCCCGTTACGTAAAATCTACATAAAATTTGAGAAAGTCCACGGCTAAATTTCGCAGTTATCTAACAGGAACTAAGCCTTTCCTGGGCCCTGTCGATCATGATTACATAGCTGGCGAGGTTTGTTTCGGCGCTCCGAGTTGAGGAAACGCGGTTCAACGATCTGCGGGATAGGGACTCGCTCGATTATCGAGCTCTGCTCTGGTAACAGACGGCGAACGCTGTTAGGTTCACGGGCAACTTGCGCGCCGGACACCGTAACACCGTTCACCGAGAATACTTAATAAACCTGACACCCGTCCACGGTTTATGTAATGCAAAAACGAGCCGACGCGCCAACCTGTTCGCGAACGAAGGATAACATTGTTCGCGGAGGATTCTGCGAGTTATTGGGCCGCCGGGATCCTCGCGAGAACGCGTGGATCGAGGAGGCGCGATCGAGCTAAAACGTTTGCTAAACTCTTGTAAGTGAAACTAGTTCATCTAATTTCAATTTTACAAGATATGTACACCTCATCGAGAAACGCTTGAGCTCTGTTAACACACCTTTTAGATCATTTCCTAATTTTTGAAAGTATATGGTCCATCATTAGAGATTTTTTAATAGCGAACCTGCAACTAAGTACGCTAATAGTTTCGCTTAGGATTATTACTTGGAATATGATTTTCTGGTACAGCACAATTACTGAAAATCTAAAAGTATTCAGCACTAAACAAGGTCGCATTAGGTTTCGATAAAAGAGTTCCTTCAAAAATTTCTCAAGACAACAGTTCTCCAAAAAATGAAACAAGAATTCAGGAACGAGTCGTTCCAACATTCAAATGATAATCAGACTGCGAATTTTATTCGGTTTATGGCAAAATCAAACAGAAGAAACCACAAAATAGTAAGATATTGGGACAGTTCGAAAACACCGTTGCATTATTTTCAATCTATTAAAGTTCTTAAAAGAGGGAATCAATTTCTATTTAAAACCAGCTCAACACAATTGAGGCAGTCTAACGATTATATACTGTTGTTCGTGGCAGTCTCTATTATTTAAGCGATGTATTTGTTTCGACACTGTCGCATAGACTAACAATTTCCCACAAAAAAGAAACAACTTCTTCTGAGCCGGTCATATCGGTCATATCTTACGATATTCCAACATATCCTTGGACAGTCTGACAGCAAGGCAAGCCATGCAACAACCCAATATACCATTAAACGAGCACATAGACAACATTTCAATTCAACCAACAGCGACACAGAATGGGGGCAATAAAACGGTCGGTTTCTAGCTGGCCGAGTACTAATTGAAGCTAAACACACCTGACTTTGGCACGATAGAGAACGTCGTCGAGGACTATGTTCTGAATACCGGTTGTTATCCTGAGCTCGAGAGAGGTTCTCCGGTCAGGATTCCCGGCTGTTACGTTGGAGGAAAACTACTCGGGACGCGAGTGGGCGTCTCGCAATAAAACTAGATTGCACGTCTCCCAGGGAAACGATTTCCGTGGTTCCGTGGTAGCTCGCAGGTAGAAACCCTCGAGGGAGACGTCACCAGCCACCTGTAGGCCGTTTCTCACATTCCCGTTTCATAATTCCTTCTATCGTTTACGACCTTAGTCGTCGTGCCGAGCCCGCGTAGGAGAGGCAACCGCAGTTGATAATTTTTAAAACGGTCCTGCTCGCTCGGGGCGGCTCCGGGCCCGAGAAATTTACGACCAGGAACGGGCCCCGAGCGAAAACGATGACTTTATAATATTTCGAATTGCGGCTCGGAACACGAGCAGGACTCTGATCGGCACTCCAGATTTATGAAACGTGTACAGAGCGCCGGAAAGATGGGCATCTTCGAAAAGATATCCTCGGCCAGGAACGCGATGATTATGCTTTTTGAAACCCCTTAACACGTTCATGATTGAACGTTCGATAAGATCAAAGCGATTTATTGAATCGTTTGCGGACCAGAAATTTTTATATTGCTTTTTTTAGTGGGGTCGAGTGTACCCCATTTTATCTATGAAACGGGATTTAATATTGAAGAGTCAAAAGTACCGTTAAATTAAGATTTTATCAAAAATATGTTCAATATAATTTAATCTAAGGATCCAATATTCCCTTTAAAAAAGTGTTGAGTCGATTTTCTCGGATTTTGTAAAGAAATTTGTTGCGCTCAATTTGTAATCGCAATATTGGATTTCTGTGTCTGAACAAAGTAAAAATTAAGCATCAATAATATCTTTGCTGAGTATCAATTTCGAGTCATTAGATTCCATTGCTCGAGATGACTCGTTGGTTCACGAATGAAGTGGCTGTTGAAGCAGCTATTGAAACTTTTGTTGGGACGTCGTTAGCTAATAATGATCGATCGTTGAACGACTATTTAATAATAGTAAGCACAATGTTAAGTTTCTTTTTGGGTATGCTGAAAAAAGCGAGTTAGTATCGCTCGCATAATATCAATTTCCCTTCGATTTCATTATTTGGCGGACCGTGGAAAGTGTTCAGACCAAGGACGCTAACGCAATTTGACTTTCTAACTCCTCGAACGGCTCGACGATTCTTTCTTCTAATTACGGAGGATGCCTGCTATACATTCGTCGTGGAAATTATTCGATTGAGGCTTCACTCTTCTCGGAAATAGTTGTGCAGAAGATTCTTCCAAAGTCTAACCCATTTCCGATTCATATTTTCAGTATTTAATTCCTGATTTCGCATTTTAGACAGAAATTCCAAGAGTTGTAGAGAAATTCAATTTTCACCTGAGAAATGTAAAACGTTTTCACGATAATTGCGGATTTTATGTATCCAGGGCAAACGTGAGTAGATTAAATAGTCAAAGACAGAAGAATTTAAGAATACTGTGTTGGATTAGCCTCGAATTATTAAAACTACTCAACGACGAAGCACAGTTTACATAACATCTATTTCTCACGGTCGGTTTAGCAAACTTTCTATTTTGCATAAAGGTCCACAATCAAATAATAACGCCGCCTGTTAAATACAACACGGAAAACGTTCGATCTTCCAGAATCTTGTCGAAAATATTTTCTGTAAAACTGTTCCCCATCAGCGTCTTCAAAATTTCAGTATATTTTGAAGCATACTCTAGCCGAAGAATTTTTGGCTAGAGGAAATCATCCTGATTTATGCGCTGCGCTCACCTTGTTCAGTTTTGGGCGGCCAAGCAGCGAGCGAATCGTTTCCGAAAGGTCGTAAAAAGAGGAAACCGAGAAAAAAAATCGGGAAAAAATCGTAACCACTTTCAAGAGACGTCTTATACGCCGAATAGATATCGATCATCGATCGCATGTATTCTCTTTGCGAGCGACGTCGTGTAAATGCGAACAGTACAGGGTCGACTCGAGCGGTCCGCGTTATCGATCATTCGACATGACAACGGCGCGCGGTGTATCTTCTCGAAATCAAACAAAATCGTCGCTTAAAATCTTATTAAGAAGTCAATCTTATTAACAGCATCGTACAGGCAATGTTAAATATGATGTACATCGTCAGGGTCCAGTAGTGATTCAACATTTGCGTTGAATGCGACTGGTTTTTTAATCGCGAGATTCAATGAAACCTGTTATTACGGGATCCGATGATAAGCAGCGCATACTAAGTACTCCATATCTGCTTTCGTTCAAAATTTGAAAGAATCATAGTCGTGACATTGTTAGCAAAAATGAGAACTTGATCATTACAAGCAAAAGCATCTTACAGATCGAATTGTGCAAATATTTTTTAGAAAAACTTGTTCTCCTATGTTTGCTGCATTCTCGAGGAAAATCGATCACAGTTCGACGTGTCCCGCGATCGGTAGATCTCGCGACGCGATCTTTCGAGCAAACCCGCGATTTAGAACCGATTTCGTCACCGATCTCCTGCGCCACGTGCGTGCACCAGAACTTCAGGGTTGGAGGATCGATTCAAGTGGAACGCCGCCGTCGATCGCGAGCTTAATCATGCACGACGCTGCTCTGAATCGGGGAATGAGAGCGACATGGCGGACAAGCGGATTTTTTAAACGATCGAGAAACCCTGAGAACTAGTCTTCCCAGCGTTGCTCGCTTCGTTCGTCGCGGGAAATTGCGAGACTGAATTGTACAGGGTGTCGGCGGCGAGGCCTTGAGAGCCCGCAAGACTTGGATGCAGTATAAATCAAAATGCAGACGCGGTTCGAAATAAAATTGTTTTCGTGGGACTTCACTCCCGAAATAATCGGATTCGAAATCCTCGACTGGTTTTGGCTTCTCGGAAATGCTTTTGACCCGCGATAATTTGGCTGCATATTTATCAAAAGACAGACTTTGGTGGTCCTGTTTGCTGCAAAAGATTCTTTAAATTGGCTAGATTGTCTTGGTTTCTAATAAAATTTGAAGGAACGTCCGAAAAATCATTGCTGAATAAAGAGGTATGAATACAAGAGAAAAACAGAAAGAGTCATTAATTTCCCCAGAAAAATTGCATAAAGATCAGAGAGGAGTAGAAAAATTGAGAGACGTGTGCGAAACAATAAAAACTTAATTCTCTTCGCATCTCTTCAGGACATCGAAATAATATTGAATTTCAGCTAATCACAATGGAAGTTCGCAGGGTGATCGCAGAGATTTTTCAATAACCTCAGAAACGAAAAGAAAATGCGGTTCTCTGGCCTCGAATAAAAGCACACGAACTCGGAAACGCAAGGTGTCGTTTAAAATAAAATACTGTGATTCCTCTATATATTTCGCCAAGGCCTGGATGATAAACGTCGCGGAATTATCCTCACTGCCGCGGGGGATACTCCGTAAGGGGCCACGAAGCTTAAGAGACCTCAGATGCTAGGGAGTGTCAACAAAACACGGCTTGGGTATGTCTTCTGGATAATATATGTCGTTGAAAAGACCCGTGTTGTTGACATATATCGAAAATTCACTGTAATATATGGTAGAAGTCTCGTCCACACTTCCTACTACGTTTTACGTGAACTGGAACTCGAAAGTCCACCGCGCGGTGGCCATTAATTTCCGGGTTTCGAAATACAGAAGGATTCAGAGCCGAGACCGGAACACTGTTTCATCGGAGATGATAGGTTGTTTATCTTTCAAATCTTGGAGAAGCCGGCAGCCTTCGCATACCGGCGGAGGACCGTCCAAATAATCAGCGCTTCCCTGGCGCCGAATTTTAATTCACGACCGTCCTTTATCACGAGGATGCGATTGATGGCCTTCGGAATAGTCGCAGATTCATCCTTCGGCCTGCTAATGTCCAACATCCTGTTATTTGAAGGTTCTGTTATCCGAACAGACATTACATACTGACATTTGTATTCGATATACACTTTTCTATAAATCGTTCGTATCCTGAATGTTCTAGTTGTGATGATTTAGTGCGAACCAGGTGGGGTGTTGCACTGATAACTGAGTGAGGATTGCGTAGGTTTAATTATTGAATTTAATGGGATGGACGAATTTATAAAAGCTGTGTTTTTATCGAATAATATTAGCTCACTTTTACAGTATTTAGATTAGATTCGTAGAGCTGGACTAGTGCCTCCTGGATGCACACTTCCATTATCCGAATTATCCATTCATTATCCGCGTGTATAATTTAGAACAACTATAAAAATATTCATATGAAAAAAAAATATGAAATATTCATATTGATATTTCATTCCTGCTAACTATAAAAAATTTAAGTCAAACGAAAAATACACGGTTTACTCGATATATGTCGAAAACACGGGTTTAGCAAGGGACATATATCCGCCAGGAGATAGTTTGACAAGGATAATGAAGCTCTAGACGCCCCGGTTCGTGGCCCCTCGCGGGGTACACCCCGTGGCAGTGGGGATAGTTCTGGGACTTTTATCGGCTAAGCATTTGTAACTTATATAGAGTAAACTATACTACTATAGAGTAGGGAATTTTAAAAATCAGTACGGTTCACCATCTCAATACAAGTCATATTGAACTTTTCATCATGTGTGTCTAGCAGTAAATAAATTACCGTAGTTTCTTCAAATGGAAATGACTTAAACTAATCCATGGAGCCGTAATCTATTACAAAATACACGGAAGAGCAGAGAGACGAACAGAAATTGCAGGTCGGAGGTGTCTTAGAGTGTATGTCAAATAGAGTGACAATTTTGAACTCTGGAGCTATGAGAGGCTCGGTATTTCATTTTCAATGGGACGTCACCGACTATTTAAAGCCGTGGTCCACCTCGGGCCGTTACAACACCGTCTATAGATTTGCAAATGAGGTTCGGGCGTTTCGCTCATTCGCGGAAGTGGAACGCGGTCTAGGTGTAAGCGACAGCGCGGCGTTTCGTTTTTAATAGCTCCTCGGTCATGTAACCGCGAGATAACAGAGTTCGTTCCGCGGGTTACGACGGAAAGAGAGACTCAGTGAAAACCGCTACG
This sequence comes from Halictus ligatus, assembly GCA_028454255.1. Taxonomy (NCBI): domain Eukaryota; kingdom Metazoa; phylum Arthropoda; class Insecta; order Hymenoptera; family Halictidae; genus Halictus; species Halictus ligatus. Next base: position 9,833,507 of record CM052146.1, read on the forward strand.
TATGTATGTACGCTCGCGGCACCACGCTTGTACGCGCTCGTACTAGCACGCGCGCTCATTCCGGAAACGGCTTTCTTCCTCTCGCACGGACGATTCATTCGGTCGGCTTCTGGAAGATTCTCCGTGCAATCACTTTCGTTCTCTCGTTTGTTCGCTACTGAGCGCAAACCGCGGGAAACAATTCCCTCGACCACTCTGTTTCAACAAATTCGAAATTTCTGCGAACCCTGCAACTTGTCTGACTTCATTTTCATCTTACACGTGCACAGTGAAATTGTATTCATTTAATTTTATATACAACCTTAAGTTTTTGTAATTAATATACATTTCAAAGTAATGACCAACTGTCATTACTAATGACGGTTAACTTATTTGTTTCTAATCAGATTTCGGATAGTACAACTAGTTTCAAGAAAAATTGCTTGTCTATTTTTGCAGCTCACTGAAATTTTTACTGTCCGTGAACGTGTTAAGAGATATGTTGTGATCTTTTATGGTTTTGGTCCGAAGAGCAGGATATGAGAAATTACGGCAGAACCGTTAATTTTATTACAGTGTTAACGATAGAAGAATCACCTAGTTAAACGGTTGACTAGGTAGAAAGAAGAGAAAACCATTGATACAGTAATTTCTCTATATATGTCGCCAAGGCCTGGATGATAAACGTCGCGGAATTATCCCCACTACCGCGGAGTGTAACCCGTGAGGGGCCACAAAGCTCGAGAGGCCTCGGACCCCGAAAAGTGTAAACATAACGCGGCACCGGTATATCTCCTGGACGATATACGACTCTGGTATGTTATTGACATATATCGAGAATTCACTGTATATGGTTTTACATCGCAAATTTTTAATTTAGTACAATTAACGCGCACTCTTCGGGACACCGTAGTCCAAGTTAGGATACCTCTTTCTTAATAGTAAAATCTATCGTCCTGTCAAAGGGGCACCCATTTTACCCAAATTAATTTCTTCGAATTACACATGGGGAACAAAAAGAAGCATTCTTCATTGTTCGCAAATGTTAGAGTCACCTTCAGAGAAGCGTTCTTGATAATGTCGAATGATAACACAAGGTGATAACCCGGCGATCATATCTCGTCGTTTCGACGGCCCTTTGCCCGCGAATCGTTCTGGTATCTACTAATTGGCAATCACACCGACCTCGACGACAGAGAGAGAGAGAGAGAGAGAGAGAGAGAGAGAGAGAGAGAGAATGAGAGAGAGGCAAGGACGTTTGAACAAACGCCATCAGGCCACGTTACAATTTTCACGCGCGCTTCATCGTCCAGGAAGACACTCGGATCGATATGTCGAGGATGGTCGATCTAATAGTATCCGGGATCATTATGGTGTACAACGCCAATCACCGTGACACGGTTCGCGAGCCTTCGTTATGAATAGTTGTTCAGATAATTGACAGTCGCGATCGCCGTTCCGATTAAATGGCTGTTAGGCGACTAAACAGGATTGTCTTCGGCTGGAATTTCATGTCTATCTCACTGCCATGAAACGTTCCTTGTTTAGTCGCGTGTTACGTGAACGTGCTCTTTTTGGTGATTTGGTAAACTTTTTGGGATTGAATTCATTTTCGTTTTAACACTTTGAAAAATTGAAGGTTCGGGAATTTTTGTACGTTTCAGAACTTCGATTCCGTTGATTAAGTAACAAAATTGAATGCTTTCCTCTAGGTATTTATACGTGCTCTTTTTGGTGATTTGGTAAACTTTTTGGGATTGGATTCATTTTCAGTTTAACACTTTGGAAAATTGAAGGTTCCTTCGGGGCAAGTTTCGGGAATTTTTGTGCGTTGCAGAACTTCGTTTCCGTCGATGAAGTAACAAAATTCAATGCTTCTCTATATGTATTTATCGCTTCGTTGTTGCAAAATCCTCAAAATGCCACAAAAATCTGAAGAAGCCGTGCAACTCACCGACCCGTTCCGTACAGTAAAAATTTGAAAATCCCGCGAAAGTTGCATAATACCGATCCAGTCTTTCTATAAAACCAACAGGTGTCTCGCTGCGAACAATTTCACACGCCGGAGAATCCACAATTGTCCTTTCATTGCTCTGAGCTCGCCGCGCTAAATTGCCACGCGAGCAAACAGAATCGGACCTCCGGTTTCCGCGTGGAATCGGATTGTTAACCAGCTGCACGAAGAGACCGTGCGCGTTATGTCACCGGGCCCACTCGCGCAAATTTAATTAGTCCCTGTGATTTGCACGGTCCGCTGCTCCTTCGCTTTTCCGTCACGATCCGCCGCGAAATTCGCCACTCGTTTATCTTCGTTAGCTGCCGGTGGATTGTCACAGGAGATTGAACGTCGGCTCGCAATTTTTTCCTGCGGTGGCTCGTGGCCATTTTAACGGCGCGGCGGAACCTTCGGCTCTCATCCGCCTCTAATTGGCTCTATCGATCCCGACGAATTCCTTTTAATTGAGAACTCCCGTGCCCGCTTCCGCCGCCTTCTTTGCGATCACCTTTGATCTATTTTACAAGGCTTCTGCTTTAGCTTCAGGCCTCGTTTGAAACTTTCCTGATGGTGTCTATCGTTGTGTGCTTGTTTGGTAAAAATCGTGCGAGGTTTCATCATTTTAGATTGATAAACGTGTGTTAATAATTGTTTAAGAACCTTCGTCTAATTGGAAGAGTTTGAGGAAAAATTATGACTACACTATTAGTGATAGACGATCTACAGCGATGCCTATAAGGTTGTAGGTTTTTCCTACAGTCTAGTACTTTCATCAATTTTTAAAAAAAATGCCATGTTGCCTAATCTTCGTGATACATCAACCACGCGAGTCATATAAAGACGTCACTATTTTTGGCCAGGTTTAAGAATGGATTTTCTGAATTTTAATGCAATTTGTGGCTCGCAAAAGGATTGAGACGTTCACAATCCCTTGTCCCATATATGTAGCACGAAAAAAATTTAAATAAACCTCAATAAATCATACATAACCGAAGACAGCAAGCACCGCATATGTAATTAACTTCGAAGCCTCTTTGAAGCTTGTGAAACAACATTGTCATCCACCTAAGAGGTGACTGGTTGCTATAGCATCTAAAAACCCCTTGTCATTCTCTACATTCGAAGATGTCGGGGCAGTAAACGTGTTAAACAAGTATCACAGTAATCAATTTTAACATCTCTTCTCAATAATTCATCGACTGAATTACCTTCATGTTTTCTCATTTTTGGGATTACGATGCCAGTAGTCGACGTATCATGACTGTGCAGTATCCGAAAGAAGTTCCAGGAATGTTTCTCAAAAAAAGAAAAAAAAAAGACTCAAAGGTATCAATTTCTATTTCTCGAAACAATTTGTGCGAAAGGAAATCGCAGTCGATTTCGTAAGGATTATCGAGTGATTCCCGGTTAGTTTGCGCTCAGACTCTTCGGTTTCGGTTCCTGTGAACTTTTTCTATGATTGTTTCTCTTCTGCCGAATGCTCTGCATCGCCGGCCGATATCAATGAGGAATGAAGACTGTTTGCCCTGCGATTTCTACGCAGGACAAACAGAACTTTCTAACAGGCCTCTTGACACGGAAGCTGTCCGAAATCGGCTCGGCCGAACTTTCGACCGCTTTCTTTCCTTGCGCAAAATTCGCGGCGCGAGGCCAAGATCGATACGAAACAAGATTTAGCTCTGTATCTGCGACGACGGTACCTCTGGGGTAGGTTCATTTATCGTGCACGTAGCCCCGAGGCGGCAGTCACCGACCGGATGACCGACGATCCTCGAACCTCGATCGATCCACAGAGTCGATATTTTCCAGCCGCGAAAAGCCGACGCAAGACACGATAAATCAACGAACCCGTCGCGGCTATAAATAACGGAGCCGAGAATATATTGATTTCATAACGCCCGCCGCGATTCTGTTTGCAAATTATTTACGCGCGTCTGCCAGCCTCCGCGGACTCATGACGATGATCGCGTCCCGAGATAAAGTATAGGTCGACGCTTGCTAGACAAGCCCCATCGAACAGTATTTTTATCGGGACTTTCAGTCACGAGTAAGTTTATTAGCGGATACCGATTTTCCCGTCGTTTATCATTGAAACTTCTGTCTCTTGAACCCTAGGATAGGAATGTTTATTTTTAGATTTCTTAATTGTGCAATGAAACAGTCTCGTGTGTCTTCACATAGCGTATTTCTTTATTGTAAATTCCTGTGTGCGTGTGATAATGTTTTCTTAATCTTGATAAAATTGATTTATGAATAGACAGATTTGTTTTCATCACACCGGGGGATCTTTTCAAAAATACTCCAAAAAATTGTACTTTAATGTTTTCTTCGTGATTCGAAGCAACTGTAATTTTTTCCAAATTCTCTACACACATCGTTTGGGAAATTAATCCTTCTAGCTCGGTTAAAGAACTACTGACACGATGGTCAACGCGTCAAAGAATCGAAGATACGATTGGCTTACAGCAAAGTTTAGTCACGAAACCTTCGCACTAGAATGCAAGCAAACAGTATAGTCTCTTCGCTAAATGAATTCCATTCGAACACTTCTTTTCAACAACTTAACACTTCGCGCATCAAACGAATGGTACCGCATTCATTACGCAAAAATAATTTGTAGCAATGATACATAACGTCGGGAATACGCGTTGCAAAACTGTGTTTATCATACCCTCCACAGAATATATTAATGAAAGAGACTATAAAAATAGCTGGAGTAGAAAGTCTAGCATTTCTGACCAATGCTCCACGTTTTGATACAAGTTTAACTCCGAATTTCGCCATCGAAAAATTAATTGGGGAGTCAATGGTGTCAACTTAAGAAGAACAAACTTGAAAATTTAGTAGAATCTTCGCTATTTAGCAAACTGAAGTTTCTTGGGATCTACCTGACGCACAAACATTACAGAAGCAATTGAAAGTGACTGTTTCACATTTCTTTATAAAACTAACAATAATACACCTATCCAAACTTTTAACCATATTTTTATTATAACATATACTATATTATATATTTATAGCATATAATTCCTCGTGAATGCATCTTTACAATCTCAGTAATTATAAATATAAAAACCTAGCCGTAAACCCAGTGTTAAATTACTAAATAAAGATTGCTCTAATTTTATGTGACTCTCATGGACATTTTTGTGTCAATCAACGTATTAATATTGGAGTAGATAAATAAATTACAAGACGGGGGTTAAAGTCGAAGCTAACATTGTCGGGGGCTAAAGTCACCGTCTGACTCAGGTTTCCCGTTATTACGTTACTGAATAAATAGCTGGCGTTGTGTGCGCCTTTTGTGGACACTTTTTGCGGCGATAGGCGCGCGCGCGAGTATTAAACTAAATAAATAAATCGCAAGGAAAGGGGTTAAAGTCGAACAGGACGTCGTGGATCTGGTCACGTTCTGATGACGGACGCGAAATGTGAGCGTTCCGCCGGATCCGCTCTCGGAAACCTTCTCTAGGTCGTTTGAAAACGTCCGCAACACCGGGCCGATTTGCATATACAACGTAAATAAAGGATCCGGCATGGTGGCGCTCCGAAATTGCGACATCGCGGATTACGTTCGACTCGCGTGCCACCGGGCCGAGAGAGCTCTCGCCCGGTTACACAGTTTGCCTCTCTCGTTATCTCTGCATCTCTCGCCTTCCACGCCATACCATTCCCCCTTCCCTGTCTACGGTCGCACAGTGGGATATTTGCACCAAAAAGCCGAAAAAAGTAATTTTTTCAAACTTAGTATATCCATATTATTTTTGTTGTATAAGATAGTGGAATAAGTGTAGAATACCGTACCATAACTGCTTTTTTCATTTATGCATTCATAAAAGAGTGTACTTCGTTAGAAGTCAGAAAATTTTATGGTAACAGTTTATTCCTTTTCTATTCGCTGAAGTATCATTTACTTACTAAAGATTTTCTAGTATTTGAAATAACTCTGTCTGATTTTTTACTTTTCTTATATTCTGAGAAAAGTATGTGCTACATTTTAATACAGTTGTGATTCTTTCTCCATATATTTTTTAATAGATATCAATATTTGATGGTATTCAATAGACCAATAAATATTTTTCTAATTCCAAGACTTCATTAATCATTTTGTTATGGTTCAGGGTGAGTCCCGGTACTATTTCTTGTGTCATTTTATTCCGTGAAGGTTTGTGATTAACCCTTTCGCTACTAACGCCGGATATATCCGGCATCCACATGATAGCTCTCTGGAGACGAACGCCGGATATATTCGGCATGTACGATGTGATTTTTTGCAAAATCCTGAGATCGTATACAAATTTTTAGACCAGATTTGAAATCAGCGTGAAAAAATCTATGGGAAATGATGTATAGCATGTTAAAAAAAATGGTTTTCCGCGCGTGGTATTGGAAAAACCACAATTCTCTTGAAATTGTGCAAGTGTAACGAATTTTCTCAAGGTTAAAAAAAGGTTCGTACCATAATCTCCCTATTTTTCCCATATTCTACAAAGTTTCAGCTTTAATTTTAAAAAATTTTCATCGCTCTATCTCATTACTGAAAGGGTCTGACCCCCTTTTAACAAATTTAAGACAACCTAGAAGAAAAAAAGACAATGGCGTTCCTGAAAGAAAGTTTGGATTTATTTCTCCCTTTTGATCCTATCAATTCTACAAATGAAAGCGAGACCGAATATGCTGACCAAGAAACTTCGAACGCATTGTCTGACGAAAATTGATTTTATTAATTGAAAAATGTTATTTCTATATATCTATATAGAAATTCTGCAGTACAATTATATTCTACCACATTTGAAAATGGTTTCCCTGTAAAAATAATTTTTTCCGACTTTCCGGTGTAAATACCCCACTGTGGGTCGCCTGGAATCGTTTATCTAAGACGGTGTCGATCGTTTTCCAACGACAAATGTGTCACGATCGGACACGCAGTCCTTATGCAGATGACGCGCGCAAGGATAATGCCGTCCATCTCGCGGAGAACCTTGCGAGATCGTTCGAAGCAATTGTTTTCTGACGACGAATTCCAGCGTTGCGCACGACCTAATCCAGTATTGTGCGCGAACACGTTGCGCGAGTCACATTGGAATCATTATTTTATTAGTTCACGAACGTCGGTGATTTCTTTCTTGCGTCTCTTGGAACGTGATTCTTTCGACGGCCACAGTGACTGGAGCTTCAAAATTTTATGGAACAAACTTGTGTCTTTTCTTATACATCTGTAATTATTTTAATATTAGTAACAGAAGAATATTTTGTCTCGATTCGAAATAAATTCTCAATATTCATTTTAAAATTCAATTGAACCAGGACCGAATAGAGTCAATGACACTGCAATTGTACGAAAAGAGATGACCTTACCGAAGACTGAATGATGTTAGAGTTCAATAGGAAGTGGTTTAATAGACTTTCAATTGCAGGAAACGTTGGAGTTGCAATTTCTATTCCGAACGGAGATCGAGAAGATCGCGTTCCGTGGAAAAAAAATAAAAGTAAAATTCAATAGAGAAATGATCTAGTAAATTCTCCACAGCTGAAATGACTGATCTAAAATCGAATCAAATTCCACACCTCTGGGAGCTCGTTAGCATAATTCCCCTTAAAAATCGAAATTGTTCGGAGAAATGTCACATCGTCCAGGGAAAGTTTGACACACATCGCCGTCACGCAATCTAACGAAATGTTTCGTTAATAATCCATGGAACCCGTAACGGAAGAATTACATAATTATGACGACGCCTGGAGTGTTAGTGTCTCTCGGTGTCATCATCACTTAGTCATCGATTTCGGTTGTGACGGAGTTGGCGCGACACGCCCATTGGAAACCGGCGATAACGATCGCGCACCCTATACGACGGGGAACGTTAGATCTCAGCCGATAAGAGATTCAATTTACGATGTCTTTAATGGAGACGTTGAAGACTTGATTACAATGTTGTTAAGTAGCTAAAAATTATGTCCGCGACACGGAACGGGAGCAGAGAGATTCAGTTGCCGGGCCTAGATCCGTATCGCTTCGCGAGATCGAGACTGACGGATCGACCGCTCCGATATCACTGTTTCCACGTGGTTGTGAAGTTAATGCTGCTTCTTCATTGCCTCGGCTCCTTTCGCTTTGGAATCAGAAAATCGTGATTGCTATGCGATTCTTCGAAAATTCCCGCAGATATTACACAGATCTCTACAAGAATTTTACTTTTTATTGAGTAGGAACACTTCTCGGAAATATTCAGCTTAATACTTCAGCTTCAAGTTCAACAGTTTGATTCACCGAAGAACGTCGTACAAAAGATTCTCATTCCACTGAGATGAATGTTTTGTGAACGTTTTCCAGTTTCCAATTCCTGGCAATTGCAACAGAAGTTCGAAGTCTGTTTCCTGGATTTGCATGGAACAGGAGAAAGCACTCCACATTGTAAAATCGATTTCTCTGGTTCGACCTTAGACGAAACCTCAGATAACGAGACCTTGATCGAAAGAATCCGAAGATCCCTAGCATGCTAGGCTTTCCTAAGCGACACACGTAACCGTTCACCACGCGGTCGACGAACGATCCTCCTGTCCAGGTGATAAACGATCGAGGACGCACCAAAGCGGAAAGTGAAATCCACGAATCGGCCAGTCTAAGGTCAACGACTGAAAATCGTTTTCGCACAGCAATCGATTACTCGAACCTCCGATACCTTTGTATCAATAAGCGGACAAAAATGTCCGAATAAGAGTAACACTCATTCTTTTTGCCTAAAATTTCACTTAATCAAATGGCACAAAATTGACTGTCTTAATATTTAAAACTTCCCTATCTTATTTTGCACCTTTTTTCCGTTTACAGGCAAACTCTGCTTCATTCAATTAATATATCCACCCTTAGCCAAAAATTGCTACATCCATCATTATTAAAAATATTTTTTACATTATTAAACTTATTCACATTTAATACGTTATTAGACATTTAAGAATTGTATGACTAGTTTGCATTAGTTTCGTATGCATAAAATAAACAATATCTCATAGAATGGAAATATTCTAGGTCGGAAGAAATGCTCTGTTTTCGAGTTAAAATAATCTTCCGAATGCAAGGGTTTAATAAAATATAAATTTAGTCTATCTATTTTGCTTTAGTATTTATTCCTTCCAATAGACTACACAGAAAAAATGCAAAACCTTTGTGGCCAATCTAATACATATTTATATACAGTACTTTGAACACTAGAACCATCGGATGAGTCAAAATGGCTTTCTCTTAATTTTTTCTTTTAGAAATATGAGAACATTTTTTAATGAACTTCTCTGTGGAAGTAGATGTTTAAACAAAACTGGTACGAAATCTAAACAAATGCAATTTTATTTTGATCATAAGGCAATGCATGCCGGCTGCATTCAGTGCTTGGTTGTTCTAGTGTTAAACAATTTTTCGATCGGGAATGCGAGAATCTCCTGTACATTGAATTTCAAAGTCTATTTTATTCAGCATTTTCGAAACCACGAGACGGCAGGAGAGAAAAGATGTGCATAAACGTGAACAGGTCGCGATCGGTCGCGATCCACACGATGCTCGTGGATCTCGACAGGCGATTTGCACGCGAATCGCTCGCCGATTTCACGCTCGGCGAAAAGCTAGCGTCCCGCTCCGAGGCGTTTTCGCAATCGCGACGAGGGTAACCGCGCACGTCCGCGATTCGGTCTAGACGAAGCGGCGCTCGTGTTTCAAGGACTCGGTTTCGCGAAGCGTCGATAATAAATGATGATCTGGATCGAGAGAACGAGAAGATTCGCCGACGAAGAAGATCGTAATCGAACGGGCTCGACACACATATATATATACATATATATATTTTTCTTTTTTCTGGCCCGGCCGTTTCTCGAGCGACCGGTAAACAGACACGCGCGTGCAATCGTCGATGTAATGAGCCCCGGCCGTGTTGCAAAATATGTAGACGATCGCGGCAAAAGGGGTCTTAGATTTATGTTTTCAGTGAGGCAACGCTCTCGCCGAGATATCTCGTCGCGAAAACGAGAGCGTGACGAAACTCGCGCGTTATTGAAATTATTGCCTCCTCGCGTTTAATAGTGGAAAATAACACGGTACGCGGCTCTAGCACCACCTACGTTTTCCAATGTTTGCAGATTCTCTGTAAGAACGCGGTGAAATTGGTCGTGCGAGCTCCAGGAGCATAGCAAACGCTTAATCGGCGAGGTGTAATCGTGCCCTTTGGAAGCACGTGGAAAAATGGAGTGTAGCAAGAATAATTAAGACAAGCAAAACTTGTGTAGAATTTTTTAAAAACTGGATCTGACACTTTACCACATCGGTCTGTAGGGACCGGCCATTTTAGCGATTAAAAATTTTTTAATAATTTTATATTTTTTAATAAAGAAAAAAGGGACATCGGTTTTTATTGAGTCAATGCTTTAAGAAGAATGTAATTTATTGAGTCCGAGCCTGAACGGAATGACAAGCAAAACGGGCTGGACACTTAACGTATTAAATATTCGTTTTTATCTGGTTAATATCTTGAGAAACACAAATTTAACTGAAACCTTAAAAACCACTACGAAGCTTGCAAATGACACGCCTATGAATTTAGAGCAGGACCATATTGAAATTGTGCTCATATATGAAACGATATAAGGAACGTCTTCAGCATATGTTTTCTTATGCGTTTGCAGCAGCGAGGGAGGATACAAGCTCGAGGATCCGGATCGAACGGTTCGCCTCGAGCACGATCGGTTAATTGCGTTCGCCTTAACGAGCATCCCGGTGTAATGACTCCTCGATCGTTACCTGACGCCGACGTAACGAAGGCGTCGCGTTATATCAACGCTTAGGGGAAACGTAATGCTTGCTGGTATTAGAAGGATCCTTGAACGGAACCGAGCCTTGCGACTTGTGATAGCAACTGCGCGATTTTTCGGTCGCGGGAAACGCTGAGGATAACTAGTATGCAAAGCGTAATGGATCCGCGTGCCTTCGTAATCTCTTGGCTGCGGGGTACCCGGTGGTTTTTCACCGGATTCTGTACTGAATTCTTTCGACACTGTCGAAGGCGGAAAATTGATCATTTATGCGTGGAGAGAGGCATTGTTTATTGAATTAAAGATTATTTCCCGTGTTTCTATGACATCGCAAATAAACAGTTGGACTGTGCATCCTTATGCAAAATGTACATTAAAAAAAAAAAAGTAACAAGAATGTGCTGCCCGAATTTTTAGCCATTTCTTTTCAATAACACATATACTCAAAGAAATAAAAGTGTTGAATAATTCTTCATGTATCTTTAGAATCTTAATAATTGTAAATTGAAAATGTTAGAACCCGTCATTTAGTGTTAATAATTCTCTTGTTCTTAACCGCTTGTGCTACAACGAGTGAGACTCATGGTAAGAAATTTGGGCCGAAAACAATAAGCCTGACCCGTGGTATATCCTCCGAAAAAAAAAAAATCGTAATCAACACGAGCCTGACCGATGGTACTTCATTCGGGACAAACGTAAACAACACGATTCAGACCCGTGGTTCGGTGTTTCTCGACATTTTCTTACTTTCTTCTTGTTTATTGTCTTGACCTTCTTGTTTATTGTGGCCCGAGCAATAGGAAGTCAGCGGGTAGGACAAGATGTTAACTCGAACTTGAACTAAAAGCTTGTTCTCTGGAAGACTGTGATGATATCACAGTATTCTTAAATTCTTCTGATACATCGACTATGTTTCACTAAATTTCTATATTCAAGCACGCATTATACTATCGCAGTCATACGACACAATCTGAATAAATTAAATGTTTTAATTTCTACCGTGCGGTACTAATTATTAATTCGTTAAGAGTCGACATTAAGTAAATTAAGTCAGTTTGTTTCACGTTAAAATGCCCATCTTAAGTACCTCTGAACATTCGAAAAATCTGCATTTAACTTGTAGAATTAACGCTGCTTCGTCCTAATTAGTAAAAATGCCGTCTGGTGATTTCAACGCGCGACAAGAACGATCATCGTCGTCGAATATTAAAGAGCACAGATGGGGTGAACACGCCTTCACGCCATAGAAATTGCGGTTCGCCGGTCGTAGGAGGTGTCTGCAAAAAAATAAGCTTGAAACCCTGACGTCAGATCCTGGTCTTCGACTTCAGCCGAGAATTCCCAACCATAAAAGCTTCGCTTATGGCCTGTCACGGTCTCTTCGAATCCTCAAAGTTTTCTCTTCGATAAAGTTGAATTATTTATGGACAGATTAATATATAAATAATTCAATAAACTGCCTGCACATTTGTACGAACACAATGAAAACCGTACGTCAGAAATTGGTGTTAAAAATTGCAAAATCAACGACTCAAGAGTGAAATTAAAATCGTGCGTTATCATACGGATCAACGAGGATGTTAATAAAATTTTACACTGCGCACATATTTTAATACACACGGTAAGAACCTTCCGTCAAGAAATAAAGCTACGTCCTCTAACGGTTTCTTCCAGGCATTAGTATTGGAGATTATAAAGATTCCGTCTGCGAAAACCGACGTTAAAAATATCTACCGGTAGATAAAAAGCATGGCCGTCCTTGGCGGCCGAAATTCAAAATGAATAGTCTCAACAGCGGCGTCTCAAAGGTACACAATTCTCTCAGAAAAATTCTTTCTCTAGAAGAGGAAAGGATCGCCGGCGCTTATTAGCATAATTCCGTGGTCGGTGTCCACGTGAGAAACGAATCACCGTCGAATCATCTACAAGGAAACGTTTTCCCAAACCGCATAGCTATTTCCAGACCATATCGCTGCCGAAGGAAAGCGGTCCGTCGTGGGATGCCGAAGGAGAAACCACGGAATCTGTTATCGCTACCTTGTAACATATATCTTTTTATGATCATGCGTGTTCACGCATCCGCGGGACGATGCTCATTAGCGACGAGCTAATCGCTGCCTCCGGTATCGGTAACGAGAGAACGTAGCCCGAGGTGGATCAACTGACGTGGCTCTGCCGAATGATCCTAAGCGCTAAGGACTGTAATGCAACCGGTTGACGAATTAATCCGCGCCGTGGCGAATTCCGAGCGAGCCGACGCGGACAAATTTTTGCATAAGCGAGCAAACAGGACAGAAAAACGAAGCTGAGAGATATGCTCTTCAAGCCTCTTGGAATCGTTGAAGCCTTCCTAACAAGCTGAAGAACATACAAGAATCGATGAGAAGGCAAACAATGATTAATCACGTTAATACTTCCTGATCTCGCGAAAAGATCTTCGTCAATCTTCAAACTCTCTGCTCTCTGAACAAAAATAACAAGATCTCCCTTTGTTAACAATTTTTCAAATTGAAATAAATACTTCGTCGTTTGTACCATCAAGCTTTCCTTGATGCGAGGATTCATCTTCGATTTTCATGGGATAGATAAATCATCGTGGGCTAATATCAAAGGTCTGACAAAATTATTTTCGATTTTATTAAGCGATGTGCAATTAAAATTTAATTTCGTTAAAATGGTGCGACCAAGCTGAAGCTGCATAAACTAGTTTTAAGTTGAGTTAGGTTAAGTTACGCTTTAAGCTATTACGTAATATGTTAACTCTTAACGGTCCGGAAGTATTTCAAGTTTACTTCCCACCAGGTCCAAGCAGAACATAGATAACAAGCGGAAACAAATTCACAGAAGTGAACTGGCTGAATGCTTAACGCGTTCATTGTGTAAATGTGACAACAATAAGAGTGATAAAAATAATAAAATGATTTTTTCCGCCATATACGCAGCATTGGACCCAGTAAGTAAAAGTGCCATGCCGCTTATATGGCGGCATAGGTTCGTTAAGGGTTAATATGTTCATGTACTGTATATGCTACATAAACCATACCTGGTTTAAAGCATTAAATAAATGACAGTAAACTGTTAGGAAGCCCGCAATGAATATTTCCAATACTGTGGATTGATGATTATGGCACAGCCAAGCCAACGAACACTCCCCGAACGCGTGCCATCGGCGATCCGGTGACTTGAACGCGTGGCAGAGCGTGTCGTCGTCAAAGCCAGAGATGCATCGCGGCAACACTGTCATACTCGGCGTCGTGTTTACGGCTGGTAAATCGTACCGAGGGTATATAACGAGATTACAAGCGTCGGCGGCTGCCAGTATAGATCTGGCGCAACAGATCCTAGACAATGGAGGAGAACGGCGTCGTCGACGAAATCATCTTGTCGCCGTTGGTACCCGAGGGGTGGGGGGAGGGGGTTTCATAACTGAATCCCGATACCTGACAGCTCTTGGTGTCGCGGGTGACAGGTATTCGTTGCGTGGTCGGTATATATATCGAAATTTTTGCTGACACGGGAGGCGCCGCGCCGCGTGCTGGAGCGAGACAGAGCGAGCGAGAGAATGGCCTGGGCGACGCTCAAAGAGAGGCGTCGCGAAGAATTTTTGTGGAATTCAATACACTGGTCAGCCTCGAAGCGCCGCACCTGTGCTGGGCCCATGTAACAGGAGACTCTGAAACTCTGATTTTTACGTTGACCGCTTATTTCTGTCACCTGCCGCGCCCCGGCACGTCTTCCTTCCATTAGCACGGCCGATTTTCACCCTTCGAGCATGACCGTGCCTGTGGATAGGGACTTGGAGACTGTTATGATATTCACTTTACTTCGTCGAACGGTTATGGAGAACCTTCGTTCAGGACAGGTTGGGAAAAAGAACAATTGTCTGCCTCTACTTTTGGGGTCCAGTAGAAATGTCTTTCTTTCTTTCTAATCCTTCCTCAAGTTTCTGAAACAGTCTCAAAGAATGCCTAATCAATTCAATGACCCCCCAACACTGTACCTCACAATTTTCATTTTAAACTCTTGCAATGTTACTCCAATGTTCGACGAGACCTGTCCATTTTTATAATCCCATAAAATCCTCGGTCCAACAATAATAAACCGCTCTACCTATAACATAAACCGACCAGTTTCGCCAGACGACTGCTTTCAAGCGAATAAAGCCACTGAACAACGAACATGCCACGTTACCTTTACGTTGAGAACGCGACAACCATTTCCAAAGCGCAAAACAAACATCGAAGTGCGCGGCGCATAATTCGACTGGCTAAAGGATCGTCGATCCACCAGAGCCACTCTCGCGCGACCCTCGTTCCGCGTAGATCCCGGAAGATCGGGATCGGCAAGCAAAAGAAAAACAAAAACAATAAAATGCCGGGCAAGGCTGCTTCCACGTTATTTTCTGAGCGGGCCACGCCCGACAGGACGCATAAATCGTGTTCGAAGCCCGGCGTGTTCCATTAGAGCCGATACGGCTCTTCGATCTGGAGCGGTAGCGCCGCGAAAAAGAACGCGGCGAGAGAGACAAGAACTCTCGGACCTTGGACCGCGGCCACCTGAAGGTAGGCCACCACGGTGCGAAACGCCGGCTGATTTACGTGCGAAAATGGCCAATTAACCGGCGTAATCGGCCCGCGTACGCTCGCCTGCACTCTCCCGAGTCCCGGCCGAGTGCTGGACCACCGAAGGGACCTCCAGTGTCAAAGTCGCGGAAATGTTCGCGGTTCGGCGCGCTCCGGCCATGAAAGCGTTTCGCGGCCACCTTGGAGACCGCGCTTCACGAACCGAGGAAACGAAACAGTCGGAGACAGTGGGGACACAGTGGTGCTGAAGGTACCGTTCTTCGCCAGGTACCTATGCAAAATTTATTGAGAAGCTTGGTGGATCGATTTTGTGCATTTTCGTAGCACAAGTGTAGTGCTGCTACGTGAAGCGGTAGAAACATTGAAAAGGTCGAACGTACAGGGTTGAGATGCGTGATGAAAGTAGGCTAGGGACAAGAAGCTAGGATAGAGCTAAAAGTACTGATTTTAATGGAAATTTATGCAAAAATGAATAAACTCAGGATTTTGTACATTAACAAGAATGAATGGCATATCGAAACGGAAGAGAAGCTAAAAGAATCGACGAAGATAGATGATGGTCTAGGGCAGGGACAATAAGCTAGGATAGAGCTAAAAGTACTGATTTTAATGGAAACTTATGCAAAAATGAATAAACTCAGGATTTTTTACATTAACAAGAATGAATGGCATATCGAAACAGGAGAGAAGCTAAAAGAATCGACGAAGATAGATGATGGGCCAGGGTAGGGACAGTAAGCCTGAGTGAGGCTAAAAGTATTGTTTCTTGTATGAATTTGTGCACAATTTTCCAAGTATATTCACTACAACTGGAAACAGTTGATTAATCAACAGCGTAACGTAGCTTAATTTAAATGTTAACGAATTGTTCGCAAATGAAGATTTCTAGTTGGGACTTGTTACTCGCCGAGCTTGTACCCCACTTAACCGATCATTGTGCAAGATCAAACCGGAATGCGAGATCGAGCAGTCCCGAGATTCTTCGTGTAAAACGAGATCTCATTCGCCGGAGAAGAAGACGAATCCCGACGATTTATCGCTGATTCTCGCGGCTTCTGGGAACCGAGAATACTCTCTCTCCCTCTCCTTCTCTCTCTCCTTCTCTGGAGACCCTCTTTCTCCGCGGAGAAAAGTTCTCGTGGAAGAGAGGACGCGCGCGTTTGGTCTCATCTCGGGTGCATCGTTTCGTCGCCTGGTTTGCAGACAATGCACGGCTACCCGCAGATGGAACCGCGCTAGAACAATGAGCGGTTGCAACACTGTTTCGAAAACGTCGCCGTCGCTGGTATGCAAAGTTTGTTTATGACTGGCGAGCATGTAGAAACCGGGCGAACACAATGCTCCCGTTGCGTTCCTCTCGGCTCGCAATTTCGCAGTTATCGCGAGCCCGCGCGGTTGCGGGCTGCTGCCTAATTAATATCGAATCTCTGAGAGTAATATCGAAGCGTGAAGCCTGGTTGCGCGCTTGTGTATGCCTGCGTGCCTTCGGTTTCGCTCGAAATACACCGTTTTAAGTGGCCACTTAATCTGCTTATTGGTCAATCCGAGACCGCGACGAGCTGACTCCCGCTCGTCGAACAGATGGAACCGAGATATAACCTGTAGGCCGCATGTAGAGTAATGTTCCCTCGGCGACAGATAAACGACACGCGGTTGCAGGTGGAGGACATGCGGGCGAGGCGGAGAAGAGTGTAATCGGCACAACATTATCGCTTATGCAATCAAAAGCTTCACGTCGATTTACGTTGGTTTCAGATCGAGGCGACGGCGGCTACGACGGCGGTAGCGGGCAGCCCCCTTTCCTGGCACATACCGAGACCGTCCTTCGTCGGGCGCAGCGAGAGGGACAGCGAGAATGGTAGCTGGGCTCATCATCATCTACACCCGAACTCACCTTCCAGGGGATCCACCTCGTCGCAAGGGTCCACCGCCAGCACACACGTAAGCGAACCGCTGCTGCGGTCCTCCAATCGACATACCTGACTCATTTACTTCGTCGAATCTCTTCTCTGTTCATGCGCTGATCGGGAAACTGGTCCAGACGCCAACTTAGACGATGAAACGACGACTGAACCGCACTGTGGTTACTCTGGTGACTCGGGAGCCTTGTGGGTCTCGAGCATGATTCTTGGGATCACTGTGTGCTCGAGGTCTGACCTCTGACTAACCTCCGACCTACTCCACGAAACGAAGACTGAACCTCTATTGTTGCTCTGGAAGAGGTCTTCGCGAAACGGGGACTGAACACACACCATGAAACGAGGACTGAACTGTTACATGGTTTCCTAAAGAATGAGAAAAGGGTCTTGGATTTCAAGCACAGTTCTTCAAGTTGTAGCGCTTGGAGTCTGTTTGAGCAACCTGAACATGAACAAAGGACAGACTCGTATAATATACATACAATGGAACGGAGACTGTACTGCTGTGGTTGGTTTGATGACTTGGGAATAGGTCTCAAGCGTGGTTCTTGGGGGCCCATGTGCTTGAGGTCTAAATAACCTTAAAGTGATCAGTAGACTGGTTGAGACATCGACTTACCATGAAACGAACTACTAAGGTTACTTTGAAGAGTCGGAAAGAGGTCTTGGGGACCTCAAGCATGATTCTTTGGAGTTCCTTCAAGTAATCTTAAAATGAACAATCGACTGGTTGAGACGTCAACGTACACAACGAGACACTGACTGGATTGTTAAGACTACTCTAAAGATTCAGGATGAACAATCGACTGGTTAAGACATTAATATACACAGCAATACAGAGACTCAATTGTTAAGGCTATTTGTGACGATTCGAGGTGAAAATCAACTGGTAGTGACATCAACTTACACAATGGAACGGGGACTGGACAGACGGCGGATTGAGACCGTCTCATACTCAACGAATTGTTGCACGTCTTTTGTTTTACACGGACAAACGTGACTAAATTAGAAATACAATGCATATGCATTTAAACTGTTAGTACCATATACAATCGTCCTACAAATTTGAAAATTGCTTACAAGAAGATTGAAGTCTCTATTGTAATACAGGACATACAAGAACTTTCCAAAATTGTTGTTTAGAAAATATCGAGACCGAGACCCGCCAGATTCCTCGGGAGACACGTAAGACACGGACGATGATGGACAGTACGACTTTCACGACTCTACGCAAATTCGATTAGGATCATGACAGGGAGGAGCCAGAGGGCGTTTCATACAAGAATGACTGATTGATGAGACGGGTGATTATTTGTGTGTTGCAGAGCGCCGCGTCGGGCACGTTGCTATTGACAGCCGCGAACCTGGCTAATCTCGCTGCCATTCATCCGCCCACAGTGACAGCGCCGAAACAGACGGACACCGCTTCGGTGGCGAGCAGCACTCACTTCACAGTTGTGAACGGTCTTGGCAGACCGACCACTGTCTACAGGAAGTCCTGCTGCGCGAGGAACCAGCTCACCGTGCTCGTCTGCACGATGAGCTTCCTATTCATGGTTGGCCTGCTCCTCGGCATCCTCTTTATGGAGAGTGAGTATACCGATCCACTATTCCCTTGTTAAATTAAAGAGATCCCCCATCGTGATCTCGTCTGGTCTCTTGTCCAATTAGAATAGACCCGACGCAGGCGTAGACGAACTGTGTCTTTCATCTTCTTTAGAAAGTCTACTATTCTTTAACTTAGACTCTAAGAGTCCAAAGATGCAGATAGCTTATTCGAAACTGTCTCATGTTCCCTTGCTGCAATTCACACTTGTGTCTTAACTCATTGTTGCGAGTTGCATGGAACTAGGTCTGGGTTAGGCATCAAGACCCAATTTGCTCGACGAAAACTTTAAATCGATGAACATTTTGCTTCTTTTTACGCATTGATCCTGTAACAATTGTCGTCTAGTCGAAACAATTTCTTTAATCATTGCACTTAATAATATTGAATGACGGAGATTGTATACATCATTTATGGCTTCGTTTTCCATCGTCAATGAGCTACACATGACAGTAGCGCTCTTACCACTCGTTGAAGTCGCCACAGCAATCTCTGCGGCAATATATATAGCTTCGTTCACAGTTCCAATAAATTAGAAGATGCAATTTTATTGTGATGCTTATAGATCCAGAGGATCTAGCTTGAATCTGTTGAAGTAATTAACCACAATTCTAACGTCTACATTCTCCGCTACCACAATTTCAGTAGAAATCAGTAAAGATTGAGTCTAGTACTGCACCCGAGTGACTATCCTACTATCCGAACACTCGAATACCCTTATCAGTTCAGATAATCCAGGTCCTACTGCACTTGAATGTCTAACAGGGTAGTCATCGTGTCAGTCCTTCATCAATGTTCGACATTTTAAGAACGTCCCCCTACTATCCAAGCAATTTTCTTCTGCTTCCAGTGAGAGTTCGCGACAAGTATCACTAGGCCGAATCCAAGGATAGCAACCAGGTGAGTGAGGGTATCCTGAAAGCCGAGGAACCAACCGGAAGAACGTGGACAACGAAACAAGGGAAACCGTGATCGCTTAAGAGACGCGGATGAACTGAAATACCGAACACCCCCGCGATCACGAGCGACCTAAAAGCTTGTATTCACACTGTACATGTATATTCTGACCAGTTAGACAAAGGCTGTATTGCACCGTGTCCGGTGTGCGGTACGTGAAAACTCAGTAATTACATTGATGTAATGAACGTAGTTTTAGCAAGCGGATCGCTCGAACGCGATCCTATTCCCATTGGAGCGTTCGAGCGTTCCTTACGAAGGGGTCCCGTTGGACCCCCGACCTTCGACGAGTATTGTAGAACCTTTCTCTCTATGTTTCTTCTGGTTTTCTCTTCTCTAAGTAGGCGATTCGACGCCTGCATACGCTGTAGCTTCTTCGTTCCCATTCGGATCGGTTCTCCCTCTACTCTCGAACGATCTCGATCGAGCAAAGATAGATCTCGGGATCGTGGACAGAGCTAGTAGCGACTATAATGGCTTCCTGTCATGGATGCTGAAGAAGTCCCCTTTCCTTCATTTTCTGTTCAAGTTGATCCTGAGGATCCTTAGGTCTCCAACATGTTTTATCGGAAGTACAAGATTCACAAAATTGTGACTCCAGCTATGTGAATTTTGTTATAGTTAGACTGTGGATTTTCGAGCAAAATAAAAGCCTAAATCAATCACAGAATAGTAGAGTTGGATAGAAACTTATTTATGTCTTTAACGATCTACACAGGTTCAATTCTTCTGATCTTTCTACTGCTTTAAATAATATTTACCTGTTTTTCAATACAGAATACATAAAATCTGTAGTCTAATTATTACACAATCACGAACGAATCTTTATACTTTGAACAATCGTTTGAGTCGAGTCATTTTGACTCCTCTGACAGTTCCAATGTTAAACACGGTTTTTGCGTCGAAGAAAAATGTTCTGAAAGGAGGCTGCGAGCCAGAAAATGTTTGGAAACAGTGCGACAGTCGCTGAAACCGAGGAGAGAACCGATACGATGCAATTGTAACGCGTTAGATGGTTGCGGTATCGTCGTCATCGGTGAAACTTCGTTAAGTCATACGCATAGTACCAGTTCGATAAACGGACAGTGACCGGAGCAATCAACGAGACGGGAGTAAGATTTAAGCGAATGTTAATGTAGGGGTCGTTATTTAATTGTTACTAACAAAACGCTGAATAAAACCCGGATTCCGACGGGGTGTCGTTCCAGGAATCGTACGGAAAAAGCAAAACGGGAAATGCGATCGCGCCGATCGTTTCCCGCAACTGTGATATTACTTGCGTATTAATTAATCGTCGATCCAACAAGAAACTGTCAAACCATACTGAAACCGAACGTTGTTTTATTTCTCCCATCTCCTCATCCCACAAAAAACGATGCTGAACAAACAATTCTCTTGGGCTCTTTGCATGAAAATTTTGTTTGTTTTCGGATTCTATGAAGTATACGAATTCGTTCCAATTGTATCGTAATTTTGTGCATTCTTCTCAAATATGAGAGAGCAAAATTTCTCTGTGATTAGTTCCGGAGAGCGAGCGAGAATCGATAAAACGTAAGCAAAATGTTCACTAATGTTATATCACGCTAATAACGAAAATCTAATATGCTCGACGATAAAATAAAAATCGCCTACTGATTATCAAAACGCAAAAAAAATTAAAATATGTTTTAGACCGTATTATCAGACGAAATTAATTTCTTTAATAGCAGGAATGTTTAAGCAAGCTAAACAAAAGAATTCTTTCGAGTGTCAAATTAAAAAAGAATCTACTTGGATAAAATGATTTTATTGCTGCATAAAACATAGCCATTGTATAGCTATAAGAATACTCTATATAACACAATTTCAACAACAAAATATCCATGTCTTTGTGTAAGCTGTTCAGAGTACTCACCTCCAGGTCCTGCAGGGTCTGAGTCCAGTCATAGTTCTCCATGTTTGCGCCGTTTCCAGTGTTAGGCATTATTTTGTTCTTTTCTTTCTCATCTTCCTCCTCTTCATCCTCCATATTCTCTTCCTTCTTGCCACCATCTGCATTGTCTCCACTGGGCCCGGGCACTGCTGGAGCTTCTTTTTCTGCTTTCTGAATTAAACAAGCAGACGTGATTAGTAAAAATATATTTTTTGCAACAGTGTATAATCAACTGTATGATCGACTGCAATCGCTTGAGTACCTTACTATCTATTTCTTTTTGTAACCAGACAGCTTCATCGTCAGTCAGCTCCACAATCTTACGCTCGGAATTCATCTTTTCCTCCTCTGCTCTCTCTTCTCTCTTTTTCTTCTCCAGCCTTTCTTTGCGACGTCTCTCTTGTTCCTCCCGCTCTGCCTTTACACTGGCTGCTTTTGCAATCGCTAGGCTTTGGTGTTGTCTGAATTTGTTAAGAACAAGCTGAAATAAAAGAAAAATGGATTAGCCACTACATAAGCAATCCTACCATTTGAATGAGTTTAGCATATTTAATAATACATTTATTTAACGGTTAGAGTAATCAAAAGAATGATCAGAGTAAATTACCAAGCAATTTGTTAATCATAAATGTCGAAGTGGTATGGAATAGTTGCCCGTAGGTGCATGAAGCATTAAATATCCACTATACATTCCATATAAATATGTTGAACCTTACAGATCTACTAGAAAATGAATAATAACACAAAAACAAAGTAATTACAAATTTACTGGATCTCTTTGCTTCAAGAGAATTAGCAGAACAGGACACAAAGAACTCAAATAATGTATAAAAAAGACAAAAGAAGCCTTGGTAAAGTGCAGAAAAATATATGAACAAGGAATGTTTACACTTCATGTTCTCAAAAACAGAAGATACACACACTTTCTAGAACGTACATATATGCGAGCGATCTAAAGAGTCATTGTATTTTACTCAAATTTCAATATGAGCAAGGAATATCGTGAAGAATAATAAAAGAAGAGGCAAAATGACAGTTGTGAAATGATCGTTTAGAACGCTGTAAAGAATTTACCTTTTCTGCAGCATGTTCATCGTCGCCGCCGGTGTAAAAATCTGTTTTCCTAGCAAGGAAACTGAAGATCGTGTCCAACAGCTGCGAAACAAAGAGAAATTCGATGTAATGCTGACCGTGCACCAGCGAAACATAACCTATACCGGCGAAAAAACTGGTTACTCACTTCTTGAACACCACCCTCGTGTTGCTGGGCCATGGCCATCAGCACTCCGTCAAATTTCCCCTCATTGTTCGACATTGTTCTTCAGGCTTTTCACAAGAAAATAAATTTCGAGACACACAGTAACGCACGATAATCGTTCCGCAACAGCGTTCGAAACAGGACCACTTTGTTACCACACCACGTTTCTGCTACACGAAGCTTCTCGAATTATCGACCAAACACGCCACCAAATGGTCGACGTGGCGACCTCTGTGGTAGGATAAGGGAAACAGCTAATGATCTATAGACCGTCCGTTTCTAATCAGAGAGGATAGGAGCACAGACGAGGTATAGGAGTAGACTAATCACCATATGGGGTTTCGTGTCACACATGTAAACAACTGGTTTTCCAATGATTGACGAATTATGTATGTCATGTTATGACTATATGTTCAAATTATATTTCTTTATTTGACGTCATTATGTTATATATCTACAATTATCTTTATCAATACAATATTAATAAATATAGATGCCACGTTTTAAAATTATAGAAATACAATTTTCATACATTTATTTTATACATTTCTCCATACGTATAATTATTATTCGCCGTAATGAATGGTAATAATTTAAAAATATTCTTAAAATACATATCTACTTATTAAAACATTTCATGATGTACAGATGTTGTATTAAAATAATAGTTAACATCATTTTAAAATAATTTACGTGTAAAAATACTTTTTCCAGCTTTTCGGTGCACGTACTCTACAATCGCCACGATTTTTCAAAGGTTTCCGATAATCTGAGGAAAAAAGGTTCGAACAAAAGATTAACAGTATTCAGATGTCTACAAATTTCAATACATAAAATTTCGGAAAAGAATTTTTTTTTTTGTAAAAAGTGAGGATCAATTTAATATTTTAACTGTTAAGATATATTTTTGATTTCATAATGTTATAGCTGATGTTAAGACGAATTCAATGACCCACTACATTATGGCATTGAGCCTATATATAACGCTTAAATAATTTTTTCCGACTTTTCGGGCCAAATACTCCACTGTGCGTCGTCTCATTACATTGCTTCTACTACGCACGCGCTACACGTAAGCGTACCTCCATTCTGTTCGTGTGATCTGCTCGACTGTTCGACGCGTTCCACCGAATTCACGTTACCAAAGTTTCGAACGCCTGAGCTGCAATTGATTGTCGCAATCAATTCCCAATTAGGCGAGGCACACATTTTGCTACAACTTTTAAACTAAAAAAGATATCAATGCGAAATTTGGACTATATAGAAATCTTTTTTAAATATCAGGTTTAATGGCATATACTGAAATATGTTCTATATTTTTTACATAATTTTTTTGTCGATTTTTAAGACAAAGCCGGATAAGATCGTCAAAAGTGCCTCCAAACCAAATTAATTTTTAGTCGTTTCATGGTCAAGAAAAAATTACAAAAAATTTTTTCAGAATTTTTGGCTGCAAAATCGAATTATAAACAAATACGAAAGCATAAAAATGCCGATTCTATATCGAAGTTTTCCGTTAACCATGTTTATGTTAATATGTCATTTGTGTCTCATCGTGGTTATTAATGTGTGTTTCTACAGATTTTCCAGATTATGAAAACATGTTTATGAAAATTGGATAATTGAATGACCAATCATTTGGAGAAAGTGCACTTTTCGAATTGAAGTTTCAGAGATATCAGTTTTATAAAAATTCAGTAGTTAGATATTATTGAAACAATTTTTATAAATTTCGCACCCATAGCTACAGTCACCGTGCTGACATGGTTAACCAGTCGCTACGCTTACCTACAGCCGACGCGCTCTTCTCTATCATCGCCGTGCTCCCTCTCTTACCTACAACCGACGCGCCGTTACCTACCTACAGTTTCCGCGCTCTGGCGTATAGGCGCTGCGGTCTCTCCCATAGCTATAGTCGCCGCACTGTCCTGGTTAACCACAGTCGCTACGCTTACCTACTGCCGACGCGCCCATCCCTATCATCGCCGAGCTTCCTCTGTTACCTACACCCAACGCGCTCTTCTCTATCATCGCCGTGCTCCCTCTCTTACCTACAACCGACGCGCCGTTACCTACCTACAGTTTCCGCGCTCTGGCGTATAGGCGCTGCGGTCTCTCCCATAGCTATAGTCGCCGCACTGCCCTGGTTAACCACAGTCGCTACGCTTACCTACAGCAGACGCGCCCATCCCTATCGTCGCCGAGCTTCCCCTCTGACCTACATCCGACGCGCTCTTCCCTATCATCGCTGTGCTCCCGCTCTTCCGTACAACCGACGCGGTCTTACCTACCTACAGTTACCGCGCTCTGGCGTATAGCCGCTGCGGTCTCTTCCATAGTTACAGTCGCCGCGCTGCCCTGGTTACCCACAGTCGCTACGCTTACCTATATAGCAGACTTGCTCCCCTTTATATCAACATTCAGCACTTTCCCCTATACCATTGGTCAATGCAGAACCTACGCGCCCTCTTGAATACCAACAGTCAAACCTGACT
Organism: Halictus ligatus; assembly: GCA_028454255.1. Classification (NCBI taxonomy): domain Eukaryota; kingdom Metazoa; phylum Arthropoda; class Insecta; order Hymenoptera; family Halictidae; genus Halictus; species Halictus ligatus. The sequence continues at coordinate 9,859,005 of CM052146.1, forward strand.
TAGCTGGTTCTCTCTCACACCTACAATCAACTCAGGACCGGTGTGGTCTCCCTTGCAAGCATAATCACCCTTAGCTTAGCGCGTTCTCGCTTACACCCGTTTCAAGCCAGACTTAGCACAATCTCCGTCGCATGCACAGTCATCAAACACACTTTTTAGCGGGAGTCAGTGATTTCTTCTTCTCTCTGACTATCACTTTCTCTCTTCGATGTACAACCACTTCAGGACCCAACAGAGTCTCACTCCCACTAAGTGCACTTTTTAGTTCTTGCCCGAAAACCCTGCCCAAAGACCCGTTTGTATTACCAACTCCTGCCTGCCTCCCAGCATCATAAAGAAGAAGAACACTAGACATTGCCGAAGCCACCCAGAAGCCGGGAGGCTGCCCAGAATAGACAGACAATAATTCAACGCCCAAGCCACACCCCCTCCCCACCTCCTGGAGACCCATTACCACATTTTAGTAGATGATCGCCGTATAAAATATTATTCAAAGAAGTTATCCCCTCTGCCCCTTACTGAGCTGTAAAACCTTTTCATACGCATATTTGATCTATATATATATTTGCTGACAAAATAGAAAAAATATATATATATTACACGCACGTGTTGGGCATGTATTGGGAACGATTTGGGCATGTATTCCCCATATTCCTGACATGCTTATCGTATGTTTTGAGCATGTGCTGAGCATGTTTTACGGGTGTTTTGCGCATGTTTTGGTCACCTTTTGGAAACGTTTTGGGCATATTTTTTGATTATTTTCCGCATATTTTGCGATTGTTTTGCGCATGTTTCGGGCATCTTTTGGAAATGTTTTGGGCATATTTTGTGAGTCTTTCCGCATGTTTTTGGCATCTTTTGGGAATGTTTTGGGCATACTTTGTGAGTTGCTCATGTTTTGCGTATGTTATGGGCATGTCTTGAGCATGATTTGCGGGTGTAGTATGGGTCAACCACTAGTCAGACATAAATTCAGTAGTATAGGTCAGCCATTGGTCAGACATAAAATTCCCTGGTATAGGTCAACCACTAGTCAGACATAAATTCAGTAGCAGAGGTCAGCCATTGGTCAGACATAAAATTCAGTAGTATAGGTCAATCACTAGTCAGACATAAATTCAGTAGGACAGGTCAGCCATTGGCCAGAAATAAATTCAGTAGCAGAGGTCAGGCATTGGTCGGACATAAAATTCAGTAGTATAGGCCAACCACTAGTCAGATATAAATTCAGTAGTATGGATCAACCATTGGTCAGACATAAATTCAGTAGTATAGGCCAGAAATAAATTCAGTAGTAGAGGTCAGGCATACAAAAAAGTAGTATAGTTCAGGCATAAAAATTAAGTAGTATAGGTGAGGCATACAAAAAAAGCAGCATAGGTGAAGCATAAAAATAAGTAGTAAAGGTCAGGTACTGGTCAGAGATAGAAACAATCCCAACGCATGCCCAAAACATGCGGAAAACACTCCCAAAAGATGCCCAAAACACGCCCATCGTATAATGAAAACATGCGCAAAACACACGCAAAATATGCGGAAAACACTCACAAAATATGCCCCAAACATTTCCAAGAGAGGCCCAATACATGAGGGAAACACTCACAAAATATGCCCAAAACATTTCCAAAAGATGCGCAAAACATGCGGAAAACACTCACAAAATATGCCCAAAACATTTCCAAAAGATGCCCAAAACATGCGGAAAACACTCACAAAGTATGCCCAAAACATTTCCAAAAGGTGCCCAAAACATGCGGAAAACACTCACAAAATATGCCCAAAACACTCACGAAATATGCCCAAAACATTTCCAAAAGGTGCCCAAAATATGCCCATAAGAGAGGGAGCGCGGCGATGATAAGGAAGAGCGCGTCGGCTGTAGGTAAGCGGAGCGAATGTGGTTAACCATTTTTTTTTTCCGTGAGGAAATGCGTTACGCATACCCCGGCTCCTTGGGGGAAGCCGCGGTTATGTGGGCCTACCCCGAAGGGCTACCCACTAAAACCTCACGCCCACCTAAGCTACACGGGAGGTGCCTGGATCACGCGAGTACTCAACAGGACACCCCCCAGCTAACATTACAACCCGAGGGAGGGGGTTTAGCCTCCCCCATTGCCTACAGTAAAAGACCCCGGGCGGAGGGACCCGCCCGGTGTCCCCATCCCTGGAGCGTTCGGATTGAGCTTCCCGAGCCCCAGCTCGGTCCACCCACAGCTCCCGGAGTCTTCGTGCCCCGCTCGGAGCCGGTGTCCCGAAGGAACTAGCCCCGGCCGAGGCAAGAAGACGCCGCCACCGGAAGGAAGGGTCGTCGGAGGCGCGATCCGGCACGCCCCGACCCTTCCTACCCAAACCCCCCCAAGAGTCTCCCTCCCCCTAGGGGGAGAGACTGACCGACACT